>WNWU01000001.1:23744369-23797790 GCA_012654045.1 Ptyas mucosa
CTATCTATCTATCTATCTATCTATCTATCTATCTATCTATCTATCTAAAGCAGAATAAATAAACCTCAAGACAAGTCTGAAAGCAGAAATTGGATAAGACGAGAACTATATAAAAGCCTTTCTTTGAATTCTCCATTATCTCCTACAGCAGCAATTCATTGCTCAGCAAAAGAAAACTGAGCCAAGCAAGTTATTCATGGAAATCTTCTTAAGCAGAATAGCTATCACAATGAAGTAGTCTATGATCAGATCAGAACAATATTTACTATCTTAAAAGATAATTTAGACCCAGTGCTCTGTCTATTCTTATGGCTGTCACTCTTCCAACATTTTCATTATTAATTTAATTAACTTCGTTATGAGCTCCTGAGCATATTCTAAAAATGCAATACCCCAATTTATAAGGAATTATATATCTATAAGAGAAAAGGAGCATAATAATCAGCAAGTGCAATAGCTGCAGTTGCTAAACTTAATAATAGCTAGACGAACTTTCCTATCTGGCTTGTCTAGTTACTCTGTTAGTACACAACTCAAAATCTGACATTAATATAAATTGGGAAAATGTATCAATTTGTTTACTTCATGTTGTGAGCTTTAGTATTGTGATCTACTGATATGTTATTTTCATAAGTAAGATTTCATTTAATACATTCACAAGTCAAGATAGATTTTATATCCAGAGCCGTGGTGACGTAGTGGTTAGAATGCAGTACTGCGGGCCACTTCTGCTGACTGCTGGCTGCCAGAAGTTTGGTAGTTTGAATCTCACCGGATCAAGGTTGACTCAGTCTTCCATCCTTCCGAGGTCGGCAAAATGAGGACCCAGATTGTTGGGAGAAATATGCTGACTCTGTAAACCACTTAGAGAGGGATTCAAGCTACCTGTGTTCTTCCGGGTGCGCTTCAAGGTTTTGGTCACCACCTTTAGAGCACTCCATAGCTTAGGACCGGGGTATCTACGAGACCGCCTCCTGCCACCAGTAGCCTCTCACCGACCAATACACTCGCATAGAGAGGGGCTTCTCAGGGTGCCGTCAGTCAAACAATGTCGACTGGCAGCCCCCAGGGGGAGAGCCTTCTCTGTGGGGGCACCACCATATGGACAAGCTCTCCCCGGAGATATGGACAATCCCGGATCTTCGCGCTTTCCGCCGTGCCCTCAAGACGTTTCTATTCCAGCAGGCTGGCCTGGACTAACCTCTTCTAAAACTGCTCTTAAATTCTTAAATCTTAATCTCATAAATTTAGAGTTTTAATTTTAGGTTCAAGACCAAATTATTTAATTGTATTTTAATCAATCTTTAAAATATTTGTATTATATGTATTTTATCATTTGACTGTACACTGCCCCGAGTCCCCCAGGAGTAGAGCGGTATATAAATATAATAAATAAATAAATAAACTGTGAAGTGGTATATAAGTGCTATTGTTATAAATGCTAGTATTTGACAGAAGAATCATAAAATCTCATTTATTATTTAAAATGGAACTTTATGATTCTTCTTTAAAGAAAATCTTACTTTTGTAAACAGCATATCATTCAATGAAAATGTGATTTTTCATTTCAATTCATGTGGATTTCTTTATTCAGATGGTCCATTATGTCTTGCTTGTTTCTGGTCAGTTTGTATATTCTGAATATTCTTTTCAGGGGATGAATCACCCTCAACAAATTTTATTTTTTTCTATCAGTGAGAAAATGGAAAACTGTAGCCAGATCCATGTAGCAAAATCATTGTTTACATAAGGTAAAGGTTCCCTTCGCACATACGTGCTAGTCATTCTGACTCTAGGGGGCGGTGCTCATCTCTGTTTCTAAGCAGAAGAGCCAGAGCTGTCTGATGACAATTCCCTGGTCATGTGACCAGCATGAGTAAACGCCAAAGGCGCATGGAATGCTGTTACCTTCCCACCAAGATGACCCCTATTTTTCTACTTGCATTTTTACATGCTTTCGAACTGCTAGGTTGGCAGAAGCTGGAACAAGTAATGGGAGCTCCCTCTGTTATGCAGCACTAGGGATTCGAACCGCTGAACTGCCGACCTTTCTGATTGACAAGCTCAGCATCTTAGCCACTGAGCCACCACGTCTCCTATGTATTTTTTACATAGAAATCTATACATGAACGACTATTTTACAACATATCTCTGTTGCTTAGCTTAATTGGAAACATTTTCTGTTTACTCAGAATTAAGCACCTAATTTAAGGGATTTTGGAATCCACATGTAGAAATACTTAGAAATATTGGAGAAATTATTTGGTTCACATTTCTAAGGGAGATACTTGATTTGCATTTTGAATATATAATAGGGCTGCAAATATACTCAACTTGCATGATTTTGTTAAGTTGGCAATGTAAAATGGGTATTTTAAAGAAAGTGTGTATAAAAATTCATATTTTAAGAGAAATGTGTTCGATTTAAAAATGAACAGCATGGAATGTCCTCAAGACTAAATATGTAAACCTAACGCATACTACTGGTAGAAATGCATATAAAATGTCTTTCACAGTATAAATTGCTTTGCCCTCTTAGATGGCATAAAAGAATGAACTTCTGGTATTTCTGTATATCACTACATCTCACAATGTCATTCCCAGAGTATCTTATGGTAGAGGAAAAACAGGCTAGAAAACTTCTACCTTATTTTAAATGTGATGAGGCACCTGACCAAAACATTTTTGGAATCTGAAGGGCTAGAGATTTGTGTTTCTTTCCCACAACAATGTTCTTAAGAACTAGATAACAATAATATTGCATTACTGTAGACTTTGTTCTTAGATTTCTGTCATTAAATGTATATATAATGTTGTAAAAATGATTTACTATTTTCATTTTCAATATATTTGAACTGGCTGAACTTGCTTCTAGTAACTATTTTCCTCCATCATAGAGATAAGAAAACAACTCAAGGAAATTCAGGCAGGAGTGGCATTGTTGTAAAATTTTCCAAAGGACATCCTTGGAAAACATTACGTTTCAAGCCGATCAATTCTATTTCTACTAAGCTAAAAGATGTCCAGGATAAGTAATGGAACAAACATGTTATCCAAGGGGGATAGGAGTTCACTTTCCTTCTTCCGTAATTCTAATAAAAATCTTATCTTTCAGTAAGAGATTTGGATAGATATTGCTGGACAGGAATTTGAAATCCTCTCTTCTTCCTCTTCCATTGTTAAGTTTTCTTTGCAATATGGTTCTGCAGACCCTTTTGCATTGGGCACTGGAAGAGGAAACGTTTTCTTGTACTCAGGAAGGTATTTAAAGTCATGGTGTTGTCATTGTCAATGTAGTCAAAGACTATGAATTATTGTGTTCCACGTTGTGTTTTCTCATGGTAATGTTTGGCTAGGAAAGCTGGGTACTGGAAAAAAAACCATCAAAGAAGACAAATGTCTTTGAATTGTAGATTTGGAGATAGCTACTAAGACTACAAATAGGCATCTCTTTGGTGGTAAGGTAAGATCACTCCATGTTTCACTATATATTTTGCACTGTGATGCAGTGGTGGTATTCGGCCGGTTCTATCTGGTTCAGGCAAATTGATGGTGGCTGTGGGAGGCTCTGTTCACCCACCCAGATGTCATCACGTCCTGTTTTTGACCCTCTGTGCATGCACGGAAGTCCTTGCGAATGAGCGGAGGTGGGCATGCACAGAGGTGCGCACACTCACATTTGTGAACTAGTAGCGAACATAAATGAATACCATCCCTGGTGTGATGTCATGCTGCAGAAAAGTTTTCGGACAGCTGTGGCTCAAAGTCTTAAAGAAACAGAGATGAGTTGGCTACAATTAGCGGAATAAAACCCGAGTGATTCCTTTGTCTTTTACTAAGAGTACCGTGAAAAAGAGGCAACCAATCACTCTTGATAGAAATTGACTATTCTGTTGATAGACAAGTGGAAAAAAAGAATTATGCTTGGCAATGTTGAAAGAAGGAGGAGGAGGAGGAGGAGGAGGAGGAGGAGGAGGAGGAGGGGGAGAAGGAGGAGGAGGAGGAGGAGGAGGAGGTGTGTGTGGGGGAATAGTATTGATGGCTGGGATTAAAGACATTCCCAAAATGCCATTGGAAGAAGTAAAGTTTATCACCAGAGATGGGTTGAATTAGCAAGCTCTTTGTTATACAATAATCAAGGGTTAAGCCTGATTAACTAGTTCACTGATTATTCAGCATATGCCTATTATGAACAATTCCCAGCTATGTTAGGTTCTATTGGGGATTGAAATATTAAATACTACTTATCATAAATATCTTCTGCATTGTATGATATAGCATATAAATTAATATAGGCTCATATTGATCGTATGAATTAATTCTATGCTCTATAGAATGCTTACCGTTGTGTGCTAAATGATTCTCATTTTTGCATGAAAAAGTGTTCTGAACCTCTCCATCTGAAGGCCATGGTGGGTAGATTGGCTCTTATTGTATCACATCATAACCTCCTTCAAATAGTGATATGAAACAGAATTGAGAATGCTTAGGGTATATATGGATGAAAAAGAGGCATCATTTGTCAAAGTGAAGCATCCTAGGACACAGTGTAAACCTTTTCTTTCTGTTCTCTTAATGTATGTCTGTCCATATTGTGTGCACACATTTATTTTTGTAGTGTAAAATTTGAATGCATATGGTAGAGCTTTTCCTTGATATAATCCATGGTTTCTGAGCCACGACTAGTATTGTAGGCCCCAAACAGTAACAGGAGGGTTTTAATACACATAGGATCTGGAGAAAGGTTACAGGTGTGAGTATTGTGTGTACTCATTGCCAGAAATAATTACCACTGACAGCTTTAAACTTACATCTCATTTACGATACCTGAAATATGAAGGTTTGGTGCATATATTTTTTCTAGACATATTTTGATCAAACATTGAAATCTTCACCATATGCTAAATAAATAAATAACTGAAACATCCATTGTTCTTTTCATTGCTGCTGGGAATTAAAACAAGTACCTCTGGGAAATGGAATAGAAGATATAGAAGGCTTAGCAAATCTGAATACTACAAAAGAACAAACTGTGTTTAATTAATTATATAAACCACATATTTCTGGACTTATATTTTCATTGATTGGTAAAAAAATAAATGATTTTGGTCACCATTATTGCTTTTCATTTACCTGAATGGACAAGGAATTTGCGTGTTAAAACAAAGATGTGCTAGAAGGGAATAATTAACTGAATACATACTATGTTTTATTTGCCTATGTGGATGGAATATAGGTTCAGATGAGTAAATGCAATTTATTTTCATTCATTTATTCATCTACTTACCCTTCCTTCCTTCCTTCCTTCCTTCCATCCATTCATCTATCCATTTAATATGTGACTTGGGAGGTATATCCAATTAAAAGCAACAATCAACAACTGAAAAATAATCAAATACAGCATGTTGTACCAGAAGCAATTCAAGCAAACAGAAATAAATCAAGATTGATTCATAGAAATTGTATTCCAGCCAAATCTTCAGGGACTTTAGAAAGGCAGATAGAACTGAGGCTATCTGTTTCTCAGGGGAAATGCTAGTCCATAAAGTGGGCACAGCAGTGGAAAACTGACGTCTCCTGTCCAACTAGATGATACTGCTTAAACGTTGATCCTGTCAGTCAGACATAAGTAATTGGAGATGGGCAGCCCTATAATCAGACCCTGTATTATGAAGGGCATTATATGTGATAATAAACATCTTCAATTGCACCCAGTTGCTTACTGGCTATCAATGAAGCTCTCAAAGTAATGGTTTTACATAGGGATCATGAATTGTATCCATAAGTATCCAGGCTGCTGCATTCTGGTTTAGCTTTAGTTTCTGAGTGGTTTTCAAGAATAACCTGATGTACAGATGTTGTGGTAATCCATAGAAGTGACCAAGTTGTAAGTGATGGTGAGTCAGCCCCCCAATCCAAAAATGTATGCAGTTGATACAAAAGATGAACTTGCACAAAGGTTCTTCAAACCATGGCTTCCATTTTCTCTTGTTGTATCTTGAAGAACCCACCACTCTCACCCCATTTGTGTCTATTTCGGCACAAACCAAGTTTTAACATTTCCAGATCCAAGCCTC
Source organism: Ptyas mucosa (assembly GCA_012654045.1). Taxonomy (NCBI): domain Eukaryota; kingdom Metazoa; phylum Chordata; class Lepidosauria; order Squamata; family Colubridae; genus Ptyas; species Ptyas mucosa. Next base: position 23,750,447 of record WNWU01000001.1, read on the forward strand.
CCTCAAATCTACAGCTGCTCAGTCATGCTAGATTGAATTTGAGCCTACTATTCCTGATTTAGACACTCATAATGGCCACTCATTGAGATAGAACTTCTGCATTATGACTTGACTTATGAAGGGTTAGAAATATAACTGGATGTCATCAGCACACTGATAATACCTAACCCCATGTCAAAAGGTTATTTCATGCAGTAGTCTCATACAAATGTTATCAAACCCTGAGAGTTCAGATAACCAAAGACCAGAAATCTTTCCCACAATCAACACTGACTGGAATTAGCTTTTGAGAAAGTAGAAGAAAGACTGAACCATTGTGCCACCCACTCTCACTTCTGTAAAGAAGGTGACCTGGCAGAGCCAGTACCAAAGTGCTTTACAGCCCTCTCTAAGCGGTTTACAGAGTCAGCATATTGTCCCCAACAATTTGGGTCTTCATTTTATCCACCTTGAAAGGATGGAAGGTCAACCTTGAGCCTGGTGAGATTCGAACTGCCAAATTGTAGCCAGCCAGCAGTCAGCAGAAGTAGCCTGCAGTACTGCATTCTAACCACTGTGCTACCATGGCTCTTCTCCATTCCAGTCCCACCACAAATCATTTATAAATGCAATCAATGCTATCTTAGTACTCTGTCCAAGTCTGAAACCTGACTGATTTAATTCACAACTGTTCAAAAAAGTCTGGAGGAGCCTTCTAAAGGGTGGCCTCAGCACTTTCTGAAGGTTGGCTGGGCCTGATCACCTTCTCAAAAATCTCTCTGAGTAAAAATGTGAAGGTAGGATATATATTGTCTAACATTCTTGAGAACCAATATCTACTTAAGCATATCCAGACGCCCACCCACCCATCCACCATGCTTAAGAACAAATTCATGGCTACTTGTACCCAACCCAACATCACCTCTGGAAGGTGTTAACCAACCAAATAGAGTCTGGATCTAATGAATAGTTCTCAATTCCAAGGACCATGGAGGAACAGGCCCAAATATTTCCCAGATTACCATTGTAAACTGTACCTCAACCAATTTAAGTTCAACTCAGAGTAAATTCAAGCAGTGTAATCCAATAGATACCTTAAATAATTATCACGACAATACTTTAGATTATCTTTATTCCTCCCTAAGTAGGACCTGGTCATCTTATACAAGACCTTATAGTACAAGAACATAAGAAGCAATAGCACGGAAGAACTACTATATTTTGACTCTTTTGTTACTACTGTTAAACTTTAAACATGTTGTGCCAGATTTTTCTTTTATTTGTTTATTTATTTATTTCAACCAACTCAACCAAGTGACTCTGGATGGCTTACAGTTCTAATATTTGCTCTTTGTGTTTGTCTAGGCAACTCTTCTGCCACCAGTTAGAATCACAACAAAGGGGTGGAAGCACCACTAAAATAAATTTTAAGAGATTGTGAAAAGGGACATTTAGGAACTTCTGTTGTTGTTGCTGTTGTTTTCAGTTTATATCCTATCTTTTCTTCAGCCAGTATTCCATCATTTATTTCAACCTTCCACTCTTCCCCATGATGACCTCTATGCATGCTAGCTGAGAAGTCTGGGGGTTGTAGCCCAAAAACATATGGGAGGTCATCAAAGGAAGACTGATATCCATCTGTCAGAGATGTCCTAGATCAGGGGTGTCAAATGCATGGCCCACGGGCCAAATGTGTCATGCGCTGGACACGCCCATGTCCAAAGGGGGAAAAAGTTGTGATACATCACATAATGACAACATGACACTGCGGGTTTGACACCCCTGCCCTAGATCCTCATGGACATTTCACATAGACACTAAATTTCCAAGATGAATTAAATCTGAAATAGTGACTCTGAATCCTGCCAGTAATCAACACTGGAAATTTTCTGATTTTATTCTTTCCAGTATGTGCTAGGATTTAGATTTCTGAGACACAAAGACTAATGGATTGGGAGGAGACAGATAGCTTTTCCAGGTGTATTTTAAATGTGCTGAGCCAATAAAGGATTTCCAGACTAATTACAAATCAGGTTGTAGAGAGTCTGTACTTGAAGTGGCTGGATGCAGTAGTTTCTGGCACACCAGCAGTGTCTGTACATAAATTGCTTTATTCATTCTGGAACCTACAGTGAAGCATGAAGATAATGGTGCTAGCTGAACTCCTGAATATAGTTCTGATATGATTACATGAGCCTTTCAAATACTTAACCTGAGACATTCTCCTGTTCCTATTAATTTTCTTCTTGGAACCAGAAAGAGTTTAATTGAAATTGCCTTTTGGGATTTTTGAAGACAAGGTTACACCCCAGTAAAGAATTGGGAGTGCAGTACATCCCAGGGTTCAATTCCAGTATTCTAACTGAAACAAGTTTTGACATGGTTGTATTACTAAGCTGGAAAGAGAAAAAGAGATTCATTTATAAAAACATGTATATGAAGTATTCCTGATACTTAGAGATGAGGAAGTAATTTAGTTGTCTCCAAAGCAAAACAATATAGAAGATTTGACATATGAGCCCACAGCATGGAGGACTTAGGGAGTTTTTACAAGAATGTTAAAGCAATATTAAAATCTTCCACTTTTAGAATTGAGGAAACAGCTACAATTGAGAATACATGTCATCTATGTACTGAAAATGGATTTACAATTTTCTCCCTTTATACATATCTTGTGATGCTGGCTTTAACTGGCTTTAACCTATGTAATACTTAATACTGATGTATTCTTCTACACATTGTTAGAATTAAAAACAGAGAGAGACACACTCTGTCAATAAAAAAGTAGAAAATTGTCTTCAATTGTCTTCTACCCAGGTCTTGTTTGTATAATTTCCCCTAGCAAGTACCCCAGCAAGTTCACTATTTCTACCACATTGTTGCAGGATGGATAGGGTGATGTGAAAATTGTAGGCCAATGTATTTGGAACACGTCAAGTTGATGAAAGCTGGTCTACCTAGACAGCAAATGTGATCCAAGGTGTCAAATTCTATATGGACATGAGAGAGATGTACCTGGAAAATTTTGTTTCTGTTGCTGACCAGTTCAGGGCAAGCCTCCTGGGAAGTGTTAATCTTTCTTTTAATGCGCTCATAGAACATTTCCAAGCAACTTCAAACATTTGGTTTGCTAAGTCTTAAAAGTCTGCATTTATATTTAGTAGAAATATATCTATAATTCTCAGAGAAAACAAAATAACAAATAAACAAAAATAAAAAAGCATAATATATAACTCAACAAAATGTATATGGTGAATAGGTCTAGGCATCCTTTCCCCTGCTGAGGAAGGACTTGTGAGAAGGTTAATTAATATTTATCTTTCATTTAATTTAAGTTTGCCTTTCCAAAAGACTATCAGATGACAGAAACAAAGATGCAACATTTTTGGGGGGATGGAATGGGGAGTTCTTGCAGGACCATCATTGAAAAGACTTTCTCCAAGTAAAGTTTTGTTAATGGTGGAATAGAATCATTAAAGAAATGATGCAAAAGGACAGAATGAAATGTGAACAACAAAAATTAAAATAATTGTTTATATATTTTAAATAATTAAATTGAATTATTAAATTGCCTGCAGTGGGGTTGTCCTGAGGTGAGTTGGTGATGGTGAGTTGGCCACAAGAAGTTGGCTGTGGTGAGTTGTCCCATTCTGTTCTGCCTGTTAAGGCAATATTTGACATACTGATGATTTCAGGGTTTTTTTTTTTATGCTCTCAATGAACTATTGTAATTTTTAACTCATATTCTGTCCTTAATGATAAATGTATATCAAAAGATAATGGTAGCAGCAGAAAGGAGAAATACAGAGAGATTTACAGTTATAAAAATGGTGTTCTGTTACGTTTTTTCCTTTTTTCAGATGCAGTACATGAATCATTATGAAGTCCCGGGAAAAATACACGGTCTTAGAAGCATGATCCTTCACTTCTTAATATTTGGTTTTCATTAATGCTTTCAGTGTTGTCTCCTTGATCCACTCTAAGATTAGAAATACATAATATTCTCTCCTCTTGCGCTTACGGATGCTCTTTATTGCAGTATTTCCTTTTAGTAACTTAGTCCACATGTTGGATATCCTCTGTTTTAAGCTGCTCTGTCTCAACTCACTTTGTGTTCCCAATTTCCCTAATTTTAGAGTTACATCTGTTAATGCTTGGCCCTATATACTATTTTTCTTTCTTTCTGGTTTCCATCGAATCATGGAAATTACAGATGGAGAAATACCAATAAGTCACACTGATTTCATCTAGCCTTAAGACAATTTTCCCTTTCTTCACTTGTTCCTTGCTCCTCTATTCCTTTATTCTTATATATGAGCCTTGCCTGCATTTAATCACAAGGCTTTGTTCCTTTGCTTTTGCTACATTTTATTTTCCATTCTAAATCAACCAAGTTTCGGTGATGACTATTGTATCCATTAATAGCAATAACACTTAGATTTATATACCGCTTTACAATGCTGTACCGCCCTCTCTAAGTGGTTTACAGAGTCAGCCTATTGTCCCCAACAATTTGGCTCTTCATTTTACCCACCTTGGAAGGATGGAAGGTCAACCTTGAGCCTGGTGAGATTCAAACTGCCAAATTGCAGGCAGCTGGCAGTCATCAGAAGTAGCCTGCAGTAGTGCATTCTAACCATTGTGTCACCATGGCTCACCATCATCAACTTGGGAAAGTAATATGATTAAAGTTAAGAAATAATTTCCTGAACATTTTCAGATCTTTATTATGATATTGTCCTGTCCTTTGTCTTTGGTAGCAGTAAATTTTGCTGGTTTTTATTTTTTATTCTTTCAATCATTTTTGGTCACTGTGAATATTGCTCTTGCCTGCTGTTAGTTGTTTCACCTACACAAAGTTTTCACTTATAGAGAGACAGTTTGGTGTTCTGGTTAAGGCACCAGGCTAGAGACTGGGAGACTGTGAATTCTAGTCCTACCTTAGGCACAGAACCAATGGGGTAGCCAGTTGCATTTTCCCTCCCTCCCTCTCTCTCCCCCCACTCTCTCTGCTGTAGGAAGCAGGCAATGACAAACCACTTCTGAAGAACCTTGCCAAGGAAACTGTAGGGATTAGTCTAGGAAGTCTCCAGGAATCAACAAAGGCACCAAACAACAGCAGCAAAGCCTCCACATATAGACACAGAATACGCTTTGAAAATTGCATCTATAGATCACCAATAATTTTAGCAAGAATATATCATATTTCTTGCATTCCATCACTATAATTATCCTTTCTCCCCCTTCAAGTTCAGCTGACATCCAGGAATCAAAGGAAGTTTTTAGGTTTCCCCTATACCCTTGTTATAACAATCTGACAAGAAGCAAAGACTGAATGGTATTCCTTTGGACATCACAATCAAAGTAAAAGGTAATATGAGAATGGCTCTGTGTTTTTTGGGTTGTTGCAATGATTTTTTTGATGGGACTAAAAATTTGTAGATGGAAGAAGGAGAAAGGAAGAAGGAGAAAGGAAAAAAGATATATATATATATATATATATAGATATATATATATATATATATATATATATATCAAATTCTTAGCCTCTATGGGGAGAGGACATATTGTAAGGGTGTGGCTAACTGATGAGGACCAATCAGTCCAAAATAGATCTATATTAGTCTCCCAATAGGCAGCAGAATGCTTGCTTGCTGTCTGAAAAAGCCTAGGATAGTGGATATGATTTCACTGAGCTATGGCTGCAAGTTGAGAAACTTGGTTTACATAGGAAAATACCCGGCTGAAGAAAAATATACACACAAAAACCAATGACAAGAGAAGAAAGCGCGCACACACACCCACACACAAAAATACAAAATTTATATTTGCTGATAAAGAAAGAAAGGGAGACTAGTATAGATCTATTTCAAGCTATTTAGCTCTCATCAGCTAATATCAGATATATCTGTGATCAGATATATATCCTGATCACAGAATTGACCAAACTGTATAATAAAATGCATCATCATTCACTGGAAGGAATTTGTGGGTTATGCCTTATTGTTATGGCTTATTTGATTCCCATATTGGTGATTTTTAAAACTTTAAGTAATATAAAATAGCAGGAAACAAAGTTAAAACTATAAAACATAGCAGTGAAAAAGGGCTACATCTAACATAAAAAGATAAATCCCAGCAATTATATCACATAAAAGAATTATAAAAGTGCTGAAAGAAAAAACCATCCTACAAGAATCCCACATAAACATAAATAAAATAGTGTTGACATGTTCAGAAGGGCTGAGGAATTAGAAGAACTAAATCTGGTGCTGAGAGATCATTCTGATAGCTACCAGGAAGTACGTCTTGGAACAGCCCTCCATGAACAATGGCAGGAGCCCCATAAAAAAGGACCTTGTGATTCCCTTTCTCATTTCAGGGTAAGAGAACAATAGGAAAGAACCTTTGCATTTCTCTAATAGCAGGAGGGTGATGTAAACCCTCAAAACACTAAATTGCTCTCAGAGATGCCTCTGGAATTGCTGCTAGTTAAAGATGATATAAAACTCTGCTCCCACAACTTTTGAAAGCAATGTTATTTTTGTCATGAAAGAAACTGAAAGAAAAACACATAATGCAGAGTTATGAAATTGGAGTTTTGAAAAGATGAGATTACATGGGATTCCTGCATAGTATCTCCTGCAATACCAGCTGATTCATTTATTAATGTAAATCAAAGTGTCTGCTGCTACCTCTATTAACTCTCTATGTTTACCTGCTCATTGTTGTCAGTTAACAGCCTGAATGTATATAGATGTTATTTTAAGATAAATCGATCACTAAACATTTATGGAGTTTCTTAGTCATCCAGGTCTTGGTTGTCCCAAAGTTGTTTTTTCAAAAGGCAACTGGACTTTCTTTGTTTTTCCTTGAAGATGTTTCTCTTCTCATCCAAGAAGCTGTCGGAACTGAAGAAACTTCTTGGATGAGGAGCAAAACATCTTCAAGCCCAGTTACCTTTTGAAAAAGCATCTTTGGGACAACTTGATTACTAGTTGCAAGCATCAGTGATATTGTAAATAACATACATGCAGATACTGTATAAATATGTATATAATAAGAGAGCATAATCTGGCTGAATTTTCCAAAAACTGTGTTTTTTCCCCCTTTATTTCTCAGTAGCTATTACTTGGAAGGGCAGGGAGAATCTGCTTTTATAACCAGTCAAAATAACCAAGCATTTTTGAAATTTTCTAAATATTTGTTTCCCGTCCTTTCATATATATTTTTTTCTGTTTGAGAGTTTTCCAGGAAAAGGCATATTGTTGGGGAAATCCCCCCCAATATTTCTTCTAATAAGAAAATTAAATATCATCCTCTAAATGCTAGAACATAAACTGATAATCCTTGTTTTTCTTCTTTCTGATAACAGTAATGTTAAAGTGCTACTATGTTGCTTTCTAAGATGGTAATAATTACTAATGAGCATGCTCAGATTCTGCGGTTAAATTTTTGTTGGAAAAAATTGCAGTGATACAAGAAGAAGAAGGTTAAAAGTAAAATAGTTAAAATATCAATGTTAGAATATAATAAAAATTAAAAGGTAAAGGTTCCCCCGCACATACGTGCTAGTCATTTCTGGCTCTAGGGGTGGTGCTCATCTTTGTTTATAAGCCAAAGAGCCAGTGCTATCCGAAGACGTCTCCATGGTCATGTGGCCGACATGACTAAACACCGAAGACACATGGAGCATTGTTATCTTCCCACCAAAGTGGTCCCTATTTTTCTACTTTCATTTTTATGTGCTTTCGAACTGCTAGGCTGGCAGAAGCTGGGACAAGTAACAGGAGCTTACCCTGTTATGTAGCACTAGGGATTTGAACCGCTGAACTGCCGACCTTCTGATCAACAAGCTCAGCATCTTAAGGTGACCTTAAATGAAACAAACAAAATGAAACTAAAAAACTTATGATATTGATGTAGTTACTTACCAAGCACATCTAAATTATATTCAAGTAACCAAAATATCTTTACAATCCCCAAGGCATGGCCCAACTTTTGAGCACCCCTAATGTTTGGAAATTGAAAGTTGAAAAATTTGACATTCCAATAATATATAATAAAATATAGTGTTGGATCTACAACACCGTGAATAGATAAATAGCTATTATGACTGCAAAATGAAAATTGTCCCCTTATTTGTTTTTTCCAATTTCAAGTTATGATCATGGATCATCTAGAACACGGGTCTCAAACTCGCGGCATCACGTGGCCGTCACATGACATTTCACGGTGCTTTTCCCATTCACGGAGCTGGGGTGGGTGTGGCCTGTGCGTGACGCATCCGGCCTGCAGGCCCCTGATCTAGAGACATGGAATTTTGCTGAGGAATTTTTATTTATTTCTCTTGATTCTTGTCTATTCTGGATACCATTTTGACTTACCAGAATTCCCTACAAGTTCCTGAATGATCTGTTTGAAATAATCCATCTCACTTCTTTTGCACAGAAAGTCAGTTATGTACATAAATGAGAAGATTGAACCAGTTGGAAAACAAATGAAAAGAGAGGGACAATACGGGAGAAGAAGACATTGAATGAAGACTTGAGTGGAGATCATAGCCTTTATTTACCAAGAGAGCCTTGCCAGGAGCCATTCTTTGCTGTACCCAAATACCAGAATTCATATCAAAGACCTTGCATTTAACTCTTGTGAAAACTATAGGGGGACAGCTAACACCTGCCAGCATTACACCTGGCTGGTTCAGCTTCTGCTTATCAACAGTATGCTTTTTATAAGCAGAGTGTTAAATAAAACACACAAAACTTTGTGTTTCCTTTGACTTCACATTGGGAAGTATTTCTGGATTTTCCAGCAATGTCTAACAGAAGGGTGTGAAAGCCTGGCCGGATGACATAAGCCAAATTTTCCATGCAGGGCTTTAAGGGGGAAAAAAATAGGTAAAAGTATAAAGCTAGCTCTTAGATGCAAATACCAACAGGCTGCTAAGCCATTATTTGCATAAACATAAAGGCTGATCGTGTCTTTTCTCCTTGGGAGAAAGAAAAATAGGCCCAATTTAAAAACAGATGGCTTATAAAACAATTCAAAGAAATTGGGTAAAGTCACTTAAGAAACCTTCATCTGTCATCAGCAACACTATTGCCCACTGCTTGCAAAATTCATTGAACAAGGGACAAAAGCCTGAAAACAAGCAACAGCTTGGAGAGGCTGGGCTATTTGGAGAGAAGGACTAAATGGGGTGTGGATCTTTTCATTACTGTAAGAAGCAGCCACAGCTGATGGCTGATGCCATGTGGTAGCTGGCTGTTCAGTGCCCTGCCTGCAGAGGTCTGAGTAGGAAGCTTCCTGGAGGTCTTGATGGACCCCTCACTTTTAGCTTCTGTCTGAGATCTCCCTAAAATGACCCTTTAAAACATCTCCAGGGAAAGAAAATAAGCAAGGAGTAAACAAGTAACCAGATATCTGTTCGTTTTTTTGTTTGTTTTGTTTTGTTTTTTAAATTGCATCGGACAATTTTTCATGCTGGAACCCTCAGATGCTGATAGTCTCTAATTTGGTCAACAAAATTGAGTTTCGTAGGAAATGCCTTGGGGGAAAAATACGCTGGACCAAATCAAAGTACTGTGTTTCGGTGGAAGCTACTGAACTGAGAGCAGGGGGCTAGACCGAGGATAATGATGGCATAAAGTTTGAATGTTAATTTAAAGGAGAGTGACATAACCCTTACTTTAACTGATTTATTTAATCATGATATTTCTCTCTTATTTAATTTTTATATTGAAGGATAATGTCAACAGCACTTAGACTTATGTACCACCCCTTAGTGCTTTACAGCACTCTCTGGATGCTTTTACAATGTAAGCATATTGCCCCCCCCCCCCAAACAATCATTTTACCAAGCTTGGAAGGATGGAAGGCTGAGTCAACCTTGAGCCTTGTCAGGATCGAAGTCAAGGCTGTGGGCAGAGTTTGCCTGCAATACTGCATTCTGTGCCACCAGGGCTCCTAAGATTGTCAATCGCTACTAGTTAGGTATGTCCTTTAAGATAAGGATGCAAAACCTGTAGCCTCAAAGACACAAACAGTATTAAAGGCATTGGGTATGTTCTTCAAATTCCTCCATTTTGACAAGGAGCAACATTACTGATTATAGGTCTGAAGAGTAATTGCATAAATAAAGTTAATTTAAATGAAGTGTAAATGAAAGCCGATGAAATCACTTTTATTTTTGTCCATATCCAACTCATTTGTTTTAGGAATACAGGTAATTCTTCCTTAATGACCACAATTGGGAACCACAACTCTGATGCTAAGTGACATGGCCATTAAATGAGACACCCAGTGACTGCAACAGGGTTGTGATCTCACTTCTGCCATGGTTATTAAGTGAATCACCACAGGCCATAGAGTGAGACATCATATGACTGCAGCTTGCGATTTTACCATTGGCTTCTCCATTGACTCTGTTTATTGGAAGCTGTGCAGTACACAAATGGCTATTGTGTAACTGCAGCATGTAGAGACACTTGTAAACACTTGTAAGAGCCATGGTGGCACAGTGGTTAGAATGCAGTATTCCAGGCTACTTCTCCTGACTTCCAGCTGACTGCAGTTCGGCAGTTCGAATCGCACCAGGCTCAAAGCTAACTCATCCTTCCATCCTTCCAAGGTTGGTAAAATGAGGACCCAGATTGTTGGACGCAATATGCTGACTATGTAAACCAGTCATAGGGGGCCGTAAAGCACAATTAAGTGGTATATAAGTCTAAGTGCAATTGCTCTTGTTGGTTGCAAAGCACCCAAAAATCAATAATACAACCACAGGGATGCTATGACGGTTGTAACTGTGAGGACTGGTCATAAACTTTTTCAGCACCATTGTAACTTCATCCTAACAGTCACTAAACAGGACAATCATTAAATGAGGACTAACGTGATGGCTTTGGCAATCTAGTCAAAGGCCAAATAGGGTTCTTGGTCCAAGAAATGGGTGCAAGAGAACAAATATCTTCCACTTACACATTTGTTCATGGTTTAGATAGGAGTTGGAGGTTTTTAAGTAGAGATTGAACAATGACTTGTCTGAAATGGTATAGGTTTTCTAGCTTGAGCATGGGGTTGGACTAGAAGACCTCCAACTCCCTCCAACTCTGTTATTCTGCTACTCTGTTATTCTGTTTAATCAGTCTGTGAATCTGCAAAAGGAAAGCCAATCTGACTTGAGACTCTAGCCTGTAGGTGGGAAGAATTTGCTTCTACTACAATCCCAATCCAGACAGGAGCCTTCAAATTGTCTTGCCAAAGGAAGCACACTTTGAAATGAATGGCTCCTTTCATGATATGTAAATGGAAGACACAGGGAAATAGTGGCAATGGGATCACAACTATAAAATGAGGAGGAATAGTTAAAGTCCCCTGTAATTCATACTAGCATCACAGTCTAGAGCAGTGATGGCTAACCTTTTTGCCATCGCGTGCCAAAAGTGGGGGCAGTCTATATAATTCTATGCGCCTCATCCCCTGCACATGCATGTGTGACCCCCCCACCTCCCCCCACTTTTGGCATGCGATGGCAAAGTAGGCCCATTTTTCGCTCTCCCCAAGCTCCAAAGCCTTTCTAGGAGGCTGGGGAGGGCAAATATTGTCTTACCCACTCCCCCGGAGGCCCTCCGGAGGCCGGAAACAGCCTTTTTCCTGACTTCCAGTGGGCCCAAAAGGCCCGAAAATCGGCTGGCCAGTGCGCACATGCATGCCAGAGCTGAGCTTGTGTGCCCACTAATATGGCTCCACATGCCATCTGTGGCACGCGTGCCATAGGTTCGCCATCACGGGTCTAGAGGCTGCAAAACCATCTTGGAAGAAGATGATGGCAAATCATGCCATTTTTTTTAACCAAGAAAACTGCATATATGTATTTATTTAGTTACTAAGAGTTGTGCACAGCTTGTGAGAATCTTTAGCTTTTTAGGGAGGGGCAGTGGAAGAATTTAAAGTTATAGGTAATTGATTTTTAGAGTTTCACTCAGGTTTCTTGGAAATTTCTCTGCCAGCTTTTAAATGGAATCTATGCTGCTGCATCTGGATGTTTCCTTAGAGAGGAGACCTTTGCATTGAAATGTTGGGGAATGAGTTCTATGACTCCTTTCTTCCCCCTTCAAACTTGTCCAAACAAATCACCCATCCCACGCAAGGGCATCTATTATGACAATTTTAAGAAAGTATCCAAAAAAAAAAAAAAAGACATCTCTTTCAAATGCATCCTTCTCTCACCCTGCATATTTCTAAACTCTGTTCTTCCTCCTCCTGGAAAATTATAGAGATTAATTTATGGTTTGTGGAGATGATGTGATCTGACACTGATCCAAGGAAAGGGAGCACATCCCTACCAACAAGAAAACCAAGGAGGTCATCTTTGCACATGCTTGTTTAGGATTTTACAATCCATTGAACAGGAATATAGCAGGGTACCTTATTGGATCAGGGAAGTTGTGACATACAGTAGCCTTGCATGCTCTAATCCTGTGATGGTGAATCTATGGCACGTGTGCCACAGGTGGCACATGGAGCCATATCTGTGGGCACGCGAGTGTTGCCCTAGCTCAGCTCCAGCACGCATGCGTGTGCTGGCCATCTGATTTTCGGGCCTTCTGGGCCCACCAGAAGTCGGGAAATAGGCCATTTCTAGCCTCCGGGTGGAGACAAGGCCGTTTTTGCCCTCCCCAGGCTCCTAGAAAGCCTCTGGAGCCTGGGGAGGGTGAAAAATGGGCCTACCTGGCCCACTGTGCCATTGCTTGCCAAAAGTGGGGGTCACGGGGGGTCGCATGTGCATACGTGGGGGATGGGCGGGATGCATTGAATTATGGGTGTGGGCACGCGAGAGAGAGAGACCCCCCTGCGCTCCCCCCCGCTTTTGGCATGCGATGGCAAAAAGGTTAGCCATCACTGCTCTAATCTGTTGTTCTAATGCTTGTTAGAAATGGTTGCTAGAGTTTAACATGATACCACTTCAAATAAAGGAAATCCTCACACAGAAACATTTTGGAAGTTCTTCAGATCAACATGAAGTTCTTCAGATCAACCATCAATTTCTGGAAAGATTTCCTCCCTTGCAAACTGGGCTGTCTCTCTCTCCTTTGCCCTCTCCCGTTTTCTTCCCTTCTCTTTTTTTTTCTTTTTTTGCTGTTTAACAATATATTTCAATTTTATATTTAATTTTAGCTTGATTTTAATTATTACCCATTGCTCTTGTTCTATTTCACATTTCTCCACCCCTCTGCAACTTCCCCAGTGGCTTCTGCATCCTGATCTAAAAGAAAGCACCATAATTAAGAAGCTTTCCCTCATGATTTCTTCACTTGGAATTTAATTGGGGTGTGTGTGTATGTGTGTGTGTGTGTGTTTATACAAGAAATAGGGCGGCTGCAGAATGATGCCACCATAAAACATAAGGTTCTACTTCCTTATTAAGATGATTGCAGGAATTCTGGAGAATTTCAAAATTTATATTTCTTTTCCATGAGATTGAAGAACAAGGTTGGACCAAATAAAGAAGAAATGTTCTAGCACAGCACTACTTTAAATAGGGGATTATCCTCAGCAAAGTTGATCCCAGGAACAACATTACTTTACATGGTACCATATATAGGCTATATTTGTTTTACGGTCACACTGAAGCTACTGATGGTATAAGTTTGATATTTTAATGAAGACTGTTCTTGTTCTGCTTCCTTTAGCCTTAGAATGCGTGTTTGTTCTCATAATCATGAGCCAAGTTTTCATTTTTTGTAAGGTATGTTCATTCCCTTTATTTTTTGAGACTGCTTCATTGCAACCTTAGCATTCATCAGTGATTTCCTCTCAAAACGATGGAAATGGAAACGCCAACAATTCTTAGCTAATAATAGAAATAACATTGTTTTAAGAGTTCCAATTTTAAAAGAAATGTATTAATAGGTTTTTCATCTGTGTCAGCGCTTTTATTTCAAAGGTTCTGCTTTATTGTTTAATGTACAGTATGACTCACAGGAAAAGTATTAATCTTTTCAAAATCTTGAGGATTAGAACAGAATCATGTATTTGGGCAAAATTTCCAAAGCCAAACCTGAAACTTAAACTCATTTGGGACATAATTTTGTGGGCAATTGGAAACAAAACTTTGAACAGAATGTTTCTGCATAAATGGGCATATAAATCCTGGTTGTAAATTCCAAGCCCAATAATTAACTATTCTTTCTATTTTGAAGAGAAAAGAACTGTGATTTGTTAGTATACAGTGCAAAAACCATGAACGGAAAGTGAAAATTTGATGGCACTTGTGAAAATGATGTCCCACAGAGTGCTAGGCACAGTCAAAATTGTAACCAGTGGAATGAGATCTTGCTACAAATTTTCTTCCATGACTTTAAACTGTGAAGGTATGCAGAGAAGATGAAAAAGGAAGAAGGGAATAGTAATGGGTGTGTGTTGTCTCTCTCTCTGTGTCTATCTTTGTGTATGTGTCAACATGTATGTAGGGTGTCTCTGTATATGTGCATTTGTGAGCATGTATGTAGAAGAGATTATTTCTGAATATAAACCCAAACTTCGTAAAGTGAACTGGCCAATTACTTTTCAGTGTTTTCCAGGAGAAAGCTGTCAAGCAGACAAGATGGCCTGTGTCTGGAGAACAACTATTAATCACAGTCAATAGCCCAGCAGGATTTCCTCCTCCTCCTCCTCCTCCTCCTCCTCCTCCTCCTCCTCCTCCTCCTCCTCCTCCTCCTCCTCTTAAAAAAACACTGTTTACTTTAATGCTGTTCTCTAGTCATGCTGAATGAATCTAGTGTATTTATACATTGCCAGTTTGAAGGCATTAGGACACAACCTTGCCATTTTCACTTCTGCCTTGAAAAAGTTTATTATTAATCATACTATTCATTTTTTTGTTCATATTGATATACTTTTCAGTGGGTTGTAGATATGCATTCAGTGGGTTGTAGATATGCTTTTCTTATAATAAATCCAACACCAACTTGATATGGTATCTAATAGGAAATAGTGCAGCACTGATGCTTCTATGACTTTGGCAAGTCTCAAAACTAGAAAAAGAAGGAAGGAAGGAAAGAAGGAAGGAAGGAAGGAAGGAAAGAAGGAAGGAAGGAAGGAAGGAAGGATTATCCACTCTAGAAATAAAAGTTTCCACTTGTCATCTGCTAAGGCATGGCTGGCAATCCTGATTTGTAGTTAAATCAGTTTTCTGGTTTATATATAATCCTATGAGACTTGGAGATAGGTCTAAGAGCAAAATAGGAAAGAAGGGAGAAGTAGGAATATGCAGTCCTTAGTCTAATAAATCACAATTAGTCTTCTTCAACAAAGCTCAAAAGTCACATCTTACCATTTTGAAAATCAGTATCTCTCAAACCCATACTTATCTAGCCAGATGAAATTATTACACTTATGTTGATTCCTTTGTTTTAGGAGTTTTGGGAAGATGGGCAATATCTGAATGAGGCTGAAATGAATTGGAGGAAGTATCCAGAACCTATTAGGATAACATCATGTGTACAAGAAGCATGTGTTAAACCTAGGAAGGGGACTAGATGGGGGCAGGAAGAATTTAGACTGGTTCCTCCCCCCAGCTCCCTGAGGTATAAGAGAAAACACAGGCAGATTTGCAAGACTCTGTTATTTTCACTTATTTTAATAAAGTACAGTTCTAGTCATCTTGTGTAATCACTTTCCCTGAATTAACTACTTTGTAGGGCTGATACTAGTATACTAATATCTAACTTATAAAGAGGCATGGTGGTGCAGTGGTTAGAATGCAATATTGCAGGTTAATTCTGCCTACTGCCAGCAGTTTGAGTCTCACCAGCTCAAGGTTGACTCAGCCTTCCATCCTTCTGAGATCAATAAAATGAGGACCCAGATTGTTGGGGGCAATATGCTGACTCTGTATACTACTTAGAGAGGGCTGTAAAGCACTATGAAGAGGTATATAAGTCAAAATGCTATTGCTATTACAACTTCTAACAGGCCCCTGATCAAAAGACTTGAGGAGGTGCTGTATTCTTACATCCAAGTTCATAATGAATTCAGTATATGCTTTCCTCTTAACTTTCTCCAAAGGAATTTTGCAAGAATATGAATGAGCCCGAATTTACAAACTCAAATTCAACCCCACTTGTTGAAATCCTGTCATTATCTGTTACAATGATGATAATAGTTTTCATCAGCATACAAAATGATTGTTATGTGAGCATTTTGGATAATCCTTTCATATACATGTTGTCTTGAGTCATCTGTATGAAGAGTGGGTTCTACGCTATGCACATACAGTTGTATGCATGTAGACATCCCTCCTGTTTTTATATTAAATAAAGGACCCGGATTGTGCGGGCAATACGCTGACTTTGTATAAAAAAGAACACTGCTTAGGGCCCCCCGAAAGCCCTACTGAGCAGGTATATACAAAAGTATAAAAGGCTATTGCTTAACGCATTGTAAGCCGCCCTGAGTCTCTGGAGAAGGGAGGCATATAAATCGAATCAATCAATCAATCAATCAATCAATCAATCAATGCATAGAAGGAATTGATTTCATTTTGATGTTGGGGGGGATGAGGGGGAATGAGGCAAGACTTAACTGGACTGTCCATGTGGCAAGTATTTTGATTTCTGTAATGCTTAAACGCTAATAACATGCAATCTTGGTTTATTATTAGATAATAATACTCAAGATCCAAAGTGATTATGTGGACCTGCTGAATTTCTACCTGAACTTAAAGTTGGTGGAAATGAAATGCCATAATCTGGCTAGATCTGAATTATTCCAAATCTGGTTTGTTCTTGAGGGCGGGCATCTATTTTATGTGTATTTAGTTTCATGAGCTAAAATGTACAATTATTATTATATGTGCAACAATAAAGTAGAATATTGAAAATTGTCTTTAAAAACCCAAACAATAATGGCACAAAAATACATACATACATACATACATGTGTGTATGTACATGCCCATGCATGTGTGTGTATATATACATACACACACATGCGCGCACACATGTTTACATATACATATAAGACTGTATTTACATATACATACACATGTACACACACTCTAACACAGAAATGCCTTCCTTTGTGCACAAACTGCTTTTAAAACTATGTGAAGGAGACCTCAGGGGTCTCAAATCGGTCTTATAAGGGTGAAAATCAGTATGACTGCTTTAGTGAATACCTTTCCTAGAAAGGAAGATTCAACAGTGTTGCTTCCTGCGTATCTACAAAGAGATTCACAAAAGCTATCTGCTTTTTTTCAATAAGAAATTGTTAACATATCCTGTCACCTTCTTTACACTGAACATTTAAACTTTGTTGCTTATGTAGGCTGTATGTTAACTAATGACCACGCTTAACTGCTTGTGCCAACCAATCAAAGTACTTCTGATTCGAAGATTTTGCCACAAAATGAGAACCTGGGCTGAGGTCAGAAATGCCCTGCAAAAATCAGTTGGAATTTTTGCAAGGTGTTTATAATCTCAACCCAGGTCCTCATTTTGTGCCAAATTGGTACTCTGATTTGGACCATCTTTATAGCACTGAGCAGCACTGCTGACTATGGTGCCATTTTGGAGGGTTTGTTCTTAAAGCCTGTTTACTTAGGAGATCTTCCAGGTTCAGTGAATGGACTGTCAGGAGAAGGTAGGACCAGTTCTTGGCATGCTACATGCAGAAAGTCATCTACAGCATGAATCTTCGTATTTTCGCCTGCATCTTGGAGTCCTGTTCTATGCTGGAGTTGTGCAATTTCTGCTATTAAAAAAACAACAACATTTTGTGGTAATTTTGATATTGTTAGTTTTTTGTTATCAAATATCATGCTTGTTTCATTAAGTATATTTTATTTATTTATGTAGCCATTCATCTCACATATGTAACTCATATACAGTAGAAGGTTGCTATACTTTCAGTATTTTTCTGAAACAGTCAATAACTGTATACATTCTAACTGTGTAAGCACATCAAAGGATTTAAAAAATTGCATACAGTTTATTTTAGATCTTTTCTGTAATAATTCCTAGCATTCCACTTGTCTGCCTCTTTGCTACAATAGAGTATGGTATACTGTGATCTTAGTTGCCATGGGGAAAGTAAAGGTTTCTTTTTAAAAAATTGCTAACTAATTAAAAAAAATCAAAAGCAAAGAGTAAGAATTATCAGTATTTCATTGAAGGGAAATAAGCGTAGACATCATTGCAATTAGTGCTTCCTAAATTATTTTTACTTAGGGAGAAGTGTTTGACAACTGACCTCTCCGTGTAATCCTTAGTGCTCTTCGAAGGTTGTTGTTGTCTTGCAGATGTTTCATTACTGACTAGTTAACATCATCAGAAACTAGTGAGAATGGGATTTGCTCCTTATTTATGTACAAGAAGGCAACTTTGCCCAGTTTTTTTTTTAATTTTTATTTTTTTATTTGATTTATATGCCGCCGTTCTCTGAAAACTCAGGGTGGCTTACAATGCGTTAAGCAATAATGTTGATGGGGGTGGTTTTCTCCTTGGTAGATCTTTGATTAAAGGTAAAGGTAAAGGTTCCCCTCGCACATATGTGCTAGTCATTCCCAACTCTAGGAGGCGGTGCTCATCTCCGTTTCAAAGCCGAAGAGCCAGATGTCTCTGTGGTCATTTGGCCAGCATGACTAAATGCCAAAGGCGCATGGAACAAAGTTACCTTCCCACCAAAGGTGGTCCCTATTTTTCTATTTGCATTTTTTAGTGCTTTGGCAGGAGCTGGGACAAGTAGCGGGAGCTCACCCTGTTACGCAGCACTAGGTATTCGAACCACTGAACTGCTGACCTTTTGTTTGACAAGCTCAGCGTCTTAGCCACTGAGCCACTATGTCCCAGCTGATCTTTGATTAGGGTATGGTAATAATGTTATATAAATTGGTGGTATGACTATATCTGAAGTACCATACTGACCTCCATACTTGAAAAAGAACTGGGAAGAATTGCAGATGGGGCTTAACTATCTTTTTTTACAAGAAAATACTAGAATGTTTGGGATTTCTTAGAAAAAAAATGATTTTTGAAGTATATAAAATGAAACAGCCAATGAAACTAATTGAGAGAAATTCTAAAACAGACAAAAGTAGGGTGTGCTGAGTTTGGCATCTGAAAACCAAACTGTATAGTACAAGGTCCATACAAGTAATTCTCTCTGTCTCTATTCTGCATTGGTTATCCCGCACCAAGACATCTTCATTCAGTTCTGGGAATTATCCTTTAAGAAGCACATTGACAGAAGAGAATGTGTTCAAAGGAGAGCAGCCAAGTTGATAAGGAATATTAAAAGGAAAAAAAAAAACCTTAAAGTAAAAGTTGGAAGCATGGGGTGTATATACCAGGGGTGAAATGCTCCCGGTTCAGACCGGATCGTCCGATCCGGTAGCGATGGAGGCGGGTGGTTCGGAGAACCGGTAGCAAAAATCCCTGCCCCTCCATGCCCAGCTGAGCTGCACAATCATCAGAGGCTTTTTTTAACCTTTAAAAGCATTTTTTCTACAACCTCTTCGGCGGAAAAAATGCTTTTAAAAGTTAAAAATAAAAGTCTCTGATGATCGCGCGGCTCAGCTGGGATCGTCAAAGGCTTTTAAAAGAAAAAACCCTTTTTTTCTTTTAAATGCCTCTGATGATCCAAGCTGAGTTGCCTGATTGTCAGAGCCTTTTGAAAGCATTTTTTAACAACCTCTTCACTGAAAAAATGGTTTTAAAAGTAAAAAAACCAAATATTGGCCACACCCACCCAGTCATATTACCACCACCCCCCCACCAAGCCACACCCACAGAACTGGTAGTAACAAATTTTAGATTTCACCACTGGTATATACCCTGGAGAAGAGAAGAGTGAGGAGATATCCAATAGAACTGGATTGAATTTTCCAAGAAATAATGCTGAAGGTGAAATTCCAACATCTTTCTGCACTCTATCTGCATCTAATCAGAAATCCAATTGATAGCAATCCATTTTCTTTTAGGCCAAGATACAAGATGATCTGTTTCACTGATCAAAATATAGCTCAATGTTTTTATTTATTTCCAACAATGCATTATTTTGAAATTATAGGTTATATTTATAAAGAACAGAAAACAAAATATCTTGTTTGCATTTTTATGATTGTACAAGGAGACAAATTAAAATTTTGACTATTATGTGACCTTACAGTCATGCAATTTTTTCCTTTTCTTGAAGAAGTATCTTTTGTTCAGGAATATGAAGCAAATTTGTTTGGATCACTTCTCTTTCTGATACTGAGGCTGTGTCCATAGCATTATCTAGAGCGGTGTTTCTCAACTATCGCAACTTTAGGATATGTGGGCTATTACTCCCAGAATTCACATACAGTCATAAAATTGAAAAGTTTAGAAACACTTGTCTATAACATCGTGTTATCCAAAACAGAAAAGCTGATATTCAATGGGAAAAAAGACTCGTCTATAGGTCTGCCATTGCAGCAATAGCTTGAAGCTAAGAGACTGCCCATTTTCATCTGAAAACATATTCCTTCCAAACCTGCTCATTCTGATGGATAATTATGGACAAATTCTCCATATCATAGCTGGGACTGGGCTCAGGAAATGAAGCTAGTTTCCCAAATCTTAGAGAATCATTGGGTCAGTGTAGAGCTAAATGAAATTGTTTTGCTTCCCTGCAATTTTCCTCCTTAGGGCTTCACCTGTTGTTCACTGCACCAATGTACTCACCTTTCCTTCCATTCATTCATTTCTCATCCTTGCTGTTCCAGGGACAGTACAGTAGGAGAACAATTAGGTCTTTCTCCTCCTCTACTTTGAAAGGTTCTTGGCTTGATGTAGAGACCAGGTGTACTGGCATGTGTTGTTTTCCTGGCATTATTGCTAGTTGCGACTGTCTTCATCCCTTTCTGTCAGACTGTGTTTGGCTTCAGCTCAAAAGTTGTAGTGACTTTTAAGTTACGAGTGCAATGTTCTAGGTGTGTTGGCTTTTCAGTCCCCTTTGGGCTTGAAGCAGTGGTGGGATTCAGCCAGTTCGCACCAATTTGGGAAAACCGGTTGTTAACTTTCTAAGCAGTTTGAAGAACCAGTTGTTGGAAGAAATCTTATTTTGTTTTTTTTCCCACTTTACAGAGCTAATCCTGTAAGGAAGGCAAGAAAGAAACATTCTGGTGTTGTTTCTAGCCTAATTTTTATTGCCCTGCTTACAGAAACTGCCTCTCTGGTTAACCCTTATTACATTGTAACAGCTAAGGCCCCCATTGACCTGAGTGACATTGAGTTGGCCATGCCCACACAGTCACATGACCACCGAGCCACGCCTACCCAGCTGGTCATTAGGGCAGAGATCCGGTTGTTAAATTATTTGAATCCCACCACTGGTTTGAAGCCACAGTGGGAAAAAGCCTTCACCTGAAGTAGTGAATATGAGAAAAACTCATGACCTGAACTTAAGCCACTATATTATGAATTGTAATTATGTGTAGAAATAACCCTGGGAGAGAGAAGGAACAGCTGCAAACCAGACAATAGCCAGATAAGCAGCACCTGAGTCAGCAGATGGAATAGGGGCATGGCAAACATCTTAGAAGGGAGCCTTCCTAGTTCCTTGGACTGTAAAGGCAAGAGGGGAGAGGTGCACTTTCAGACTAGATTATGTTACTGTTACCTTACAATAAAGTTAGAGCTTGTACTTTGGTGTGTGTTTCTTGTCTGGGTTGCCTTTCAAGGTTGACATCAATCTTGCAGGTCTGAAAACATAGCTCTTCACTCCCACCTTTACTGTCCAATATCTTTTCTTGAAGCCACAGTCCCTTCAAACTAATTACCATTTCCTGAGCAAGAGGTAGCACCAACTCAGCTGCTTGTTCCTCTTTATTTCATTGTGGCAAGGAGAGCGTCACTTGCCTTGAATAATTTCTGTGGACTTTCCGAACCCACGTCATCACAACCTGCCCTGTTTGATGATGATGAGTGTGTGCTAATTCAGATCAAGGAGAACAACCCATAAGTGGAATGCCCTTTCCTGTGCAGGCATTTCTTCACATCTTCTTCCACAGAACCTTTCACAACAGAATTGAAACACAGGATTCTTTCCTACATTTGACATTCAGTTCATATTTCAATGAAAACCTTTTCATGTTATGTGGATGTTTATCTGAGAACTATATATTTCACAACAAGATTCTCTCCCCCCCACATCCAAAGGTAATCTGTCAGGCTTTGTAGGCACATTCTCTCTCAAGCTATTAACAGGGAAGCTGGTGGACAGTCTCCTTTGCATGGCATTGGACACATCTAAACCTTCCATTTGGCTGCCATTTGTCACCCCTGGGATCTCATTGATTCAAACCTGCCAGGCAATTTAACATGATGTATATGACCCATTTAGGTCATAATACATTTATCACCTGGCTTGGATCAAAGCACAGCGCAGCTTCAAAGGCATCAGCTCAATTGTGATGCAAGGGACTGACTTTATCTGTTCTTTATGATACATCTTTTGCTTTTATAGCTGGCACTCTTGTATTTTTTTTTCCTTTTCAGGAAATTATATAGCATCCAAACTTTCTCATGATTTCTTTCCTTGTTGGCAAGTCATAGCACAAAAACTATGCACTAAAACATATTTTTATATTCACCTATTGCCAATCACTTTTGCTTTCAAAGACCATTCAAATGTATAGTGCAAACTGCGGATTGTTTGTCAGTGTTTGCATGTTGTGTTGCAAACTTAACATGGACAAACAAAAGCCCCTATCTTTATTCTTCCATTGAGTTTTTTTGTGACTTTACTTCAATTCTACAACAAATACCAAATTATCATATCTGTACAATAGGGTTGGATTCTACTTACCTTTATTACTGGTTTGCAACAGGAGTTTGCTTCGCTCGCACGCTTGCGCTTCTGCGCTTCTGCGCATGCACAGATCACCCATGATGACATCATGGTGGGTGGGTGGAGCCTCCCGCCAGTTTTACTACCGGTTCTATAGAACCGGACCGAACCCGGAGCAACCCAGCACTGCTGTATGATGTACGTATGTATGTATGTTTGCATAGATAACTCTCAAGAGCCTGAGTGGTGTAGGAGGCTAATGCCTCCTACTAAGGCAGCATTTAACATCCAGCTGCCTGCAATTACTGCGAGTTCAATTCTCACCAGGCTCAAGGTTGACTCATCCTTCCATCCTTTCTAAGGTGGGTAAAACAAGGACCCGGTTTGTGGGGGCAATAAGTTGACTTTGTATAAAAATATACAAAAGTATGAAGGCTATTGCTTAATGCATTGTAAGCCGCCCTGAGTCTCTGGAGAAGGACAGCATATAAATAAAATTAAATTAAATTAAAAAAAGCTTCCATGGACCAAAAGGACAGAATTCCTTCTTAGTTTCAAAACATCACAGAGAAATAGTCTTCTACAAAGTGGAAAAATGGCCTCCAATATTTAGAGTCTAGTCTAAATATGAACCTGGACAAACTCATATCTTTGATTGTCACAAGCATTCATTGTACATTCATTGGTAAATGCATTAATAACCAAAGGAAACGTCACACAGTTTTGTTTTACACTTTGCTCAATGTTCACTAAGCATTCCATTTATTTTCATGCATGATCCGCTTCCATCATGTACTGCTGCTAACACATTCAGCAACCAATCTTTAACTCTATATTCACACAAAAATTCCATAATTCCACTTTATTCATTTTATCATACACTTTCTCTAAATCAACAAATATACAACAGTTTTTCTTGAACTCACATTTCTCAACGACTTGATCTTTTTCTCCCTAGAGTCACCTGTGATTATATTTTACCATCCTTGTATCCTTCACCTTTGACTTGATTTAATTCAGCAATAAGAAAATACAACTATAATCTGAATACTATTAACTGAATGAAATATATATTCATTCTGAATCCTAGTTTCCGAGGTCAGGTTTTATTTTTTAGACTTTAGTAGGGGCAATTATTTTAGATAATTCAGCAGAGATTGCATTACTAACATTGCATTACTATGGCATTATGGTATTTAAAACCTTACCAACTGTTACTTATTTCTGAATAACTAACTGATAAGATTGTTTCAAAGAATACACCCTTCCTTATTTATGATATGGATGCAAATATTTTTATAGAAAAAAAATCTGTTAATGTGTATTAGTCATCTTATGTGTTGCCATGGCTGTGTTTTATTTAGTTTTGAAACAGAAGTTCAAGAGTTTATGATTTGAAGTGAAAGCCAAACACTTAATTTTTATGAAAAAAAGTTTTCCCCAAAGAATGCATCTTAAGTGCATACATAGTAAATACAGCAGAATTATCACTATGCTATTTAATGAAATTTCCCTGATATTCTGAGCATATATTATCATAAAATTGCCACTTCTAATTCACAAACACAGCAAGTGGAGAAAGCATGACTTTGAAGAAGATATGATGAGAGAGTTCCTTCCCACAACCACTGATAATTTCTATGTAAACTGGATGAGGCAGTGGCACTCTGGTAGAAAAATATCAGGAGAAAAGTGTGAAAGTGGAACTACTTAAGTTTGATGGAGTTATCAAATCAAGTTGAAAGATAAAAATGTAAGGAAAATGTAATTCTATGGAGCCATCATGTGCAATGAGTCATCGTGAGTGTCCTGCTTTGATTTTTCTGAGACTCAAACTTAGCTTGGCCAAGCTTGTCCACTGAGTGATGTTGGTATGCATATATGCATGAATAAATTGACCTTTACAGTCTGCTTAAAGAGGGCTGAAAAGCACTGTGAAATGGTGTGTAAGATTAAGTGCTATTAGCAATAGCAATAGCAGTTAGACTTATATACTGCTTCACAGTGCTTTTATAGCCCTCTCTAAGTGGCTTACAGAGTCAGCATATTGCCCCCAACAATCTGGGTCCTCATTTTACCGACCTTGGATGGATGGAAGGCTGAGTCAACCTTGAGCCTGGTGAGATTTGATCTGCCAAACGTCTGGCAGCCGGCGATCGGCAGAAGTAGCCTGCAGTACTGCACTCCACCGCGGCTCTTATTGCTATTTTAGTTAGAGTGTGAACAATAAAAAATGGCAAACTCGCATTTGTTTCAGTGTGCCTGAGTGTCTGGATAAAAGAATAACAAGTAGCAGTGAAGGCTTTTCTGGTCCTCAATATGGCAGTAGAATCCATTGCTTTGATGAAAGGCCGCTCTGTCCCGATTTCAGTTAGCCTTCTGTTTTAGCGTCATTTGTGATCCAGCAGTGGTCATAATCCTTGGAATGTTGTTTGAATGAATGCATTTTAATATTTCATATTTTTAATATGGATAGAGCTACAGGTAGAACAAGCCACTTGCTCATAATTTAATCCCTAACTGATTGCAGCAACCCTGATAACTTTTAAAGGTCCCATTTGCTAAAATATATATGGATAGGGATGGAATAATTAGTGAGAATAATACATCCAGAATGATTTATTTTTTTTTAAAAAAATGATTTATATGCTGCCCTTCTCCAGAGACTCAGGGCGGCTTACAACGAATTAAGCAATAGCCTTCATACTTTTGTATATTTTATACAAAGTCAGCTTATTGTCCCCACAATCTGGGTCCTCATTTTACCTACCTTAGAAAGGGTGGAAGGCTGAGTCAACCTTGAGCCTGGTGGGATTCAAACTTGCAGTAATTGCAGGCAGCTGATGTTAATAACAGTTAATAACACTGCTTTAGTCTGCTAAGCCACCAGAGCTCTTTTATTCTATCTTTAGGTTCAAGGCTTCTTTGTAAATTTAATTAAACTCAGTATTTTGTTGTAGCTATCTCTTTAAAAAAAATATTTTTCCTCCTTTGAAGTGGTCTGATGGACTACAGTGAAGTAGCAGTTTCCCAAAAAGAAAGGGGGACATTTCAAGGAGTGGGGGGGGGGGGGGGGAGACAAGCCAGATCAGAGAAAGGAAGCAGTGTAGAAGAGTCATTCCCTAGAATCTCTCAGGATTAGGATTAGAGTACTATAGGTTTAGTCTGGCAAAATTCTATCTATATGGTGTGAGCAAATAAAGAACAGGCTGGAATTTTCTATGTCTTTCTTGGACTGGCCCTGAATTATTATTATTTTTTTATTTGATTTATATGCTACCCTTCTCCGGAGACTCAGGGAGGCTTACAATGCGTTAAGCAATAGCCTTCATACTTTTGTATATTTTATACAAAGTCAGTTTATTGTCCCCACAATCTGGGTCCTCATTTTACCTACCTTAGAAAGGATGGAAGGCTGAGTCAACCTTGAGCCTGGTGGGATTTGAACTTGCAGTAATTGCAGGCAGCTGATGTTAATAACACTGCTTTAGTCTGCTGAGCCACCAGAACTAATAATATAATATTATAATATTATAATTTTCTGCTATGATTAAAGCTACTGATTTAATATATAAACTTTTTCCTCTTCACAATAAATTGTATACAGTAATTTAAGTTTTAACATTTTAGCATCCCAAAATATGGTTATTTAACAGTTTGGAAAATGATTTCCCTTTTTGACATAAAATGCAAGAAAAAATTGGAAAGCCAAAGTTCTAGATTTTTAAATATTTGTTTGACTACCAATCAACAGTCAAAAGTTTAGTTTCATGGGAGAAAACATTATTCCATATTACTGTGGTCGTCCCCCCCCCCAACACTCAAATAAAATATTTTCTGAAGTCTTCAAGTTTATTGAATCTGAGATCAAAGAGAAACAAGGTGGTGCAAATTTCCTCAATTTGATAAAATGCTAAGATAATGAACTGAAACTGAACTTATATGTTAGTTTATTAAGGCTTTTATTATCATACACTGTACCTATGATATTCAACTGAAAACATATTAAGATGAAGATAATTGCTGTATTTATGAGCAATAAAAAGTCCTCATGCATTCTTTTAGTAACTGCTTTCAACAACCCATCTTAATATAAATAAAAGTTGAAACAGCTGAAATATCTAACTTCCTTATATCAGCAACTATACACAAAAGTTGTGTTATTACTGGCTTCTCCTAGCCTTATTAGTGATTTGATACAACTGGATTTCAGCCCATCTAACTGCTGGGTAGAAATGCATTGCATAGTGGTAAAGGCATCTGCTTCCTTTAGTTCAAAGTTTCTGCTATGCTTTGTTTGATTTAAGGTTATAAGGGAAAGGTTTTAGTTATTCATGTCCTTGTCATTTTGGAATGAGTGGACTTCAGTTACAGGCTCCTTTTTATGGCTCTGTCAATGAATTGTAGCAAAAAAAATTGGGTGGTTATATCAAATGATTTGGCATTTAATTGACAAACTAGATCTAACTTCATAGTTCTGAGCAGTACACTCACCAATTTCCACCTACTTTTCCAAAGAAGAAAAGTTATGAATAGATGAGTCACCACCATACTGATTAGGATAGCCAAAGGAAGTATTAGACATGTACAAATATTGAATGTGGCTTCTACCACCTTAGCATACACCTGGTGCATTTAAGCAAACAGAGAACTGTGCTAGTCATAAAGAAAAATGGGCTGCTGTATCCTTTTTGTGCAATATAAAGGATTTCATGGTGTTCTGAGTAAAGAACATGATACATGTTTACTTATATTCTTGCAAAGATTCCAGTTTATTTATATATTTTATTTCATCTTATTTATTTCTTACATTGCCAATCTCAAGTACATGACTCTGGGTGGCTAACAATAATTTAAAAAAATATAACAAAATAATAAATAGCATAAATAGCAACACCCACCCACCCCCCAAAAAACAACCAACAGCAACACTAGTAATCATTTATAACAGTTCATACAGCTGAGAAAGAGGCTAATGCACATAATCCAGGCCCAGCTGAATTTAATTCTTCTTTTTCTTGTGCCATATAGGTCATCGGATGTTGGCAATCATGTTGGCAATCCTATTTTTATCAACAGCCGCACGAAAAAGTACTGCTGAGTTTTGTCTAAAGCAGTCCCTTAGATTTTGAAGCCATGATGTTCTTTTTCTGCCTGGACCTCATTTACCTTCAATCTTTCCCTGGAGGTTTAAGTGAAGTATGCTGTATTTTTCCGGGTGTTGCATCACATGTCTGAAATATTCTAACTTTTGCTTTTTTATGGTTTTGATTATTTCTCTTGGCTTTCCCAGTTGGCATATCACCTTCTCATTTGTGATTTTGTTAACCCAGTTTATATGTAACAGCCGCCTGTAAATCCACATTTCAAATGCTTCTAGTCTCTTCAAGTGGCTTTCTGTCAGAGACCAACTTGAATTTAGTGGCAAATTCAAATGTTTAAGGCCTTGTGAATGGTGAGTAGGGTCTAGGAGAGTCTGATCTCTAGGGAGATGATATTCCAGAGGCTGGGTACCTCTGCAGAAAAGACTTTTTTCCTAGATCCTGCAGATGGCACTGCATGATGGATGGGACCTAGAATATGCCTCTTGAATTCTAATAGGCTGGGTAAAATGGCACATCTATTATGAACAAAAAAACCCCCATAGAATTATTTTAAAATAATAATAAAATAATAATTCTCCCTTCAGATCATCTCTAGTAAGTTCTAGCTCTATGTTCTAGCATCATCTGGTTCCATTTCTTGTTCTGGTTGGGATTGCGCTGCCAGAACATTACATAATTTGAGGGACTCACAGATCCTGCACAAAAAACAGGGTCTTTGCACAGGTTCTTTTAAAAAAATATAGATTTTATTGATTTTCTATTGTTTACATTTTGTTAGTGCACAAGTTCTTGTTATGTCTGAATTGTGCCTGTTCCTGGACCTCGACCTGGACCTGGAGATCTGGCTGACAGTTACTCATTACTGCAACACGATCTACATGGGGCTGCCCTTAAAGAGTATTTGGAATGAAAAATGCAAACCACGCAGGGAGTTATGGGGACCTGTCCAGAGTGGACAGGTGGTATTCAGCTGGTTCATACCAGTTCACATGAACCATTGGTGGAAATTTGACCAAGGTCGCCGAATCAGTAGCAATGGTGGCTGGCCACGCCCCTAAACCAGTCCCCCAGTTGCCGCTCGCTCACCCTGCCCACCATGTTTGTCACTGCCATGTTCTTCATGCACACTCATCCCATTGCCTTGCAAGTGACCTCTGGTAGTTGCGTGACCTCCGGTACTTTTTGGTGGCCTGTGACTTCTTTGCCAGCCACTTTCCAGCAGCGGTGGCTGGCTGGGGGCCGCCAAAATCTCCAATCAGCTTGCTTTCTGGACTCTGGACTAACTGCCAGAAGGTAAGCAGCCCAAATAAAGAGGCGGTGGTGGGAGTGGAAACGGAGCTAGAGAGGCCACTAAAGGAGGGAAAACAGAGGCAACAGGCGAAGGGAGGGCCGGGGTAGATAGGTAGAAATTCCAAATATTTTCCTACCTTTTCCTATGGGCATGGCTAGGTGGGGGGGGTCATGTGACTGAGTGGCCGTGGGCATGAATGATGTCAAATTGGCCATGCCCACTCAGTCATATGTCCCCTAGCCATGCACACCGGTAGTGAAAATTTTTGAAACCCACCACTGAACCTGTCATTCAGCATGAATGACTCTTCTGTTCCACAAGCTGC
This sequence comes from Ptyas mucosa, assembly GCA_012654045.1. Taxonomy (NCBI): domain Eukaryota; kingdom Metazoa; phylum Chordata; class Lepidosauria; order Squamata; family Colubridae; genus Ptyas; species Ptyas mucosa. The sequence goes on from WNWU01000001.1 coordinate 23,779,970, forward strand.
ACTGGTAGCCAGAATGTTTACAGGTATAAGTCAAGGTGCTGGTAATTACTTTTAAAACCCTTCATGTTTTGAGAAAGTCCAGAGTTTTGACAAAAAAAGTCCAGAAACCGTTTCCAATGAGAAACAAAACTAGATAACTTCTTTTGTTTAATTAAAACAGTTAATTTTGCTATCTCTGTTAACTTTAACACCTTTACAAATCATTCTCCCATTGTGGGAATTAGTGTGTCTTTCCATCTTTGTGTATTTTCCAGATATTCCTAAGAAAGAAGGATTGTTATTCCATTTTTATGTATAAGATATACGGTATGTAGGGGTTTTCTTTGCTTGTTTGTCTATTTATTTGCTTGTTTGTCTATTTATTGGATTTTGATGCTGCCTGACTCCAAAAAGACTCAGGTCAGCTCATAATATTTAAAATGAATAATTTAAAAACATGACATGGCCTGAATAAAACTGCATCTTATTCAATATGAAATATTCAGGTAGAGATGCAATGGGGGCTTCATACACATATACACTCTAACCCCAGATAATTAGTGGCACCACAACTTTAGTTGACTAAAAATAAAAAGACCTATCTCCAAATTTTTCATTTTCTGCAGTTTCTTGAATTGGAAAAAAGATCAATATGTCTTCTTGCCCATCTACTTATTAACTCAAAAATGAAGATTGCCAAAAAGCACTTGATACTAGTGTCTTCCTAAATGTGAACAAAAATGTGAACTTTGAAAAAAATGCAGTTACTAAATGCTAAGCGGCATTGTTGGCAAAATAACACAGTTCTCATTTCTATGATTTTACTGTTTGTTTCTGCCTCTATTGGCATCATGGAAGCTGCTGTAAAGAACTGGCCATTCTGTCGTAGTAATTTTTTGACATTTCTTAGAACAAAATGCAATGTTTGCTATGTACTATCTATGACTAAAGGACAACATTAGCATTATTCATCTAGACATTTCTGTTTAGCAAAAAAGCTAGTCTTTCTTCAAACCCAAATAATCAAAAGGGCAAACAGATAAAAAAGGATGGAATGAAGAAAAATAAAAACATCTTGAAGATAGAAAACATTTCGAAGCTCCCATGATGGCTAGAGATAGATTGCTTAAATCCTTCTGAAGTCAATGGGATCTAAAGATAAGGCTCAAGGACAGCTGGGAAAATAAATAACAGAAGGCTAGTAACTAGAACGTTTATGCAGAGTAGCAGCCAATCTATAACTCTTATGGTGGACAGAGGAAGGAAATAGACTTTCCTAAAGATCTACATTAGGAAAGAAATATGAAAGTACATCTGATGGGCGAAAGCTGTTCTATGGTCTATTTTTTTTAACCCTGGCTCTCTGCTATATCCCCTTTCCCCCAAAACTAAAAGACAATTTTTAAAAAAAAAAAAATAAGGAAGGCAGTCTAACTCCTTGTACCATTTTTGCTGCTTTTTTTTTTTGAACTATCCCCAAACTGATTCCCCCCCCCCCAAATAAAAATCATCCATCCATCTATCCATATAATTTTTAGGCTTCCCAACTTGAATGAAATTCTTACCAACTAGATCATCTTTGAACTCTGGATGTGTTTTGCCCCTTTAATTTTTAATGGTATTATGACTGGATTAACAATACATTTATTTCTAGGGATTATTTTCTAAATAATAATAAAAATCTTTTTGCCCTATTTTTCCATTGCTATTGTAAATGTGACAGGGACTTAGTAATTTCCAACATTTCTATAATCTAAAAAGCCTAAAGTTTGCTCTCTTTCCTCAAAATACCATCCATGATTGAAAGAAAACATCTATAAAGATAATCTCTGTATTCTTCTCCATCACTCCTTTTCTCTAATATGCAACACAATGTCGTCGGGGTCACCCAAGTAGTACAAATGGGTTTGGAGCCTTCTTCTTGGAACTGTTAAAAGGACTGGATTGATGACACAGATAAACCTCGAGGTGGCTTCAACGACTCTCTAAAAGAATGCAAGTGATCAGCTGTCTGCAAGGAGTATAAATCCTTCCATTCCCACCATCCAGTCAGAGCTGAAGAAGCTTCTTGGATGAGAAGTGAAACATCTTCAAAGAAAAACAAGAACATCCAGTTACCTCTTGAAAAAGCACCTTTGGAACAACCATGACCTGGATGACCAAGAATCTCCATTGACATGCAACCCAATGATAATTGCATTTATAAATTTAGCCACTCTTTTTTCTGTGGTTGGCTAGATTCATCTTCATTCACAGCACTGATTTAGACACGTTATAGAATGGATCCTTTCCCTGTTGTCATTAGATTGGTCTTCTTTATAATTAATCTCAGCCTCATTTTTCATTAAGCGCAAATTTGATCCCAAATTTCCAGATCATTTGCATTTTCAGCTATCACAGTAGTGTCCTCATATAGTACAGGCTTTCAAAGTTTTTATTTCCATTTTAGAACTACTCTTGTTCTAAAATAAGAGAAGTGCTTTTATTAAAGTCTGGAAACTTCTTATGCATTTTTTTTTTTTGCTGAAAACGGAAAAAATGAACTGGTGATTTATAGATATAAGAGTTGAATATGAGAAGAAGGGAATTATAACTTTAAGAAATGGCTTTATTCTAAAATAAATTTGTACAATGGAGACTTGTTCCATAGTGCCCTCTACCCTTGACAATAATTTAACAATAAATGTGAAAGATTCTGTGCTTTTTGTAGACCATGTTCTTTTGAATTATGTATCAATAGCAAGGTAAATAGCTAGATGAAAAAGTAAATGGAGGTTATGAAGTTGAAGTTGGTATTAGAAATATGGATGAGTACCTACTATCTATTAGTTATATAATAATCTAAAAATCTTATATATGTGTAATTCCACATTCTTTAAACCCTTAATTATAAAATGTATTGGTCAAGTGTTTGAAGCATATTTTATATCTAATGAAATCCGTGTAAAATAAAATATATTAATTGATATATTATCTCATTTTCCCTTCATTTATTACATTTAGTTCAAGAAGAACATAATGTTTCTTCTTTTTTCTTCTTTTTTTCACAATAATAACAACAACCCTGTGAGTTAGGTTAGGTCATGAGAAAAAGATTGGTCCAAAATCTGTGGCTGAAGACAGATTAAAAGATGAGTTTTACCAGATCTAATCCAATATCTTAACCACTATACTATCCTGGCTTTTTTCATTCTCATACATTGAAAACATATATCCTTTATGGATAGCTTTTTAATCTGTTTTTTCCTTTTCAGTGAAAGCTATATCAGGATTCTTCAAGTTTCTCTGTGCATTATTAAAAAGAGACAGATGGTTGTCAGAACCTTTGATCTTTGCATATGGGTCTTTGGATCTAGCAGTTGCCTTGACAACTGAATATTTTTTCTCTCTCACGTAATTTAAAACAAAAACCCGCAGCAGCAAAAGCAAATAGTATAACATCCCAGTCTGGAATGAGCAAGTCAAACTATACAGGTGAGTGAGGGTGAGTGAAGAGAAATACTTCCTTGAAATTACAATCCTTCAACCCAGAAATTTTATTTATATCATCAAATTGATTTTTTAAAATGGTTAAATCAACTGATACTTCTATATTGATTGATGTATCAGTTAATATAGTTAACTGCCCCTTTTCTTCTAAAAAAATATTGCTAATTCCTGTATTTTATTGCATTCACATTTCTGATGATATTGATAGATTTGGGATGTTTGCATTATTTATCATTTGGTGATACAGTTTCAAAGTATAAAACATTTCTATGAGAAAACATTCCAAAAATAATTTGAAAGTAAGATACTAAAAACTTTTTTAAACACGGAAAGTTAAAACACAAAGGTATTAAACTCTTCATTAAAAAGTTGAGCAGAAGAAAATTGATATTAAGTTCTACTTAAAAGGAAATATTTTGATTGAGGCAGTTCACAAGCGATTAAGGATAGGTGCCCTATGATCAAATCTCCAGAATTTACTAAAACTTCCCCATGACCAAACAGGAAAACTTCCTTACAGTCATGTTTTGCATCTGAGATTATTCTAAGTGGAAGGAATGTGTAGTAAAAGCAAAGTCTATTTTATCCACATAGTTTCCTGTGTTGGCAAAGCACATTTCTGGTTACTAAAGTCACTGTACCTCCATCTGTACCACTAACCTCAGGGCATCTTCCAATGGTATGTATCATTGTATTGGATTAGTACAGCCCATGCAAAATCCAGATCCATATAAATCAGTTGGTCTTATATAGTTATGTTTTAACTAATCAACCCACATCCATTTCAAAGGTTTCTCCAAAATTTTCACCAACTCTTTTTGATCAATAGATGGCAATGAGAAGTAGACCTACATTTCAACCACATACAAAAATGCTGAAAAGGTTTACAAAGGCTTGATCTCAACAATTTATTATACATCTTTTAAAAGGGTGTGTGTGGGAGTGGGTGGATGGGGGTGACAAAATGGAATCCTGAGGCAACTGAAAGCTGTAGAATAGCATCACAATTTCTTCTGGACCCAGCACTACAAGAAGGACTAGAAACCTGCTGCGATGTTTATTCAATCCTTGCTTCAGAGATGTCATCCTACATAATAAAATGGTAGATGATCTGTAAGTATAGTTGTAGCTCGAATTGGACAATTAAAGATGTGCTTGAATAAAATTAGCTATATTCTACTTTCTGCCTTTTCTATCTGCTTCCTTCCACTATTCACAATTCAAGAGACATTCTACAAACACTTCCAGTATCTCATTAAAGGGATGGCTGTCCAGTTATATTTATTCTATCATAAATCAGCAAATGTTTGAGATGCTACAAGATTTATAAGAAGGTATGTGTGAATCAGAGGGTGTTTTCCTACTTCAAACTAGGCATAGTCCATACAAGTGGATCCATTCATAATCAGCTCATTGTTTAAAACTGTTTGAAAATATCGGAGGAAATACTTGGTTGGGTTTCAGTGGTTTGTTTTCTTGTCTGTCTCATTTTGCCCACTTCCTATCCTTTAGCATTTGCATAGATACAATCTAAAAATATTTCCTAGATAACCATTTTCCTTTACCGTTATGGACCTTAATATGATAAGGCTTACATTTCATAAGTGAAGAATTCAAAGTATTTTCCTGGGCCAGCTAATTTAAATTCTCTCTCTTTCTCTGCATTTGTGCCCATTTGTGGCACTTGCACATAATTTGATAAAACTAGTGTGGCATTCTGAAATTTAGCCTTCTCTGTAAAACCTCAATACAATGATCTGGTCCAGTTTTTAAATACTTTCTCATGCTCCTACTTCCTCTTTTGATGGTTTGTCCTGCATGGAATTCCTTGTGAAGGTATTTTAAATAGTTATGTAACGGCCCACTTGTGCAGTAAAAAAAAAAAAAGCCAATGCACAGGCTGTACTCGGTATGTTTACCTGTCACCTGTAAAGAGACTTTCATTCAATAGAAATTGCCATTGTTTCTTTGTCTTCCCATGGGAAAGCTTTAGTTTTGGAAGCCAGTCAATAAATGCAAGGTATGTAAAGTGAAGTGTAAAGACCATGACTTACTGCTATATTTGCCAAAACCTTTGTTTACAGAGAATAGTTTCCAGTCATGTTATCTCTTTCAGACAAAAAGCTCGGAGATTTTAAAGCATTTTTCTGGGACCCAAGACTTGATTTCTTGAGAACCCAAGCTATTGTTAGTCTCCCTTATTTGCTGTATCAGAGTTCTCTGTTTCCTCCTAGATTCCAGCGGGGCCTTGAAAAGGATATCAGGGACACACCTTAGTTAAGGCATTATAACATGCCAGTTCGGCTGTTCGGAATAAGAATAATGACTGCGCTTGCACAGGCATGTACAAGGGGTGTGTGTGTGTGTGTGTGGGGGGAAATGTCACTGTGATGGGACCGTTCACTAAGAGAGTCAGTGGAATCAAGGTTATGAGTTGGAGCTGTTGGGCAATAACATCCTGAGCATTTTTCATTGGAAGTAATTTTTAAAGAAACTAAGGAGTGGGGGGTGGGGGAGTGGGGGGTGGGTGGTTTCTAAGTAAATGTGCATAGGATTAAGTTGTTGGAAAATAAAGATGAATATAACCACATTGTGTGCGTTGCAGCCAAAACTAAATGCTCCCTGTCTTTAGGTTTCTGCTTCAGTTGCCTATTCTCCCCCACCCAAAAAGGCCCCTGATTCTTATATAAGCTTAACCTTGGCAGGAAGGTGGTCTTTCTTCAGTGCTACTTTATTCAAACCAGGGGTGAGTTCTAAATTTTTTACTACCGGTTCTGTGGGCATGGCTTATTTTGTGGGTGTGGCTTGATGATCATGTGACAATTCTTTAGGATTTAGCAGAGGTACTGGTCTACCAGGCTTTTAACTGCTTGCAGAGTTGTACTGGTCTACTCATTTATTTTTGCAGGCACTGGTCTACTCATGTATTTTTGCAGGCACCGGTCTACTCATGTATTTTTGCAGGCACTGATCTACCCATTTATTTTTGCAGGCACCGGTCTACCACCAAACTGACTTTTACCACTGATCAGCTGTAGGGCGGCCCTTTGAAGCCCCCTGGCAAGAGTTTAAACAGTTTTTTTCCTTATAGCCCATCAGCTGGGACTCAGGAGGTAGCAATAGATTGGGGGTGGGGCCAAATAAAAGGTAATACTAACGAGGGGTGGGGTGGCGAGGGGTTGTGGGGGCAGAACCAGTTTGGTGACATCATATTGTCACTGCTACTGGCTCGGTGGAACTGGGTGGAACCGGGAGGAACCCACCACTGATTCAAACCATGCTGTCTACAAGTATATCTCCTCCAATTCATATTCCTGAGGTCTGTCCCTGAAAAACAGCATGAACTGCAAATTGTCCAGGACAATGTATTCTTTTTCTGATTGTCACAGATTAGTCCCCCCACCCCCACCCCAACCTTCCTGCTTTGATATAAAATGTCCTGGAGCCTTTTCTGGGTTCCTGGACTAACTATCCACCATTACAAGTGAATGGTTTGAATCTGAGGAGAGATAGTTGCATGTTCAGTATGTTTTTATACTATACTGTGCCTATTTCAGGCCTAGGCTTAGTTTTCATCGGTTTCCCATCTGAAAGTGGCAGGAAATCGTACAGTTTCCTGCTGTCACAATTAGAAGGGGCTTGTAGGGCAGCAAAAATATTGTGTTGGGATACACCTCAGACCTAGAATTTGCTATCCTACTTTTCACAGTAAAAATATTGTCTGCTCTGAATTTGGACTATTTTGTGTCCATGCTGCTCATCTAGGCCACTTTCTTCCTCCTTCTCCTTGAACATGACAGTCGGTATCTTTTAAATTGTCTATGTCATTCTAGACAAGGTTTGCCTCAAATTGTGCAAGGTTTGCATAAATTTTTATTAATTTGTGCAGGTGAAGAATCCCTCAGTCCTAGTGATAAAATTAAAGATAATAATTATAATTATGATTTTGCTTGGCCAAAATGAATGTGTGCAAGATTTCTTTCTTTACTTTCTTGGTAAGAGGAGAATAAGGGCCATTTCCCACTCCTCCCAATTATTTTAGAAGCTTCAGGATTTGCTGTCCTTTGGGATGGATTAGAACAGGAAAGGTGACCCCAGGACTTCTTTATGTGGAAGTTAGATATGACATTGGACTCATCAATCTATTTACCATGTGATACACATTGTGAGTCATCTAATTGCCTATTAGAATAGATGAGAGAGATCCGTTATGAACATGAAGCCATTCAGTGAAGTCATGTTTCAGTTCAGTGTGAATATCATCAGTTTGTCAGTGAGTCTCACTTATATGTGTCCACCATGGGCTTATTAGGAGGATAAAATCTCTGATTAGATACTGGGTGCTGTTAGGGTCTGAATGAAGAAAAACAGGCCCAAGTGCAACATAAAATGTTATTTGTCCTAAAGCTTCTCATTCCAGGACTATATCAACCTTCACTTTTAAAATGATCATTTTTTTACTAGACACAGTAGATTCAATAACTTAAAGATCCTCCTGGACAGAAAGCCCCTGATTAGGTGGAAGCTGTGATGAGAAGAATCTTTGCCCATCTTTCATTGGCATATCCACTGAAATCTTAACTACAATAGGATGCTATGAGAATGTCTGCTAATGTCCTAGTGATTATTTGATTAGATTACTTTGCTATTGGGCTGTCCTTCAAGATCATCCAGAACTACAGCTAGTAAAGAATGTGGGAGACTTGCACTTGCTAGTCAGTCACAGCGCTGCCACATTATACCATTGTGATTTTGAGTGCAATTCTAGTGCACCCTTGAATACATATTACTCGGGATATATAAGATACTGCATTAGATGAGCCCAGACTTTTTGATTTTAATCTAAACGGTCAAGGAATACTTACTAAGGCTCCTTAACTACCAAGAGATTAAGTGGAATGGAGTCTGCAGCCATTGAGTGTCTGTGGATATTGTCTCCTATGGAACAGTTGTCCCCCAAAACAAGACTGTTCTTCAGTCTCATGGCTTTCCAGAGGCTGGTTAAAACTGGCTTTTCTGTAGGTCCTTTGGAGATTAGCCATAGAGCCCCTAGCATTCACATTTGTCTAATTTTTTAATTATTAGGAAACTTTGAGTTATTTCTTATAGTTACAATTATTGTTTTATTGTGTTTTTAATATCTGTAATAACCAACAATGCCTCTGGAATGAGGCAGCAATAGATAAATAAATGTTATTGAAAGTTTTATTCCAAGAACTATGTATAAAGTTTAACTCCGGCAAGAGTTTAAACCCCCATTGTATTCAGTAGTCTTTCACAGTAGACTTAAAATTGTTCAGTGCCCTCATTACCAAAGTCTTTGTCAACAGGACTAGGCTGCAGGCCAAAATTGTCCTCAAACAAATATACATGGCTTTTTAAAGGTTAAGGAAATAGTTCCTTGTTCCTCTTAAAAAATGTTAATGCCTGCTACCTTCCGAATCATGAAAGCTTGGACTTGACAGATGAGAGATTTAGGAAATCAGCCAGCACTGAATGGCAGAGACTGAGCAAGCATAAACTTCATCACCGGTACCCACGCCAGAAGAAATAATAAAACATAGCACACAGGAAACTTTTTTCTTAAAGTGACAAACAAGCAAATATAAAAGGTACATGAGCTAGCTTTAAAAGGAAATTCTATGCACATTCTTTTTTTTTTGACAAGTTTTATTGGTTTCGCCCCCCAATACACACCCTCATATTTTTTGAAACAGAGCATTGACTGTATCACATCATATCATATACAATTTATCATATTCAAATATATTTTACTTTGTTACCGTTTCTGCCAAAGTGTTCTTTTTACATATTTATTAATCAACTTTTAATTTTTCTTTTCTTATTTCTATAAACAGTATCTTCTTTCACCCTCAAATTCTATTTTTTCCATTCTGAATCATTTTACATACTCCTTTAATTTTTTTAAAATAGTTCATTCTTTATCTTGATATATTTAAACGTATTTGGGGATGCCTTTCCTCCTTTTTTGTTTTACAGCAATCTTTCTTCTCTTTCTCTTCCTCTCCCTCCCTTTTTTCATCCTTTCTACCTTCTTCTTCCCTCCTCTATTCCTTCTCTACTTCCCTTTCTCCCTCTCCTCCTTTCCTCCCCTCTATCTAACCTTATCTCTTACTCTTATTTCCCATTCTATGCACATTCTGATCAGTATTGAAATACTTTGCCTAGCACAGTAAATGTGAGAAATGTCAGTTCTCAGGGGAAAAGTTTCAAAACCAGGTATCTGGACAAAATGAAGGAAGACGAGATTTCTTTATGAAAAGCCCAAGAGCCTTTTTCCATGTTTTATAGTCTGCCTTCTTCTAGAACACGGGTCTCCAACCTCAGCAACTTTAAGACTTGTGGACTTCAAGCCCCGGAATTCCTCAGCCAGGTGGCTGAGGAGTTCTGGGATTTGAAGTCCACAAGTCTTAAAGTTGCCAAGGTTGGAGACCCCTGTTCTAGATGACCTCTAGAGCAGAATCTTGTCAAGAAAGAAAGAAAGTGTATAAACAAAGGAGACTCCATCTGGTGTGGTAACTTTCTAGCTAATAGCTACAATTTAACTAGCAATTATTTCCTTCACTTTATCCCTATCAGGAAATGAGCTGCTATATTTGGTGCTGTTGCAGTTTCTAAATTGTCTTCAAAGATACCCTCCTCTATTCAACTTCTGTACAGTTAACCAACTTGTGCCCAAATGCCCTTTTGCCGTGTTCCCCCAAAGATACTCTGACCCTAAAATACACAAAAAATAAAATAAACTTGATGTACTTTAAGGGAAAATGCAGCAAAATAATAATGCTCAATAGGTGGATAAAAAAAGTCAAATGAAGTCTGAACATTTATCTGGCTGTGCATCGAACTATAGTAATAATGACAACAATAATCCTAAACTATTTTTAAAAAGAAAATCTTAAAATTTGGGATCCAATTTTGGATGTGTGACATCCCTTTTATCTCTTTCATAACCCTGCCCACAGTCTTTCTTACATTTTCTCCTGAATATTAAAGTTATTCTGATGTAAAGATTAAACACTGAATAATTATTTCATTGCAAGTTGAAAATAATATCAATGTTGCATTACAAAGCATTATTATGTCTTCACCATTGTTTATGTTCCTGTGCATTAAAAGTTGGAAAGAAAACTTGAAAAGATTGCAAAGATGACTACTATTCCTTTACATTATTTGCAAAGATGACTACTATTCCTTGAAAGCAGGCAGACTACAGGTGCATAAAGCACCTATCATGTATTTGCATAAAGCATTTATCATGCATTTGCAATCTCAATCACAAAAGTGGAGAAGGGATCTAGATAGCAGCGTTCTCCACTGATTACATCTCAGTCTTTTCCCATCACATTCCTCACAATCTGTCTTTTCAGAAAATCTCTTTTAAGAGAGTTAGGTTGACAAGAGATGCACACAAAGCCTTTTGATTGGTACTGCTGTGTTTGGCCATCTGGAAGTACTAACATCTTTTAAAGAATAATATTTAAGGTCTATTATAGATATCTGTCATGCTGGGATACCTCAGGCTACACTACATATTACATGCAAATGGGTAGAGCCAATCCCTGTTATCTTTTTTTGCAGCTTTGGGGAAGGCCCTAGCAAAATAATTTTGAACCTATAATTTGCTTAACTGTGCAGCAAGGATGTACAAATCAGAGAATGCCAGATATTTTATTATTTTGTTATTTGATTTGCAGAATACATAGATGGGGGATGGAGGGAGGGAGGGAGGGAGGAAGGGGGAGAGAGAGAGAGAGAGAGAGAGACAGAAAGAAAGAAAGAGAGACGGAAAGAAAGAGAGACGGAAAGAAAGAGAGAGAAAGTATTACATACAACTCAACAGTGTTCGGCAAGGACTGAGGCGAGACAGATTGCTAACAGCTAACGTTTATTAACAAGTGCAACTTCCAGCAACAGTCGACAACAGAACAGAACACGCCCATTTGACAGCTCTTTTATAAGCGGCTGTCAAACGAGTGGCCAATCAGCAACAACGTAGAACGTCACGTGTCCGCTAGGGGGTGGGCCCCCAGTGGGAATTCAGAACATAACAGAAAGAGAGATGGAGAGAGAGAGAGAGAGAGGAAACACACTGGATTATAATTATTGTGATATATGTTTAAAGTAGTTGGCATTTTTATGGCAAAATGACCATGTACTCAAAGCTTGGTAATCTCTGCACAGATTGCTAATTTGCACAAAAACTTCTGGAATAAACATGTAATATTGCAAAGCCAATCTAGGAAGTTATATAGAAGAGAAGCAGTTTTTATAAATGTTCCACACTCTTTTGACTCTGTGGAGTATTTCTGCGGTAGAAAAAAAAAGGAAATAAGAATCCTTAATATTCTTCTAAGTTTTCAAAAATAAATGTTCCCCTGGCTCCTTGCCTCAAAGAAAGATGAATGCTAGGCAGATTTTGCACCTGCCAACTTTAATCCGGCCTTGGATTTTCTGGGAACAAAAATCCTAATTTCACTTGCAGCATGACCCATGTCATTGTTTGACATCCTTAGTTAGCAATGTCTTGTTTCTCATTATTCATCTAATTGAATGAAGACAAACAGGCCCAAGTGCAACATAAAGTGTTATTTGTCCTGAAGCTTCTCATTCCAGGACTCTATCAACCATCACTTTTAAAATGATCATTTTTTATTAGACACAGTAGATTCATAATTTAAAGATCCTCCTGGACTACTGGACAGAAAGACTCTGATTAGGTGGAAGCTGTGATGAGAATAATCTTTGCCCATCTTTCATTGGGATACCCAAAATAATCTATTTTTTTCTGATCATCAAAACCATGTATCATAAGGGATCTAATAAGGGGTTCCGAGGCAGCAATACTTTTAGATCATGTCTTGTCTCTGCTCAAAACTCTCAGTTTTGCCATCTCAGCAAGTTCCATCATCTTCACTATCCATTCCACCATTGTGGGTAATATACAATATTTCCATTTACTTGCCTTTTAGGATGCATACTGTGCCCACTTAATAGAGGTTCGCTATTATTATTTTTTTGCCCCTGAGTCATCATTAATCGGATTATGTTACCAATTTGATAGATTGCAATTAATGTTGATTTAATTGGCCAGCAAGGATTATTTAGTTATTTGTTTGTTTTAGGGTTCTATTCACAGAACAACATTAAGTAATCTATAAAATTATAACAATGATATTAGCATTAAATAATTAAGCAGAAAAACTGTATTGAACAAAGGATAGATCCTTTGCTGCATAGATCCAGCAAAGTCACATTTTAATCTCATTGACATAAATAATACCTTAGATAGAGTCACAAAAACATCATTAAAGGCTGGCTAGCTGAATTGAACTCATGCATTTTCTAGGACATCAATTCAGCTATATGAAGATAAGTTTCCAGTCTTCTGGGTAACACTATGGAAGTGTTTTACTATTTTATTTTATTTATTTATTAATGTATTTTGTCAATCATGTATAAGATAACAGATATAAGTATAAACATAATTATGAATACAGGAAATGGAATAAATGGGGACAGGGATGGTAGGCATGTTGGTGCGCTTATGCATGCCCCTTACAGACCTCTTAGGAATGGGGTGAGGTCAACAGTAGACAATCTAAGGTTAAAGTTATGGAGGTTTGGGGGTGAAACCACAGAGTCAGCTAGTGCATTCCAGGCATTGATCACTCTGTTGCTGAAGCCGTGTTTTCTGCAATCAAATTTGGAGCAGTTTACCTTAAGTTTTTATCTATTGTGTGCTTGTGTAATGTTGCAGTTGAAGCTGAAGTAATCATTAACAGGTAGGATGTTGTAGCAGACAATTTTGTGTTCTACGCTTAGGTCAGACTGAAGGCGGCGTAGTTCTAAGTTGTCTAAGCCCAAAATTTCAAGCCTGGTGGCATTTCTGGCATGATGCTTTGAGTTCCCAGTGTAGTTGACTGAAATTATCTGGCTTTCTGAGTCAGAGAATTCTCTGACTTCTCCTGAGCCTAGACAAAATGATACCATTTTGCTAGAAACTTAGTTATTCTTAGTTAAGTGAATGATTTAAAAATTTATACTAATATTCTTCTTTCATTAATTCATTCAATTTATACAGCTGCCCATCTTACATTTTGGCAAACACAATAGAAACAAAACATCAAAAACATATAAATTATTAGAAGATGTTGATTTTTAAATGCACCCTTTCTCCTGGCTGATTTCTGTATCAGAAAATCCCTTTTCTGCTATATTTATTTGTCAAGATACTGCTCAAAAAATGATAGTGGCAGCGGCCAGAAGTACACAAATGGGTCAATATTTTTTTTTAAAAAAACAAATATTCAACTTTCTCTGCTGTTCTGTCTGAATCTCTTCTTCCTAGAATCATTAAGGGAGGATATAATACATGATTATATGGTGTGAGAAAAAGTCAAAATACTTTCTTTCTTTTGGAGACAATACAAAGTGTGGGTGTAAGAATAAATTTGGAAACAGATTTCATTTTGGTGAAATTATATCACAGTTCCTTCGTGGTAATTTATTTGAGGCAACTGCTTCCCACAACCTCCTATATATCTTAAGGGACAGCTTTTTCTAGTTTGCTACTAAAGTTCTTGCTATCTATTTTGTTATCTGAAGCCATTTTTATTCCCATCCCTATAACTCTACAAAATAGTTTACAAACATAATGAAAATCCTTAACAACATGAAACAAAGCAATCCAACCAAATCTTATAGTGATCACATTCCTTACCTCCCACTAAACTCCCACATCTGGGAGTGGACCAAAATAACACATAAAGACATGCCTTCACGTCCCAAGGTGGACATCATAATCATGTTTATTTTCATTCCAAGGAAGCATGAACATTTTAACATTATGTCTGCTTGAAAATTCCTGGTGGCATGGTAGTGTTGGGAGGGAGGAATTACTTACAAGCTTGTAAATTCTGCTATGGGCCAATGGCAACGTAGCAAGCATCCTTTCTCCCCGGTATCCAGGAGGAAGTATTTTGTCATAAGTGGCAAAGAGCATGAAATGGTCAGTCCAGCAAGCCTATGATCCTGTGAAGGTTACACATATGGAAATCACTTGTTGCTGGCCTTCAGGGAGCTCTTGAACTGAAACCTAGATGTAATAATTTCCAGCCATTAAGGAGTCTTACATTCAAATTGGTTTTGCTACCCTGGGTTGCAGTGATTGACTTTAATTCATGCTATCCCTTGTGTGCCCATAGGAATGTGAGATTATGTGCTTTGCCTCTTTTCATTTTCTTGCCATTTGAAACTATATCCAAATGGATAATGTGAGTAATTTTAAGGAGGCCTACACCCACCGATGTGGAAATTAACATAGTCATGCAGTTTTTATACTGTAAAAAGCATAGAGAGATCTTACCCCTTTCCTTTGCTGCTGCCTCTCAGTTGCTTCCTGTTCCTTTCATCTCTTAGAGGTTTTGGTACATAAGGTAAGTTCAAGTCAGCAAAAGATTGTTTTGTCCAGGTAATAATCCTTAATTTACAATCTCCTTCAGATTTTCTTCATTTCTTAATGAATTTCTTAATGAATTTTAAATTGTTTTAAATTGGAATTTTAATTTTATATTGTTCTTAATGAGGAACGGTGCATCTTTGCCGTTGTGAGCCGCCCTGAGTCCTTGGAGATAGGGCGGCATATAAATTGCATTATAAAATAAAATAAAAATAAATTTAAAATGTTTCTTGCCTGATGTTACAGGTATTAGAAACGAAGTGTAGATTGGGCTTTAATTCGCAGTAAATACCAGTTTATAGGATCTTGGTCCCAATGAACTTAATGAAACAGATTTTTAAGCAGATGATGTGTGTATAGTACACACACGTTTGTTTCAAATGTTTCTAAGAGGCTTACAACCAAACATATGCTCCATACATAAAAGAATCCAAAAGCTTGCCATTTATAACAACAATAATCAATACTATTACATAATATGAAGATAAACATAATACTGTAACTAAAATCTATAATATCTCAAAACACCAAAGCAGCTTTCATGCCCCCATCAGAGAATGAATCCACGGAGGAGTGTGAGCAAGAGCTGGCTTTGGAGGAATGTGGGGAGGAGCAGGACAATGCAGCCCCAGGTCCCTCTGGCTTGGGATGGCTTGCCAGCAGGGAGGAATGGGGGCAGGATGACCGAGAGAAGGCAGGCAGTGGAAATAAGAAATGACAGAGCTCAGGAGATGAGCAAGGAACACCCCTTCCTGATCTCTGAACACAGAGAGTGGAGAGCAGGCAAGAACAGCACAGGCTGACCCGATGACTCGGGAGGAGAGCTCCCTGCCCCTCTTCACAAGGCACACCTGGGGACTGAGACTTAAGGAGACGCTGTGGGGAAGGGCATTTGTCGGGAATAAACACTGAATTTGTGGAGTTTTGCGTGCTGCTGCTGACGTCTGGAGTTTGCAGGACTTCTTGCCTTGTTCCTTGCTTTGTGGACTCATTGTTTTGTTCCTTGCTTTGTGGACTCATTGATTCATGGACTCATTTCTTTCTTCCTTGCTTCATGGATTTATTGCCTTGTTTCTTTGCCTCGCTGGACTTCTTGCTTTGAAACCATTGTGCTAACAGCATTTTGCTGGATTCCTTGCAGCCAGAGGTTCTGTGTGTGTGTGAGTGTTTTGCTCCGGGACTTGCCATAAATGTGGGAGAATTTGGGGGAAAGTTGGTGCAACAGAGGAGAGTTTTGAAATATTAGCTGGCTTTGTCCCGGGTCATCACAGCAGTTAGATTTACCCCACTCTATTGCCCAGTCTCCAAATATATCTTTAAAAAGCTCTATTTCTAAAGCTTCTTGAATATGGGGAGTGTGGGTGTGGTTCTCGTCCTTGGTGAGAGGGTATTCTACAAGAAAGGAGCTCTTGCAGAAGAAGATGCTTATCTCCAATCTCCTCTTGTCACATTTCATGACAAGTGAGGACTCTCAGAAAGATATTTGTACAGGTGTGTCTTGGATAGGCAAATTCAGTTCAGGGCAAGTCATGTCGGACTTCAAAGGTGATCACCGGTACCTTTGAATTGTTCTTGGAAACTAATGCAGTTCATGTAATATTGGTGCTACATGATACAAAGGATGATGGTCCTTTCTCTCCCTGAGATGCTTGAAATCTCTCTCAAGAAAAGTTTTCATTTCCCCTAATATACAGAGATCTTTCAATCCCGCTCAGTTCAATTCCCTTCTCAATCATACATTATTTGCTTAGATTGGCTTGGTAGGAAAGTGTATCTTCAGTACTCCTAACCATGAACAAAATCTTTACATGAACCATTATACTGATAAAATCTACATAATAAATAGAAATATCCTTGGGGTCCTTTAAGGAAACTAATTGCATAAATGACAGTTTCATGGCACTACATGAGGTACAATAGAGAAATTAATCAAAGGTTTTAATAAAGGGAGAACCACACCCAATTTAGGAATTATTCTCATATGAAACATAAATGCTGTATATAGCACTAATCCTAGCATTGTTGAAAAGCCAAGTACTTGTGTTCAATTTCTCTGCAATATTGCAAAGCTTTTCACATCTCAGATGCTACTTTCATGAGCAGCTTCTTAGTATTTCAATTGGTATAGTAAAATTGTGTAATATAGTTATTAATTTATCCATGCTAAAGGCATATTAATTTAATTTGTTTCAAATACAATCAATATTGCAATGTGATATATTGTTGATACTTTGCACTGAAATTTTATTATATATGCCAATGTGTCTTTTTCTCTCCTTAAAATGCCAATTTATTGCACAATAAAGTTGACAATATAAAACACACACACACACTTCTGTAACACAAATTAACCCTATCCAGTTTGATTGCGACTACTAGTCCAGATAATAATTTGAGCAGAAATAAATGAATATGTGCTTGGGCTTTTTGGAAAACTACTGCAGAAAACTCTAAAACATAATTTTATATATATAGTGGAAACTGCTGCTTATTATTTACCAGTGCCAGGTAAAAACATATTTTAGGGTCTGTTCAAAGTTCAGAATTCACACACGGTTTCTCTTCCAATAGGCCAACAAGATGGAAAGCCAATATCTAAGTGAAG
Organism: Ptyas mucosa; assembly: GCA_012654045.1. NCBI lineage: Eukaryota > Metazoa > Chordata > Lepidosauria > Squamata > Colubridae > Ptyas > Ptyas mucosa. The sequence goes on from WNWU01000001.1 coordinate 23,797,522, forward strand.
AATGGGAAACTGGAAGCGAAGAGAGACTAGAGACAGCTGCCAGAGAACCCAACAGAGGAGATGACAACAGTAGCAATATTCTACCTCACAATTACAAGGAATGCCCAAGAATGAAACCATTTCAGTCGGATCTATGAACTGTTATCCAGGGGAGCTAGAATAGGCTAGGCTAGACTAGGCTAGGCTAGGCTAGGCTAGACCAAACTAGACTAGACTAGACTAGACTAGACTAGACTAGACTAGACTAGACTAGACTAGACTAGACTAGA
>WNWU01000001.1:23797800-23832527 GCA_012654045.1 Ptyas mucosa
GACTAGACTAGACTAGACTAGACTAGACTAGACTAGACTAGACTAGAATAGAATAGAATTCTTTATTGGCCAAGTGTGATTGGAGACACAAAGAATTTGTCTTTGGGGCATAGCTCACATAAAAGCTATGTGAGAAATCACGATCATAATCATCATAAAAATACATTCATCATAAATCATAAGATACAACACTTAGTGATAGTCATAGGATACTAACTAAACAATCAACATAAATCATACTATGAAACTAAATAAAACAATATAAATCGTGAAGATACAAGCAACAAAGTTATAGTCATAAGTAGAAAAGTAGATAAGTAATAGGAAAGATGAGAAGAATAGTAGTAATACAGCCTTACTAAATAGTTTGGCAGTGTTGTGGGAATTAGTTGTTTAGCAGAGTGCTGGCTTGGGGGAAAAACTGTCCTTGTGTCTAGTTGTTCTGGTGTGCAATGCCCTATAACAGTGATGGCGAATCTTTTAGACACCAAGTGCCCAAACTGCACTCGCACGTATGCCCAAACTGAAAGATGTGCGAATGCACGCATTTGCAACAGAGACCCAAAGACCAGCTGGCTGGCAGGAGGCAGTGCATCCCAACACCGGCAGCGAGGCAAGAGGTAAGATCTTTTTCTTTCATGAGCTTCTGTTTCATCGTTTGCAGGGAAACAGAAGCTCACAAAAGATACGCTATGGAGATCTGACCTGGGGTGACAGCACTCGTGCCAGCAGAGAGGACTGTATATGCCACCTCTGGCACATGTGCCATAGGTTCACCATTAAGCATCGTTTTGAGGGTAGAAGTTGAAACAATTTAATACTGCATTCAGATATGTATGCTAAACTCAAAAATCATAGCACCTCAGATTCTTCAAAGTATAAATAATATATCCATCTACATTACCCTTTTTGTACATTCTCTTAACCGTGTTAAAGAAATCTTGGCTTTAGTTTCTACCCTATTTTATTTCTGTTAAGTGCTCTGGATGAACATACATATTATTTCCCATCATCCAATACGTTGTAGAAGGATACCAGTAACAAATAATTGCTGGCAGGATCAAAAAGGATTACATATATTAAAAAAAAAAGGAAACTACTTTCCTATGTGATTGATACATACATTTCGCAATTCATGTTTAAAATGTTGAGATCAAAAAGACTGTTGAATGATATGATTCTCTCACACCCATTGATCCATTAGGCACATTTGACAATGTTTATGGAAGCAAATATGCACACAGAAAGTGTACTCATGTGCTGTCATATCCATGGAATTCCTTTTTTTTTTAAAAAAATCAAGTTTTCAACAGCATTTATAGAACTGCGGAGTAAATTAACCTCTGATTTACAAGTGTAAATCAAAAAATTATAAGCATTATTTTATTACCGTATGAGTATATTAGTGTTTGTCTTATAAAAATGTATTTTTACCCAAAAAAGCATTTAATTTTGTTTTGCCATGTATTGCAAAATGCACAGACATATTGCAACTATAGCTTAAAAAAATAGATTGCCATTGATATAATGCCATTGGAAGTTCCATAAAATTATTTAGCTTCAAAATCAATAGATTATTAATTATACAGACAACACATCCCAGTTGATAGATTAAAGAACTGTGTTTTTCTTTTGTCTTCCCAGATACCTCAGCAATTATAATATTAAACTCATGAAGTACAGTTATTGCCTACAGACACAGATCAACTAGAATTTGGCAGCTGGAAAATTGATGATACTTCTAACCTCAAAGGAAACTAATATGTGAAAAGTTGGACACAAATTAGTGGTAGAGAAATGGTAGCTGACATTACAAATTTGGAAATTTATGCTTGACATATTAAGAGAGCTGTCTGTCCCCTGTGTGTGAATGTGTACAAATCAAATGTTTCTCTATATAAAATAAATAAAACACAAGAAACTGTTTGCACATTGGCTTATTTATTCAGTATTTTCTATTGAGTAGCAAAAGTTGTGCAAGATTCTAGGTGTACCCTTTCCTCCAGCCCTCTGAAGTGCTAGTAGAGGCTTAGTAATGATAGAAAAAGCTTTTTGTCAAGAATCATAAAAGTAAAGATCTTGCCTTCAGCTTTGTAATACTTGACAGCTATATAAAAATATCACTTGTAATCATTCATGCCTTATTCTGATTAAAGTACTGCAACACACTCTATACAGGGTTGCTCTTGAAAACTATCAGGAAGCTATAATTGTTCCAGAATGTAATGATGTGCATGATTTTGGATGCCATGAAGTTTGCCCATGTTATATTATTATTGCATGAGCTTCAATGGCTTCCAAATGTAATTTCTGGGTGCAATTTAAGGTGCTGGTTATCACCTTTAAAACGCAACATGGCACAGGGCCAGGTTATTTGCAGGATTGCCTCTCCCTGAGGTTATCTGCCTATCCCATTTGTTTAGATAGCATGGGTGCACTCCAGGTCTCCTTCTTCAAATGTTCTCACCTAGTGGGACCTTGGAGACACACCTTCTCCATAGCTGCCCTACTCCTTTGGAATAGCTTGCTACCTGAGATTCTCGGGGTCTCTAGACTTTTAGCTATCCCTCTCAAATTGGGTTAGAATGAGGTTGAATCAGGAGGGTTAACTGTAAGGATGTTTGGCACATTGGTGGGATGAAAAGTTCAATTGTTTTATCTTGCTGCTTTAACTGGTTGCTGTAAGTGACCTAGGATCTTGGATGAGATAGGTGATCTACATTGTCAGACCACTATACACCTGCATGCCAGTATAATATGTCTATATTTATTTGGTCAACTCATAGTTTAGCATAAATGTTTGAGGTCACATCTGTTGACAATTAACATCAATTTTTGATTAAATCTCTGGGAGGAAGTGATTGACTTAACTGATTTTTAATGGCAACCACTATGGGTGATTTTCTCTCTCAATGCAAAAAAAAAAAGAAACAAACAAACAGTAACTGGGGAGAATGTACATTTATATATGCTACTCATATTGCTGAATAAAACATAAAACAATTAAAAGAATCAAATGACCATGATTTTGTTTTTCACACCTCTTCCATATCTCTGGGTATTTTGTCACAAGTGAGAGATAGAATAGCCAACATGCAAACTCTGTATTTCATTCAGGATTTAGTGCTACACTGATGTCTGGTGATATCATTTGTTTGTTCATTCTATTTATTTATTTATTTATTTATTTATTTATAGAATAGCCTATCCCAAAATTCTCAGCAGTATAAACTATTAAAACCCAATAGAATACCAATAAAAAACGAGTAAAAAACACCAAAGAATATTCATAACAGAACACACAAAATAGCAACAAAGCAACTATCTCCAGCTACAGTTAAGTGTGAGAACCCCACCTGGGTGGAATCAATTTTACTATCTTACAGAAAGCCATAGGCCAAAGAGCCAGCTGCATCTCTGGGGTTAAATGTTCCACAACATCAGAACCACCATGGGAAAGATCTGCCTTTCCTCTCATCTCATTTGAATATCACCTCCCTTGTCTATACAAGGTGGGCAGAATCCATCTGGAAGAGATGATTGCTAACATACCTTGGGAGCTGAAGGGCTTTGTAGACTAAATTCAGCTTAGAAGACTAGCGGTAACCAGTACTTCAAATTGTAATGACAACTGCAGTGTTCTTTACCAGTTATGGGTTCTACATCATCTTCAGAGATTTCCCTAAGCATCATACAGAGCTTAGTGTAGTAATCTAAGAGTGCTCATAATGGCATGACCTATTGTTGCTAAGGCTATAAGCCACTAGTGGAAATGTTCTCTTAGCTCAGGGCTGTCAAATTCCCGGTCCACGGGCCGGATGCGTCACATGCTGGCCACGCCCATGCCCAGTTTAGCAAAAGGGAAAAAAGTCCCAATGTGTCACGTGACACCACTGTGAGGCCATGAGTTTGACACCCCTGTTTTAGCTTGTAAGCATCATTGTTTCTAAAATAAAAATTTAAACAACATGCTAATAAATTTGCCTATGACCACCTGATTTTCCTTAAAACAAAGTGCTTTCTTGTTCTAATTTATTTTTAACTATTTAATACTTTCATAGTGCTTTCATGTGGTTCTCACTTAATGGCAATTGGGACAACCACACTGTTGTTAAGTGGTGCAGTGTTAAGTGAAACATCATGTGACTATGCTCAACTTACAACTGGGGTGTTAAACAAATCGCATGTAGTCATTAAGGGCGACATCATGTCACCTTCCAACTTATTGCTAGCTTCCCTAATGGCTTTGCTTGTTGGAAGCCAGCTGTGAAGATAGCAAATGTAGATCACATGATCATGGAATGCTGTGACTATCATGCATATATACCAGTTGCCAAAGACCTGAATTTCGAAATACTCTGGCCACCTAATGAGAAGGAAGGACTCACTGGAGAAAAGCCTAATGCTGGGAACAATTGAGAGCAAAAGAAGAACGGGACGGCAGAGAATGAAGTGGCTGGATGGAGTCACTGAAGCAGTCGGCGTGATCTTAAATGGTCTCTGGGGGATGGTGCAGGCCAGGAAGGCCTGGAGGAAAGTTGTCCATGGGTCAGGCATGACTTCGCAACTAACAACAACAACAAAATACCTGAATTTATGATCATGTGATCACAAGGGTGCTATGATGGCCAGAAGTTCAAGGCCTGGTCATAAATGTACCTTTTCAGTGCCATTGTTACGTTTGAATGGTTGCTGAATGAGACAGTCAGTAAATAAGAACTATCTGTACAGATTTAAAACTATATCATTATGACCTGTATGTGGTGATGCCATGACCAAACCCGCCTGTGCATACTTGAATCCTGACAAGTACAAACTCAGAGGTTTTGGATCATGATGTCAATGTCAGGGTTCCAGAAAGTTCCCAACTCAAAGTAAAAACTCCATGCTGCCAGTCATGGCACCTGTTTTGCCCTTCCTTGCAGAGGCCTATGATAATGATGTAAGAGACGGAGCTCTTGGAAAGACATGTTCTATACATATTCATAACTGCAGGAAAACACACAGACTGACTTCTAAGGACATCGTTGGGATTATGAATTACCAGCAACTTGCATGTCTTTCTCTCAGGAAGAAGATAACAGGGGGAGGCCAACTTGGGTCCTTCCATAAAATGCAGTTTCTGGAAGTTTTTATTTATTTGTTAGAAAGAACTGCCTATGATACATTAAAGGCCCATATGAGGTCTCTCCTAGTTTACCAAATATTTTCTAGCTAAATGATAAGATTACAACTTCCTGAAATAATAAATTGTGCAATTGTGAACACAAGCATTAGATAACATCTTAGCTGAGGAACATGTTATTTACTCTATGTCTGTTTTATCCTTGTATTTAAACCCAAGCCAGTAAGCTATACACAAGTCTTAATGAGACTGTTCTCTTAATGGGACAATGGACTATTTTTAAGATTCTCTTTCCTTTTTGTGGAGTTCTTGAGAGCGCCAAGGACCCCTCAGTTCAAATATGTCACAAATATTCTATCTTTCCTTTTTAAATGATAAACTCAGTGGTGGGTTTCAAATTTTTTTACTACTGGTTCTGTGAGCGTGGCATGGCTTGGTGAGTGTGGCTTGGTGGGTGTGGCAGGGGAAGGATACTGTAAAATTTCCATTCCCTCCCCACTTCAGGGAAGGTTACTGCAAAATCCCCATTTTCTCCTGATCAGCTGGGACTCAGAAGGCAGAGAATAGATGGGGGTGGGGCCAATCAGAGATGGTATTTACTGGTTCTCCGAACTACTCAAAATTTCCACTACTGAAATTTAGGTGCAAAATTTCCACCTGCTGAAACCCACCTCTGGATAAACCCCAACATTGCTCAAAGACTTAGAATAACAGAATTGGAAGGGACCTTGGAGGTCTTCTAATCCAACCCCCTGCCCAGGCAGGAAACCCTACACCACTTCAGACAAATGGTTATCCAACATCTTCTTAAAAACTTCCAGTGTTGGAGCATTCACAACTTCTGCAGGCAAGTTGTTCCACTGATTAATTGTTCTAACTGTCAGAAAATTTCTCCGTAGTTCTAAGTTGCTTCTCTCCTTGATTAGTTTCCACTCATTGCTTCTTGCTCTACCTTCAGGTGCTTTGAAGAATAGTTTGACTCCCTCTTCTTTGTAGCAACTCCTGAGATATTGAAACACTGCTATCATGTCTCCCCTAGTTCTTCTCTTCATCAAACTAAACATACCCAGTTCCTGCAACCATTCTTCATATGTTTTAGCCTCCAGTCCCCTAATCATCTTTGTTGCTCTTCTTTGCAATCTTTCTAGAGTCTCAACATCTTTTTTACATCATGGCAACCAAAACTGAATGCAATATTCCAAGGGTGGCCTTACCAAGGCATTATAAAGTGGTATTAACAGTTCACGTGATCTTGATTCTATCCCTCTGTTTATGCAGCCCAGAACTGTGTTGGTTTTTTTGGCAACTGCTGCACACTGCTGGCTCATATCTAAATGGTTATCCACTAGGACTCCAAGATCCCTCTCACAGTTACTACTATTGAGCAAGGTACCACATATGCGGTACCTGTGCATTTTGTTTTTCTTCCCTAAATGTAGAATCTTGCTTTTTTCACTGTTGAATTTCATTTTGTTAGATAGCGCCCAATGTTCAAGTTTGTTGGCTATTCTTGCCAGCTTGGTGTCATCTGCAGATTTAATGAGTTCCCCATCTATCCCCTCATCCAAGTCATTCATGAAGATGTTGAAGAGCACTGGGCCTAAAACAGAGCCCTGGGGTACTCCACCGCACACTTCCCTCCATGTAGATGCAGTTCCATTGAGGACTACATGTTGACTGCGGTTGGTCAGCCAGTTATGAATCCATCTGGTGGTGATGCTGTCTAACCCATATTTTTCTACTTTATCTAGTAGTAGGTTATAGTCTACTTTATCAAATGCTTTACTAAAGTCCAAGTAAATTATATTGACAGCATTCCTCTGGTCCACTAATTTTGTCACTTTGTCAAAGAATGCAATAAGATTAGTCTGGCATGATCTTTTATCATGGTGTGTGTGTGTGTGTGTGTGTGTGTGTGTGTGTGTGTGAGAGAGAGAGAGAGAGAGAGAGAGAGAGAGAGAGAGAGAGAGAGAGAAAGAGAGAGAGAGAGAGAGAGAGAGAGAGAGAGAGAGAGAGAGAGAGAGAGAACAGTACTTCAGTCATGACACCCCTGCCTATTTCTATAAGTGTGCAATCCAAATCACGTACATTAGAAAGAGATGAGTTTTTGATTTTAACCTTAACATTACTGACCTGCATTATGGATATCCCTTTCTTGCCTGTACAATTTGTTGTGTTTGTTGAACTGCATCATAACTTATCTATAAGAGCAGTTTGATTATGGATTTTTAAAAATTCCTCCCATCTTTCCTCCAAATAGGAGCCTGAGTGGCATAGCAGGCTAATGCCTCCTATTAAGGCAGCATTTAACATCCAGCTGCCTGCAATTACTGCGAGTTCTAATCTCACCAGGCTCAAGGTTGACTCAGCCTTCCATCCTTTCTAAGGTGGGTAAAATGAAGACCCGGTTTGTGGGGGCAATAAGCTGACTTTGTATAAATATACAAAAGTATGAAGGCTATTGCTTAATGCATTGTAAGCCGCCCTGAGTCTCCAGAGAAGGGCGGCATATAAATATAAATTTAAAAAAAAAATTAATTTAGAGTTTTCTGTTGATTTTTCATTTGTTCTCCTGTCTCCTTTCATTATAAGAGTGAATAGCATGAGTTGGTGAAGAATGATGAAAAGAAGGAGAAGAAGAAGACTCTTTTAAGAATCTGGGCGTTAACTCTGAAAATGCAAATGCTCTAACTGAGTTTCAGTGCATTTTTGTTTTGCCTTTAAACTGTAGGGAACATCATACCCTATTTCCCCTAAAATAAGACATCCCCTGATAATAAGCCCAATCGGGCTTTTGAGCCCATGCACTAAAATAAGCCCCCCCTGAAAATAAGCCCTCCCCGAAAATATTTCAACGCATGCACAGCCAGTCCCCACTCTCTGATTTCCTCCACATATCCCCAAATAAGACCTCCCCCAAAATAAGGCCAAGTGCTTATTTCGGGGTTCAAAAAAATATAAGACAGGGTCTTCTTTTTGGGGAAACACGATAAGTATGACCTGATGTTATCTACCTCTATAACCAAGTCTGCAGTTCTCTATTAACAAGATATCAGCAGCCCCACCTTAAAAAATTCAATGCAGGCTTTTGCTAGCACAAAGATCCTACTAAATGCAACCCAATAAAGAACCAATAATCAAATATTATATGTAAACTAGCCATATATTTTGCATCTTCTGGTATTTCAAACTTTATCTCTTTTTTGTCTCTGTAAGATCCCTGATCACAGATCCTTTCCCCTTTACTGTGCTTCATTTTATAACTAGAACAGAGATTTCCAATCACTGCTAGTTTTCCATATACTCTTTCATGTCTGTTTGAGAAGTATGCTTCAGTTCTCAAAATATTTTCAGCTCAAAACATCCAGTTTCAAGCTTGAAACAACTGCTTGGAGTTTGAAATGGGTTACTACAATCTTACCACAGGTGTCGAAATTCAAATCATGTGAAATATGCTGTTCTGACCAATATGCTATTATAGCCATTCTGGAAGTGGTCTAAACTCAAAATTAGTTGTTTTGACCTCAAGATGCTTCTGGAATGCTCAGAATAGCACTAAGAAATTTCTGGTAAGGTCAGAACAGCTGTTTCAGATTCAGAATGTTTGCACTCACCATCCTGTTTCTGTGTGAATTTGATACTTTAAAAAAATAATAAAACTTCATGCAGATTTAATGATTTCCCCCACATATTCTGTCTGTCCGTCTGTCCGTCCATCTGTCCATCTGTCCGTCCGTCCATCTGTCCATCTGTCCACCCACCCACCTGTCCATCTATAAAATTCTGAAAGTATATTTTTGTTTATGTTTTGTAAGTTATTTCCCATACATTTAATTCTATAAAAAATATATTAGTACGTTTGGTGCTAACAAATCTTTAATAACTCAATTTTTATGTCATGAAGGCAAAATTAAAGTAAATCCAACACATGATATTTTTTTGCAAGAATTACATATAAATAAACATGCCTCACCTGACTTCTCAGTTATATTCATTTTTATGGATGGTGCATATTTTCTTTAGTCTTTTTCTGATCCTCCAGAAAGAGACCAAACTGAGGCATATCCAGGGCTATACAATGTTTTGGATTTATTTTCAAAACAAGAGTGTGAATGTAGCACCTGCAGCTCCTTAAATCAGCCAGCTCTTTTGCTCAGTCCATGTGTCCATTGTAGAAAGCATCCATACAGTTCCATGAAAAGATGCAGCAGTTTGAAACAGTTACAGGTGCTATACTTTCATTCTTCATTGCTCCAAACAGTGATTTTCAAATTATTTCTACATACCCTAATGCATCTTTCCCATCTCATTTGCAGAGGCCATCCAGGGACCTACAAAAGGAAGCACTTTGGTTTATAACTGAAACGTAACTTCATATGGCAATAGAATTCATTACCAATCTTCCAAGTTTTTATTTTGGGACTGATTAATGCATAACATTTTACCCGGCTATGAAGAAAAGTAACTATTTTTCATTATGGGAAATGTTGATTATTTGAGTATGGATTCTGATCCTGCTAGACACTCATTTGATCGTCATACATTCCAGTATCCTTCTTGTAAGTAAGAATGTCATGACGTATTTTGCAGTTGCTTTGCCAAAATCAAGATGTATAAGATCTACAATACTCCCACAATCTTCTAAACCAGTTACCAGAGCAAAAAAACAAAGAGAGAGAAATATGGTAAGACCTGTTATTAACTAATTTGTATTACCTTCTAATGATCACATTATTTGCAAAATTCTATACCACTTAATCACATCTATCTTGAGAATTATCCGACTACTGATGACAAGCTGGCTGACCAGTAGTTTCTTGGAACTTTCACCCATTCTCCAGTTTTCTCAGAGCAAGAACTGGAGAAAAATTGGACTAGAGAATAGGGTGTGTTATTATTATTATTTATATCCTGAAGGATATAAATGCAACAAACAATTAATTAAAATCTAATTAAAAGACAATGTAATGGCTGTTATCAGAGACAAAAGAGACATCAAGAATAGGGATTGAATGAATGCACATGCAGAAGGAAATGGACATCCAAAGAAAAGCCATTATGGCAACCTTTGGCAGCTACCAAATAACTGTCTTTAGTCAGCCACAATATATTTGACAACTGTTTTATATTGGTGTCAATGGAATGGGGGGGGGGAGTTCAGAGCAGGTTCTGAGAGGTTCTGGAGAACCGGTAGCGGAAATTTTGAGCAGTTCGGCAAACCAGCAAATAACCACCTCTGGCTGGCCCCAGAGTGGGGTGGGAATGGAGATTTTGCAATATCCTTCCCTCAGAAGTGGGGAAGGAATGGGGATTTTGTAGTATCCTTCCCCTGGAGTGGGGAGGGAATGGAGATTTTGCAGTATCCTTCCCCTGCCACACCTACCAAACCATACCACACCCACCAAGCCATGCCCACAGAACTGGTAGTAAAAAAAATTGGATTTCACCACTGGTTCAGAATCACAAGAAGTTGCCTAGTTTCTCTGTGATGTAAACGTTAAGGTATATACTTAATGTCAGATGTTGGGGTACAAATACAATGTTGTTGCATTTAAGTGACATTATTATTGTACATTGAACCACTTTGGTATGGCTATAGTCTGCACTGGACACTGTTTGCTCAGACATGAACTGCACATTTGCAGCAGCCTGGTGATTTGCATCAGATGGTGTCACCGTCCTATAAATGCATTCTCAAATAGCTTCTACCACCTGCATACATATTGTCTGGGACAGTTCTAATGTATTTTGGATTCCAGTGCAGTTTTGATACCTGAATACAAAGTTACTGAAATGCAGTGTGCGTTTGTGTAAAGGCAAGGTTCATTTATCATTTGATAACCTGAATAATTGGCAGGGTTTGCACAATATTCTAAGTTTTTAAACCATAGATTGCAAATACAATGGCTGATGTCCATACCATGCTAAGTTAGCTAGAACAATAGAGGAACAAACAATCACATTATGGCTTACCTACATGGGGTGTCATCACAGCTGATGTATGGAGAATTAGCTTGCTAAAGCAGGATATCCCCATGTTAACCCCTCTAACCTTGTCTGAGGATTTGCTTTAAAGCAAATACCTAGACTGAAGCTTCGGTATTTTACTTGATTTTGCTAAGAGAGATAAAGTGGCTCCATTAGACTGTAGTATTGGAGGCATAAAATCTCAAAAGACCTATATGTCCCTTGTAAGAGAATTGCATGGCTTAAAATAAGCAATTGCATAACAAATGTTTCCATTTTCATTTAGCACCATTGGTTAATAATCCCCCATTCATTCCTTTTCAAGCTTTGGTATTTGTACTGATAATAAGCACAATCTGTTTTGATTTCCAAGAAGACCTATTGCTTTGGATGTGATCTTTCAAAAGAATCCCACTGAAGATAATATGACTTCATAGATAGACATGTTAATATTTTATATTATAGTCCTTAAGACAGTGGAAGGCACATGAAAATGGTTAAAGCTAATTGTACATAATTCTACCTTTAGGTGGTGCCATTGTGTCTTTTAAACCAAGACTGACCAATCTAATCATAAGGTTGGTTATAAAGGGACCAAGAGTCTGCACATTTCTTTTTAATCTTTACAGATTTGTGAAAGTCTACAGATATATAAAGGATACATTACAGTTTATTTCTTGATCATATTAGAGATAACCAGAAATAAATTATAAACAATTTAGGGAGGGAGGCAGGAATTACTTTTGAATACATATTTTACTGTCATCTAAAATGTCCACATCAAAATGCTGATATAGAAGCATAATATTAAAAAGATCTTATATGAATTTTGATATAATATATAGGAAGTTATTGACATTCATGTTTAAAAAACGTGGAATATTTGAATTTAAGAAAAATATTCAGTTTGACAACAAGTTCAGATTTGTAAATAAGTCTACCAATAGCCTTTGATGATTTTTCCAATAGGCTTTATTTAATTCATTGATTGATTACATACTATCAGGTCAGTATTGATTAGTAATCACATAGACTGACCTTTTCCAGGATGTTCCGTTCCCAATCGGTTCCTTCAGGTTTTCCAATAACATATCCATCACCTCTGCAATCAAGTCCAACAAGCTGATCTTGCTGGTATTTCTCCTCTCCTCATTCTTTCTATCTTTCTCAATGTTATAGACTTTTATGTTATAGACAACTAGATTTTTGCATAATGTGTCAAAAACATGATAATCTGCGTCTGGCTACTTGTATCTTGGAAGAGAACTCTGAACTATTTCGTTCTGTGATGCATTTACTTGCTTTCTTGGTTATTCATAATATATTCGGGAATTTTATCCAACACCAAACTCAAAAACCATCATCCTCTTTCTAGCATGCTTCTGCAAAGTCCAACTTTCAATTCCATAGAGTGTCCCAGTTAAAACCATAACATGAATGATTCCAATTTTTGTAGCTTCAGAAACCACATCTTACCCAATGTCTTCAGTGCTATCTTAGCAGGTCTACTAATTCTATAGTGCATTTCTTTACTGCTGGTTGATTTATTGTTGATAGTGGATTCTGAACTGCAGAATCTATTTAGCACTTCAATATTTTCATTATCAATTTGAAGGATTGCTGTTTGGTCTTCTTTAGGTTTAAGAGTTAATCATGGTTTCATAGTGGTTCCAATCTGGGGGCCTTCTTTTTCATTACATTCCAATAGAAAGACAATGAGATGTTTTAGGACTCTTTTTTTCCTAAGGACATGGTTGACACTATCAAAGACTTTCTATAATCAGTGAAGCAAATATTTGGAAGAGGGGATATTCTCTGACTATTTCAATTATTTATCATGCATCAATAATGATAATAATATCTCTTGTTCTTCAGCCTTTTCTAAAACCAGCTTGCTTATCTGATATCTTTTCTGTGTAATCCTACCTATATTGATTGATTCCAAACTTTATTATAGCATTTAAAATTAAGAATATTGTACCCTTGGATATTTTGTAAGTCCCCTTTCTTGGATCCAAAATCCAGATACGCTGGCATGATTCCATTAGAAAGTTCACTGTTCACCATATTTCTGAAGATATTCCATCAATACCTGTCACCTTCAAACTTGATGACAGGTGCGCTAACATTGTTTTATATTACTAGAGATTCTTGACGTATCTCTTTATCAGTTAAAAAAATGTTTGGAATATTTTCTTTTTTTAAAATATCAATTTACATCTTTGATACCTTTACCAGTATCATAGGTGTCTGCATCTTGTATCTTCCTAAGATCATTGGGGGGCTTTTGCCTTTGCCTTTCCTTTGCCTTTCCTTTGCCTTTCCTTTGCCTTTCCTTTGCCTTTCCTTTGCCTTTCCTTTGCCTTCCCTTCCCTTCCCTTCCCTTCCCTTTTCTTCTTTTCTGATTAAATTCAGAAGAAGAGAAATGAACATCCAGTTTTCTTCTTTCTGTTTCTTGAAATTCATCAGGCTCTTTTCATATTCATCTTTAATATAATAATCTTATATGATCTGATTCCATAGTTCCCCTATTTTCCAGTTAATGAGATTCAGGATTTCAAAGTGATTCCTGATGTTCATTTGAAAATAGTGATTACATCCCAAACATCATGCTGAAGAAACTTGTTGACTGTTGAAGAAAGAAAGCATACATTGGTTGATTATGTAGAAGACAACCAAAAATAAGCATTGGTGTAAGTTAAAAAGATAAAACCAGTCAATGGCTTACAATTGGAACATTAAAAAAGAAAAAAGAAACTGAAGGCTTGATTTTGGCTACTCAACAGCAGGCTCTTTGAACTAATGCAATCAAGGCAGAATCAAAACATCATCAAATGATTCAAAGTGCAGATTCTGCAAAGAAGCAAAAGATTACAAAACTGATTACAAACAACACAGTTGCTAAAGTTAATCACCAGAACATTTGTAAAAATTATCATGTGCTAGTAAGGAAAAATTGGTGGAAACATAAAATTGAAAAATTGTTGAAAATGGGCAGGTGAAAATATTGTGGGATTTCCAAATACAAACTGATGTAGTTTTGGCACACAATGCCACAACCATTTAACTGTGGTTGAATAGAAGAAATTATGGATAATTGATGTGGCAATACCAAGAGACAGTTGAATGAAAGACAAAGAATTGGAGAAGATCACAATGTGTCAACACCTGAAAACAAAGTTGAAAGATTATGGCATAATCTTGGACGGTACTTAGAAAATCTACGCATACAGAAAATTTCCATCTGTCAATTACAAAAGGCCACACTGCTTGGATCTGCAAATATATTATGCTGCTACATTATATCCTAGTTCTTGGGAAGAACTCGATGTGTATGAAGACCAATGCCAGACTGGCAGCTGTGTGATTTTCTATTGTTCTGTGTGGTAATAATGATGAACTTAAGCTGTATGGGAAAACTCCATCTGAAATGATGGTATATTTGTACGAAATACCATTTAATTGCAAGTAAGAACTGGTGGAACCACAAAAAGAAAACTAACAGAAAAAGAAGCAACTGTTTTTGCTTCTATGAAATAGTTGACAAAAATCTGCTCATTTAGTAACAAAACACAAGTGGATAAAAAAAAATTAATGTTTATTTTTCCAGTGATCTTTTCTCCATGCCTGGTTTATGATGTGAAGATTTTGACACCAAGTTACGGAAAAGCTTACTGAGCTAGAATTACTGAAAATAAAAAATAGCATCCTTTCCTGCGTTTAATGTTTAAAAATTAATTTCTAGATGAGTATCCTAGCTTCCTGGATGATGAGCATTTAAATGAGTTCCCTATACTCAAATAGGATGGTTGGTGTTTTTTTAAAAATTTTTTTGCTTTCCTGTTGCATTTCTTTTTTTTTCTTCTTTTAGGTACTTTTATTGATATTAATTTTTTTCACTTTTATTCACTTTTCATTTTTCTTTATCATTTCATGCTTTTATTTTTTTTAAAACAAAGTTTTGTCTCATTTACATGAAAGTTTATTCCTCTTATTTTTATTTAACCTGCAGAAATGCTGAATATTCTATGTGCAGCTTTTTCACTTATGTCATCTTTAGTTAGTTCCTGTAATGTGAGAGGCCTTAGATGTTCTTTCAAGAGAAGATAGATACTCTGAAAACTGGGCAATATAAAACTTGAAAAGGGTTTCATTATTATTTTTTTTGGAAACATATCCTCCTATATGAGAAAGATTTTATCTACCAGATGTGCTGATTTTTTTTTATACATACATACCTACATACATATATATGTATGTACACACACACTCACACACTCTATCTATCTATCTATCTATCTATCTATCTATCTATCTATCTATCTATCTATCATTTACACATACACGTACTTCAGTGAGAACTTAGTCTCTGCTTTTGCTTCTTGTGCCATATCCATCATCGGATATCGGCGATCATGTTGGCGATCCTATTTTTATCAGCAGTCACATGAAAAAGTGCTGCTGAGTTTTGTCCAGACCAGTCCCTTAGATTTTGGTCTCTGCTAGGGAAGTATGATTAGCAAATCTTAAAAATGTGTATTGAACAATGGAATATTTTTTTTATTTTTATTTACATTTATATGCCGCCCTTCTCCGGAGACTCAGGGCAGCTTACAATGCGTTAAGCAATAGCCTTCATACTTTTGTATATTTATACAAAGTCAGCTTATTGCCCCCACAAACCGGGTCCTCATTTTACCTACCTTAGAAAGGATGGAAGGCTGAGTCAACCTTGAGCCTGGTGAGATTAGAACTCACAGTAATTGCAGGCAGCTGGATGTTAAATGCTGCCTTAATAGTAGGCATTAGCCTGCTACGCCACTCAGGCTCAATTGATCCAGAAGGCTTTTTTTTAAAAAAAAAATGGTTGTGGTTAGTCTTTACTCTAAGAATATACTTTTTAAAAGTCCACACTGGGTTCATTTCCAAATTGATTCTTTTTACTATTATGATTCTTAGATTATCACATAGATAAGTGGGAATATTTATTCTGGGGTAACATTATAATAAGAGAAAAGTCATTTTATTTTTTTCATGATGATACTTCAGCTCATTTGTAAATTATCCATTTTATAAAATGAAAGGAAGGATTTTAAGGATTAAAAAAAATAAATATATGAACTTAATGGTTGTAGGAATGTTTTTAAGGCATATGTTCAACCTAATGCTATGTATATGGTTGTGGAAAAGGAAATGTTAAAAAGGCTTTTGAGTAGACATGCAAGACAAGTTGCCTGGAATCAGTGGTGGGATTCAAGTAATTTAACAACCGATTCTCTGCCCTAATTATTTCTTCCAACAACTAGTTTGCCAAACAGCTCAGAAAGTTAACAACCGGTTCTCCCAAAGTGGTGCAAACTGGCTGAATCCCACCTCTGCCTGGAATTATGAAATATATGCTAAATATTAACTTAATTGCATTTAAAGTCTTGATCTAGAATATGTAATGAATAGCATAAAGTGAAGCTAATGAAAGCATGGAGAAAAAAACTGGTAATTTTTTGGCTTCTTTGTTGAAACCATAGTAGTAAAATGATGATTTTGCTCTGTCAAGGATAATCAGAGCAGATATATAATATGACTTTTTAAACAAAGAAGATATAGATTTTATACAGGAACAAGCTACTAAATATTTATCTAGCTGCGCCTTTCTTCTTTAAACTGAAAGCAGGAAAAGTTTCTGATTTACAGTTCGCTATTTCTGAGTGTTTTCCCAGCTTCCTTTAATTTTGAAGGAATTAATTTTGATTAGTAAAAATTCTGTTGATTGTGCAACCTATCCTCCAATTTCCTTTTTTTTTTTGATTAATTGGATTACAGTGTGGAATTTTAATCTCTAATTTTGTGTTGTTAACAATGGAATTATTTTTCTACCTGTCAAAACATGTGTGGAATTTGTCAAGAATGCCATCTATTTACTGTAACAATTGATACTGAAATCATTGGAGTAATGTTAAGATATATATCAATTCCTTGCAAGAATTATGGATCAGAGTTAAATAGCAAGAGGTATTATAGGACTAGAAGTCCACATATGTTGCAGCTTGCCAAGGCAGAAAAACGTTGGTCTACTCTTTGATTTTTCAGCAGTATTTAGCTTTCTTGTTGTATTGTATACATTATTACCAAATAATCTACTAAATGCTAGCCATATGTTAAATCCATATCAGTATAGCTGACATCTTAAAAGCCCATTTACCTCAAGTCTTGTCACTTCTATATAGAAGTATAAAAAGAGGAAATTGCTGGTCAACAGATACTATTGCTTATAGTGTATAAATTGCCCAAGTTTAAATTAAATACTATTCTCCTGCCAACATTATATGCACTAATATAGGTAGATAACTATTATCATTCAATTAATGTAACACAGGTTATTTATGAGGATCAATCTCTACTCATTAGAGGACATTATTGAAGATGGTCTCCATTTATGTTGTGCCTTTGTAATCAACTGCCCTCCACTGATTTAAATGCCAATAGTTTAATCAAATTCTGACATCCTAAATTATTTTACAATAATTTTGTACAATATATTGTCTCATTCAACCTATTATATTTTATGTTCTGATTCTTTTTGCCAATGTGTAAGACAGAGCATTTGTTGGTTGAGATTTGAAGTTGCCAATTGTTTGACCATTCTGACATAAAGTCAAGATCTTTTTGAAGGGTAGCAGCATTGTTGGTGATGTTAAATAGTTTTATATCATTGGCGAAGAGAACACAGTTGCTATGATCGCAAAGGTAATTTATGTAAAGTATAAAGAGTGTTGGTCCTAGAACTCTGCCTTGGGGGACACAGCTGTTAACAGGTGCAGGATTTGATAGAGCGCATCCTATTTTGACCACCTGCTGTCTGTTTGACAGGAACACAGCTATCCAATTATGTAGGGTCCAAAGATGCCATAGGATTTTAGTTTTAGAAGTAGTTTGTCGTGTACCGCTGAATTAAAGGCTTTACAGAAGTCTATGTAAATTGTGTCTATTGCTTTGCTCTGACCGAGTTGTGTAGTCCATATGTTTTTGCAGTGTAGAAGTTGTAGATTACAGAATGATTTTTTTTTTGGAAACCAAATTGTTTGTTAGAGAGTAGGTTATTTGTTTCTAAGTGGAGGGTAATGGATTGGTTTATGACTGATTCCATGACTTTGCAGGTGACGTAGCATAGAGATTGGTCTGTAATTCTCAATAGGCTGGGGTCCCCCTTTTTGAAAATAGGGATGACCGTGGTTAGTGACCATAGGTTGGGTAGGGAGCTGGTCCTGAAAGATTTTTCAAAGATTATGCTTAGAGGCTCAGCTATGGCAGTGGAAAGTTTTTTAAAGAAGTTTTATAGCTTAACTGTGAAAAATGTTTAGAGGAGATGCTATACTCACTTCAATGTTTGAACATTCTTTGGCTTCAGAGCCTATATGCAAAACTTTAGGGGAAAAAATGGGAAGCAATCAAAACACGGAAGTCTTCCAGAATTTAGCAGAAATCTATTGAAGAAATTCAAAAAAGAAATCAACATATGTCTGACTTCAATTCCACAGTTGTGAGTCATAGCCAACATATGATTAAGTGAATGTTCACACTACACCTGAACAGGCAATTTAGTATACAGTGAGTAAGCAAACCATGAAATGCAGAATCATCATTTAGCAGCAGTAGTTTCAAGTAAATGTCATTTGTGAACTATTTGAATCACATACATTTTTGTGTTATAGGAAACATTTTGTTCCTTAATTTCTCCATTGCTATGGTTTCAGATGTATTATATCACATATAGTATGCATAGCTTATTTGGTCAAAGTGTTTCAAGACTGTGGAGCTTTAAATGAAACGCTCAGAACAGTAAATTGAGAAGATATACAAAATAAATGGGATGAAGCGGTGGCTCAGTGGTTAAGACACTGGGCTTGTGAGCTAGGAACCTAACAGCTTGGGTTCAAGACCTGAGCTCCAAGTGATGTGATGGGGTGAGTTCCCATCTTTTCCTCAGCTCCTGCCAATTTAGCAGTTCGAAAACATGCAAATGCAAGTAGATAAATAGGTACCACTTTGGTGGGAAGTGGAGATGAGCACCTCCCTCTATAGTCAGCAATGACTAGCAGAGTAAAATCTGCAATAACTTCCTTGCCTTTACTTTATACAAATTAAATAAGGATATGAAAAGAGTTAAGGTGATATCAAATGCTGAGTTGAATTTTGATTTAATGTGTCAGTAAGACTCCTCTGTTGCCTTCACTTTGCTGATACTCTCACAATTGGAATCTACACTAATGAAACCTAGAAACAGGTGGAAGTAAATGACATTGCATGTTTGAAATCTGCCCAAAGATTGATTCCTCTAGAATAATATACTGTATTGAGTGTATTCAGTGTGATGGCTGTGGTAAGAAGCAGTTGGAAGAGGCTGTTGAAAGGAGGATGTGATCAATAAGAAGGCAGGAGTGTATTAGAAGAGAATTAAAGAAGGAGCAAGAAGAAAAAGAAAAAGAAAAAGGAAGGTTAAGAGCTTACTTGTACAAATAGCTATTATACTCAGGAGTTAATAATTAATCATCAATTTTATTTATGGTTAAAATCCCAAAATTGAATTACAAATAAAATCTTAATTTAGCATTAGATAAAACAGTTTAACAAATAAGATATAATATTACATAATACACTTAAAATCCCAACTCACTGATCTGTTACTAAAAACTTGTTTTTATAGTCATCTTTAAAAACTGACTGTTGCCACTATAATCTTAGGATTGTCATCTGCAAGTTTGTAATTTTAGGTTATTAGAACTATTAGGGCTATTGATTATACATTCTGCTTCAAAATAAGTGTTTGTGTGTTACATGTTATGTGCACAGACACAAATATAAATATACCTTAATAATGTGCTGAGAAATTCTAAGATTGTAACATCTCATTCTGCTTGCTGGATTTAATATAAATAATTACACATATAAGAGGAAATCTGATTATTCTTTATATCACTAGGTGGCTTGGAGAGGCACATTAAAAGAAATCAGGATGCATTTTAGAAACTGAATGATCTACCCAATGACCTCAAAGGGTCAGAAACTTGCAGATAATTTCTGGAATTCCACAAAACAGTGGGCCTTAAATGATAAAAACCTGTGCACTGCGCAGCATGTCAAATCAACTGGGTCTTGTTTGTGAGTACACATACAATGAACAAGATAAATGACCCCATTCAACCCCCAAAGCATATTTTAAGGAGTTCAGGGAACTGAATCATGATAACCTGCAGTGAGTGCAAGCTGAACAGCTATGATGACTTTCAGCAGGTATGTGCGGTAAGCAGGTGTTCTGTAGCTGCTTCTGAAGAGTCAAGTACGTGTTAGTAGACATACCCCAGATCTGGCATTCCATCCAGAGACTTGGGGAGGAGGAACGGAGGGAAGAGAATAGAAGCCAATTGAGTAAAAAAGTCATTTTATCAATCATATTTGATTCTGTTCTCGTCTCTTAAAGCTTTGATGTGTCGTATAAAACTGATACTCTGGATGTTTTCCAGAGACTCTTAACTTTCCAATCTGAAAAGGCTTTGGACTAGCTGCTGAAGATATGTGTTTGCAATTATACATTTGAAAATCTTTTCCCCTTCTTTGAGCTAACATTCTTTCACTGTTACCACACACTTCTGCTGTTTTGTTTTCCTTCTCCATGACACAGAAGTCCTTATTGCATCGCTTTGTGCCCTCAAGCCTTGTAGGTTCAAAATCCTTTGATATTGTTGTATCAGAATAGTCTCACTAAAGCTAATATAACCTGGGTGGACTTAATTGGGGGGCGGGGGGGGGTGACAAAGTTGAACAAGACGTTTTCAGCTGGGATCCCAGGATACAGAACAATCCAGCAACCGTAGACCTGATACACATATGTGCAGATAATTTATGTAATTGAAAATAGGTTGTAAAAGGGATTCTTCCTCGCCCTCAAAGTTTGAAGTCAATTTTATAGGTTTATTATGGTATTTTGTGGCCTTCAGTGTAGCACTGTGCAGGCAACCATGTATTGGATTCAGATGTGTATCAGGCAGTTACCAGGGATGGGTTCTACTTACCTTTACTACCAGTTCGCAACAGGAGCATGTGTGCATGCTTGCTTCGCTTGTACGCATGCACACATGCTTCTTCGCATGCACAGATTGTACCTTATGACGTCTGGGTGGGTGGGTGTAGCCTCCTGCCGCTTTTACTACCGGTTCTCAAGAACCGGACAAAACCGGGAGCAACTCACCACTGGCAGTTACCCTACCATTCAATTGTTTCTCAAGTATTTTTATACACTGTTGCTCCAATCCTGATTATTCTGCTAAACAACTTTTGTCAGGCTGGCCAAACCATGGTTTTGATGGGAGGAAAATGCCCAGGGAGAGTCATTCCCAAGTACCAATATTCAAATTTAAATTTCTTTCAGAGCTGTTATCAGCATTAATAATTGGGCAGTGGTTCAGTATGTATAACAGAGTCTTAGCATATCAAGGAAGATTACACAAACAAACAAACAAACACATTGTTTAACTTTAGTATGTCTCCCTGAACTGTTTCCTTCTTGATGGTTGAGAAATCATAGTACACTTTCATGCACCAGCATCTTCAACTTAAGGCAGGGCTCAAACTCCCAGCCCACATGCTGGATGCATCACGTGCCTGCCATGCCCACTCCCGGTTTTGTGAAGGAGAAAAAAGTGCCAATATGTCATGTGATGCTGCCATGACGACATGAGTGTGACACCCCTGGCTTAAGGGCTAAATAAGTCATAAGATGTCTTCTCAGACACAGAAGAGGTGTTACTAAACAGACTAGACAGTGCTGAAACAAATGGACAAAAATTTTATCCACCCTTCCTCAGAAGACTTAAAAGCATATCGTTTCTAATAGCTGCAAAAGTCGAGTAAGTGTCAGAGTATATTCATGAACTGGAATAGGACATAGCAACAGGTCAGCCAATGAGGGCTGTTTGGTAACTGAAACATAGTATTTGTTGTATGGGGTCATAAAAGACAGTTTGGAGCCTGGGTGTGGCTTAACTATTCTGTATATAAACTTGAAATCATAGCACATTTTCATGCACCAGCATCTTCAGCTTAAGGCAGGGCTCAAACTCCCAGCCCACAAGCTGGATGCATCACTAGGTCCTCTCTCCTCCATTTTGCCTTCTCCATTTTTTGCTTCCATTTTGTGCTGTGTTTGTACTTGCTATTTCTCTTTTCTACACAATGGAAAAACCTACAAGGGTATTGTATGCCTTATGTGTTGTTATGTATATAAAGACATTTTCAATCCTGCTGAATTGTCTGATTGTGTGTGCTGCAACAAACTCTGACAGTAAGGACATCAGTTCTTTCATCTCATGCACTGCCCTTCTCTTGTAGAGTTTGATTATAATGGAGAAGCTCTGTGAGCTCTACCCATGTTATACACACTCTGGGATGGTACATCATAGGAGATAATAATTCCCTATTTTTGAAGATCATGTGAGACCTAATCTCCTCCAGCTCTCTTCCTTTTACAAGCATGATTTAAAGACTTTGAAAATCAATCTGCAGTGAGACCTAGAGTAAAATAGGCTCCCTTTTCCTTCTTTCCTTCTTTTTAAAAAAATACTACTATCAAGATATCACATCATATACATGATTTTGATAACACATCCCTAATTTTCAAAATGTTTATTATTAGATATACGAGGTATTTGTAGACACTTATTCAAAGGATGCTTTCATGATGTTTCCACAAAGCGACAAAGACCCCATCATCCCTTGTGTCAGGGACATTGCATCAATTTTTATCTTCAATTGTTGTTGTTTTTTGCTGTTTTGGTTAACCAAAAAAAAAGTAATTAAAAAGTTTTCTAAAATTGCATTTTCTGTCCATATTGTGCAATCAAAATTGTTTGTTAATATGCCTAGCATATATTTGCACTAAAAGATCTTATTCATGTAATTAATATATTCTATGGCAATATACAATATGCAATATACATCTTCATTGTAAAATCCTTGCACTGATTTTGAGTATTCCGCATTACCAATAATAGTAATATTATTAAAATTTTAAAAAATGAGAACTAATATTTTATTGGAAACACTAACTTATAAACGTACTTTAAAGCAGAAGGGTTTTGTGAAAATTCCTCAGTCTTTTCTTCTGGCAGTCCATGCCCTCTGAGATGATGCTAGTCAAATTCAGTGGGAAATGAGGAATCATCAGTAATTCATTTTTGTAACTTTTTCCTTTGGAATCTGGGGTATTTTTACTCTCCTTCCCCCCAAAAATGAATAGGAATAGGGAAACATTTGCTTTCTCTCTAGTGACTACATTATATCATAGCCCTCCCTGCCCACCCACCCCTAATAAAACAGGATGGATAAGTGGGGAGAGGAAATCATAGTTAGCTATCTTCTTAGCTGTGAGAAGAATCTGCCTAGAGAAGATGAACAGTAAAAGGTTCATCTTTTACTGACTCTAGGGGATGGTGCTCATCTCTGTTTCAAAATCGAAGAGCCAGTGTTGTCCGAAGACGTCTCCATGGTCATGTGGCTGGCATGACTAAATGTCAAAGGCGCACAAAATGCTGTTACTTTCCCACCAAAGGTGGTCCCTATTTTTCTACTTGCATTTTTACATGCTTTTGAACTGCTAGGTTGGCAGAAGCTGGGACAAGTAATGGGAGCTCACCCCATTATGCAGCGCTAGGGATTCGAACTGCTAAACTGCCAACCTTTCGATCGTCAAGCTCAGCATCTTAGCCACTGAGTACTGTACTGTATCCCTTTCTCATGCATATTCCTGAGAATAGTTATAGTTTAACTCAACATGTGTGGTTGTCTGCGTGAAGAGCTGCAGTGAAATAAGTGGAAGTCTTTTGACATCTTGTTTTCTTGATGAATCTCTTATGGATTGCTCAGAAGTTATATGATCCATTGCTTTGTTAAACATTCATAGGCGTTTCTTTATTCTTGATTGCTGGAACTACATCACTCTCTTGACTAATTGTTTCTTCTTCATGTTTATATGGAGGAGGCTGTCCCCCCATCCTGTTGAGGGGGGGGAATATCCACAACTATCTTGTTCTGTAGCTGATGTTGCATTTTGTTAAGTGACAGCAGTAGCAAGAGTTTAATAAAGACCCTCCAAGAAAGAGTGGAAACCTGGAGAGCGTGCAGAGCCTTTAAGCAAAACCAACATTTCACGGAAGAGGGGAACGGATGGGATGGGCAATGTGGTTCTGCAAATGCCTTGTGCATGATCTTCATCAGCAAACAGACATGTATGATCCAGGAAGACACACAGATTTGTATGATCCAGGAAGCAAAGCTGAAAACCAACCTGCCTTTTTGAGCAGATTTCCCCAATTACAGATATTACGTGTTGAGTAGGTCACAAGGTAGTCTGCTTTATGCATTCACTTTTAACCACATGAACTCTCTAAGACAGGGGTCAGCAACCTGTGGCTCTGGAGCCGCATGTGGCTCTTTCACCCCTCTGCTGTGGCTCCCTGTCACTCAAAATATGCGTCACAACCGCCAATGTGTGACACCCACCAGCACGTGATTTATTGAGCTTTTCAACCCCTAGCAAATCCAAGAAAAGAAACATTTCAGAAGAAAACAGAACATTTAATTCAACTACATCTGCTCGTTTTGTGGTCACTCAAGAAATAGTCAGGCACGGGAAGGGTTTTGTGGCTCCCGGTATTTTCTTTTCTGTAAGAAACAGGTCCAAATGGCTCTCTGAGTGTTTAAGGTTGCAGACCCCTGCTCTAAGAAGAGGGCTTAATTAGTACCTACCAAGCAGTAAAACAGATGGGAAATAGGAAAGATAATTAAGTGAACAAGTCATAACAATGTAATGAAAAATAACCATAGTGTGATCCTGTCTGGGGTAAATAATCAGTGACACCAAGCTGCTCTAACTGGGCCAGGTAGCATCTGATGGAGCAACAATTCCAATTTCTCTATGGGAAAGCCTTCTTTGCTGCATTGAACATGGTCAAGAAGCTGTCACCAAATTATTGTTTTGCTCTTGTCCTTTTCTGACTAATTCCTTTTCAGCATGGGAACAAAATGCAGACATGCATGACCCAGGCAGAATACTTGTGAATTAGTTCCATTAAAGCCAGACCATATGCCTAATGTTGTAGTAGACACAAGAAGGTTATCTCTGTTTGTTGGCGTGCTTTTCCTGCAGCTGAGGGAAGTAGTGCTCGGTACATATTCCTTAATTTGGATCCTATTTATTAATACACGAGGAGCAGGGGTGGACTTTTAATTAAAAATGACATCATCGAGTTTCTGCTAGCACTTTGCAAAGCAGTCCACATAGACTTCTGCTGGCTGTTTTCAGTTTTTCAATGGTCCTATTATGAATTATAACCTCATTACATAAACCCAGCTAAATGGTGGAATTCCAAATAGGGTTTTGTGGCTTTTAGAACCTAAATAGCTAGAACAAGCACAAAAGGCAGTTGCGGTCAGCCTGTTTCCTTTCTTGCCACAGCAGTTATGGAGATGCCATTCCAGTGACCACTTCTTCTACAATGAGTCAGTTTCATTTTTAACAATCTGATTCAGTCCTTCTAAAAAATAAGAAAAAGGCCCGGGAGGGGGGAGGAGGCAGAAGGAAGGAGAAAAGTTATTCCAACATGATTCCTGTGTGCCTGACTTTTACAAAGGGGTCAAAACAAACATTAACCCATTGGAATCCTACCAGCTGTGAAGTTCCTGCCTTCTAGAAATGGCAGCATTATGAAATGGCCACATTTGTAAAGGATGAAGCAAACACAGTCTTGCATTTTCAGGAGTGCTGATGTGAAAAAAATAAGCAAAGGTCACCTTTTGGAAACATTCTTGCTTTGGGTTGCATGACGACATTTGGCTCTGCACCAATGCATTCCAGCTTGTGAAATGGGATTTCCCACCATTCTTCTCCCAGCACGCTTTCATTCTTCTGAAACCCCCAACCGTGGAACATGAGTTGCAGAATGGGATGGATGGTGGTACATCATCCCCCATCAATGGTGGTGGCACAACACTGCCCATCAAGAGAATGATTCAGTTGGATCCAGCCCAATATGCTTTGCTTAGGCAGACCCGCACAAGTCCTTCAGGAGGCTTGGTGTTTGTGGTTTTGGACCACTCTCCCTTTCAGTCTTAACCAATTGCAATAAACTTGGCTTTGTAGTTAGGAGAACAGGACATGAAGAAATGATGATAAAAATAGGGGTTTTTCATGTCTACTTTTAGATATAACAAAATATATCAGTGAGCATATAAAAATGGTTTTTTGCAAAGAAAGAGGAAAACATTAATGGTTTTTGAAAACTAGCAAGAAAGCTATCTATAAACAACCTTCATCATGTTCAGATGAGACTATGTCTTCAGACTTCTAAGCCATGGCATATGTGAAAAGGCTCAAATGTGCTGAAGTATGTTTCCTTCTAATGTGACTAGCTGTTTCATGTAAGCTATTTGCCCACAGTTACAGCTGAATTTATCCCTCGTCTCCAGGGAGATTGATGCAACCCAGAAACTCCCTTCAGGTATTTCATACAAATGCATGATTGAGCTCTTAAGAATGAATGGTTCAGTTTCTCTTCAACCAGTACATATCCTCCCTTGGACTGAAAATGGTTGTGTCTCCTTCCATGGAGACAGGGATTTGTCTATCAAGTTTCTGACCCTGGAATGAAAGCCTTATGTATATGTTTCTATATACAGCTAACCCTTCTCAGACTGATGCCAATCACATATCAGCTCGGTGCTATAGCTGGCTCCATGATTTCCCCTGCAAATAATGGAATAAGGCAAGCGAGCAGGGGTAAAATTCAGCAGGTTCTGACAGGTTCTGGAGAACCGGTAGCGAAATTTTGAGTATTTCAGAGAACCGGCAAATACCACCTCTGGCTGGCCCCAGAGTGGGGTGGGAATGGGGATTTTGCAGTATCCTTCCCCCTGCCATGCCCACCAAGCCACACCCACCAAGCCACACCACACCCACTAAGCCACGCCCACAGAACCGGTAGTAAAAAAATTTGAATTCCACCACTGCAAGCAAGACACATTGATTATCATACCGATGAATGATTTAGGGCAACTATTAAGTTGATCATTAATTACTATATCAATTATTAAGTAAAACTATAGAGTTATACCCCAAAATGACTCAACATATAAGCAGCTACGAGCCCCAAGGATCTTTCTTTTTTTCTGCAATCTCAAGAAGGGAATGCAGCAGTTTCAAACCTTCATGGAATTTATGAATATGTCTTTCCCCTTCAAAATGACTCACAGTTTTTGTTTTGAAGTTTCTGAGCTTCTCTCAGGGTTATAGAATGGTCAAGTGAAGCGGAACACAGTTTTTTGAAATCAGGAAGCCTGGCTGCAGTTTCATTGAGAAAAAAAAAAAGACCATTCCTGTGTTTGATTGAAAAATAAATCTGCTGCTCTCAGTGAACCTTTGAAGTCCCCTAGCACAGTAATTGTTTCACGACATTTGCAGCTTTAGGCAGCAAGAATGTTTGTGGTTGTTTTAAAGGCATCTGAGTGTGGATTCCATATGGCTCTTTAAAAAAAAAATTGGGGGATTTTCTATTCCTCCCTCCTTCTAAGTCATACACTCATTTTCCTTGCTAGCAGTCTCCTTGCTGCCTTCCCTCCCCTTTTCTTCTTTTTGTCCTGTAGTCCGTATAAAGACAAGATTGACAACCATTGTAGCACACATATTCGAGCATATTTAATTTTGAACGAATACTAGATTGTCTGCCCGTTTAGTTTATTTAATGATACTCCAACCATGCTCCATTTTGCCTTTCATTTCCTCCAAAATCTACATTGGCTGTGGAGGATTTTACAAATCCCAATGAGCTTAATTAAATTCATTGCAACACATTTGTGAGCTTTTCCAAGAGCTTCACTTGGAAATGTTATGACAACAAGGAAACTCTTAATACCCTATCTTCCCAATATACTTTGCAGAACATATCTTTTTTCTAGATTGCATGGCTGAATGGGAAGTTGCACAGTGCTTTGATTTTTTTTTACTTTTTAATACTATTGACATGATCAGATCATTGTCTAATGAAGTTAGGACTGCTGATGATTTGACCACTTCTTAGAGATATGGCCCTAGTAAATTGTCCTGTCCTGAGTGACTTACGGAATTAGGGAATTCCTGAATATTCTTTAAACATTCATGAAGATAGTTTAGACCAGGGGTCCTCAAACTTTTTAAACAGGGGGCCAATTCACAGTCCCTCAGACTGTTGGGGGCCCAGACTGGCTGGGTGGGTGTGGCTAGGTGGTCATGTGACTGGGTGGGTGTGGCCAATTTAACAGTCCATGTTTTTGCCTTTCTCCTTCCTAAGCTCCTGTTTAAATTGTTTTCAAAGACTTTTAATTTAAAGCAGTACTTTACAAGCCCAGAGCTGCTTTTCAAGGTTGCACTGGCGAGATCACCCCTCAGCTGGTCCTCAGCTGGCCTTTCAGCTGGTTTGCTGGAAGATAAGGCCCACGATGAGGGGTGGGGTTTAATCATACCATTCCGCGGGCTGGATACTTTGCATTGGAGGGTCATATTCGGCCCACGGGCCGTAATTTGAGGATGCCTGGTTTAGAAGAGAGTATTGCTTCTCAGTTGGTTTTTCAGTTCTGTTGCCTATATATTCTGTAATATTAGAAGAGGGCCAGCACACACACAATCTCTTTCTCTCTTTGCATGAGTAAGAGAAAATATTTTGAAGACGTCTTTCAGTGATTTGGCTACAATATCTTTAATTACAGTATTTTTTAGAAAGGTCATTTATAAGTTCTGCTGGATTTTTCAGTTACATCATTTCATTAAAAATGTAAATCTTCTTCAAATAAATCTATGTTTATTTGTCATGGCTTAATGGTAGCTGTGCCAGAGACAGTTTGAAGCCTCAAGCATTTCTCTACATTTCCAATGTTCATGTTTTAAAGGAACTAGTCCTTATTCTTTTGATTTTCTAAGAAAAATGATATCTCTGCAGAAAACCCCAGGTTGAACCTGAACCCCTTCTCCACGAATGCATTTTGAAACCTTGGCAATCTGCTACTAGTCACAGTGAATTAGATAGATCAATGGTCTCTTTCATAGATTCCCATACACTCCAGTATACAACATAGAACCACATGTGAAAAATGACAGAAAGCAACAAAACCCAAATGCAAGAAAAAAACCCCAGACCTGTGATATAAGATGTGGGCTTCCAGATAACCATTGTTGCTGCAACTGCTACAAAATAAGGTAGTGTATAGTTGTCTGTGGATCATGGAAGGAAGCTAGACAATTCGTCCCACATTGGGTCATCACTTCTTTACCTACAGTAGTGGCCAAACTTGTGGAAACCTTTTGGGAAGAGTATATTTTCTAAAACTAGCTAATAACACCACTTTTTTGGGGGTAGTAGTACCATAACATTATATATCAATGGAAAGACAATTTAATCAAGTATATGATTATAACTTTTATGAAGTTTTATGAAGGATTTGCTATTAGAATAGCAGTTACAGTATAAAGAAGAAAAGTGAAACACACAGAAAAAATGAGATATAAAAAAATTATCACTATGTCAGTTAATACTTAGTTGGGTAACCTTTAGCATGAATTACGGCCTTACAACATCTTCCCATGGAGTGAACCAAGTCTTTTAGTTCTGCAGCTGTTATAATGTGAAACGAAGATTGAATGATTGCTTCTATTAACTGGGTTTTATTGCTGGGTCGCTTCTGACTCACAAGTTTCTTTAGTTGGCGCCATAGATTTTCAATTGGGTTAAGGTCTGGGCCATTCCAGCAGTGGAATATGATTATCTTGAAACTCCAAAAAAAAAAAGTGGTGTTATTAGCCATCAAACCTCAAGAATACACTTTTCCCAAAAGATTTCCACAATTTTGGCCACTACTGTAAATAGAGAAACAGAATGACCAAGGATGGACAAAAAAAAATAGTGTAAATAGGAGAAACTTCCTGCCTTCTTCCTCACTGAGTTTCCTTGTGGGAATCAGGCAGGGAGCATCAGAAATCTTCCTTCCTTTCCTCTTCCACTTTCCTTATTCCTCCTTTCCTTTGCAGCAGGCGATTAAATGGCACAACTGGCTGAGAAACTGTCATTTTGAAAAGGAAGATCATGTGATCACAGCAGCAATCCAGTAGCTGAGCAGCAGCCAATAGCATTGAAACTGCCATAGCGTCTTCAAATTTCATTCCCTCAGGAATCATAGGTCGTGGATTTTTGGACACATTCTGTAAATTAATCCATTTGAGGTACCTCGGTTCAAAAATTGTTGACCTACGATGCACCATTTTGACCACTTAAAGGTCATGACAATGAGAGTTTTAGTAGTTTATAGATCTATTATATTCCTGATGGTACCATTACAAATATCTATGGAGATTCTTAGTCATCTATGTCATGGTTGCCCCAAAGGTGCTTTTTTTCAAGAGGCAACTGGACTTTCTGTTTTTTCTTTGTTGTAGATTGGAGATAGATGATGTCGTATCCCACTCCTCTGTTGAGAAAATGCTGTTTAATTTTGACATAGTTGGCCTCTTTGACCCCTCTTTCAACCCAGCTTATGACACCATCTATCTCTAGTCTACAACATGGACCTTTCAATGGTTCCAAGAAGGCTCCACGCCCATTTGCGCTACTCAGGTGACCCTGACGACACAGATAAACCTCCAGGTGGCCTCAATGACTCTATAAGAGAAGGAATATGACCAGCTGTCTGCAAGGAGTATAAATCCTTCCATTCCCCACCATCCACCCATGCTGAAGAAGCTTCTTGGACAAGAAGTGTCCAAAGAAATCTTCAAAGAAAAACCAGAAAGTCCAGTTGCCCCTTGAAAAAAGCACCTTTGGGATTCCAAATACCTAATGTTTTCTGATATTTCAGGAAAACAGACTGGTTTGCTCAGATTAATCTGAAATATAGCCCTGCAGTTAGCTCATTGTTAAATAGTCTTAGGGCAAAAGACCAATGCAGTTAGGAAAAAAAAAGTCTGTTGGGTCATTTGTCTCTTTCTTTTAAAAACTTTATTCTGTACACTACACAAATGTATTATCCTAATACATAAATACTATTGGAAAGTGTATCTTTATTATATGACATCTCACTAGAAAACAAGTGATCACTGCAGACGTCTCTGTAAATAAACTCTTCAAATGGTTTGATGTCTTGAAAAAGTGTTCCCTACATTCTCTTGCAGGGGGCCGCCACATTTCTTGCTGCAGCCTTTCTTTTAAACTGCACTTTTCTCAATGAAAGTGATTGAATCAGAACCAGATGTCCCATGGAAGCAGAAGAGTACACAGATTCTTTGAATGGAATCTCTGTTACATTATTTGTAGGGTACAAGGTTCTCCTGACATGAGAGGAGTGGAAGAAGCAGCCTTGGGCTAGTGGGTTTCATTTGATTTGAAGATCTTTGTGTGTGTGTGTGTGTGTGTGTGTGTGTGTGTGTGTGTGACTTTGAAATAAATCTGGAAAAAAAAGTTGTTGAAAAATAGGTTTGTTTCGTCTTGGGGAAAAATTGTTTCCACCTTATGTTTTATTTCATCATTTTTAACCTACTATGTCTTAAGGGATTGCTTTTATCTTCACTTGGGGGAGGGGTGAGATTTAGAAATGGCCACATACATGACATTTACCTGACATTTTTAGCAAAGTTTGGGTCCCCCTCGTGAACAAATGGGATTTCTATGCATGGGACGCAGTGGCTCAGTGGCTAAGATGCTGAGCTTGTCGATTGAAAGGTCGGCAGTTCAGCGGTTCAAATTCCTAGTGCTGCATAAGAGGATGAGCTCCCGTTACTTGTCTCAGCTTCTGCCAACCTAGCAGTTCGAAAGCACGCAAAAAATGTAAGTAGAAAAATAGGGACCACCTTTAGTGGGAAGGTAACAGCGTTCCGTGCGCCTTTGGCATTTAGTCATGCTGGCCACATGACCATGGAGACGTCTTCGGAAAGCACTGGCTCTTTGGCTTAGAAACAGAGATGAGCACCGTGTCCTAGAGCCGGAAATAACTAGCATATATGTGTGAGGGGAACCTTTACCTTTACCTATGCATGGAAGCAAAGTTATTGTATATGAAAGGCAATATTTTAACTTCTATAAACTGACTTGTACAAGAGAGTCATCTTCATTAAGATTCATGTCAATCTGTTCAAACTTCACAAATATAAACTTTTAAAATCACACTGGTGTTGCTAGTGAGCATGTGAACTCTACCATTAACACTGGAGTTTCTTTAAGATCTTGTATTATTTTCTGTCCCTATAAAAAGACATCATGCAAATTAGAAATTATTTTAACGGGTACACAGTGTCTTAGGTCTGTATGGCAATTTATTTATTTATTTATTTATATGACTTGTGTCAGCTGTTTTTCATGAATAATAATTGCTCATAAAAATAAGCACCCTGATAGAAGGTTCTAATTTTCATCTCAGTTATACTTCTCTTAAATAACTTGTGAAATAAAACTGAATTTTAGCATTTATCTGATACTCCCTTGCTTAAACAGTTTGCATTACTAATTGAATATATTACACCAATAAGCCTAAACAAGATTATTAAAAAAAAAAAGCTTTGAGGAAGAATGCTGTTCTATTCCCATGCGTTTGTACAGTTTTGTAGCATGTGCAATCTGTTTGCAACAAGTAGGAAAGAATATTAAAGTGAATGGACTGTTGAGCATTCTTCTAGAGTTAACTTGTAACACAATAAAACAATTTTCTAGGCTGATGAAGATCATAAAAACAACTCCCCCATCTGATGTTTAATTTAGAGAGCCCTGCAGAGTAAATTTTAAAAATTCCTCTTTGAAATTACTAAAATGCTGTATTTGTTACCCTCCAACAAAGAAAAATTTGCTGTGCTCTACATATTCGTAATATGCATCAGATGTACCTCCATTATAGACATGCTGTTTCATTTATGAAGGTCAATGGAATTCAATTGCAAATCAATGCAGCAACTAAACCAAGTGGAGGGCATTTCACTTGGCTTAGAGACAGCAATAAATTTAGTTAAGCTGAAAGAAAAAGGGCTACAAATTTTAAAGAACTTATACTGTGTTAGCTCTGGATTCTTTGTTTACCGGATATTTATTTAAATTCTAGAATTAAAGTTTTGAGATAGTCAGTACAATATACTTTCTTCCTATGTATGTTGAGATAACATGATTCTAACAGATTTTAGAAGAAATGAAGGATTTGATCTAAGCAGTATAGGTATCACTTTCATATATGTTGTATCAGCCAAATCAACGATATTTGGATTTTGCATATTTCATTGCTAATTTTAGCAATGAAGCATACGTTTCCATCTCCTGGTGGCTTATGCTTATTTCATGGTTTGTTTTATAGCTTTATATATTTGAAATATGTAAAATATATTTGTGAATTTTACTTGCTACCTACATTGAATTATCAAATCAAATTCTGATTGTGGTTATTTATCAGCCTGATACATTGAATTATGCCACAGTATTGAATATACATAGCTCAGGGTTGAATTGTTGGATTCTTGATGTTGTCTGAGCTTGGTTCTTCTTCTTGCAGGAGTTTCATTACCAGGCTACGTAACCATCAATGAATAGGGAAAAGGAGTTTGATGGTTGTTTTTTAAGTGGCAGCTTTCCAGTGGTGGGTTTCAAAATTTTTTACTACCGGTTCTGTGGATGTGGCTTGGTGGGCATGGCATGGCTTGGTGGGCGTAGCTTGGTGGGCGTGGCATGGGAAGGATACTGTAAAATCTCCATTCCCTCCCCAATCCAGAAGAAGGTTACTGCAAAATCCCCATTTCCTCCTGATCAGCTGGGACTTGGGAGGCAGAGAATAGATGGGGGCGGGGCCAGTCAGAATTTTTACTACCGGTTCTCTGAACTACTCAAAATTTTCACTACCGGTTCTCCAGAATTGGTCAGAACCTACTGAAACCCACCTCTGTAGCTGTCCTACTAACCTGATTGGGTCATTTTCTTTCTTGATTGGTTTTTGTGAGAGGCCTTCAGTTTTCCTCTTCTCCCTCCTCTTCCTCTTCCTCCTCCTCCTCCTGGTTTCTGCTTATCTGGAGATTGGTTAATAGCTGTTGATGAGAAAGGCTGTATTTAGGTTTGTTTGCCTCTTTTTTTTTTTTGGACCTTTGATCAGTTCCTTTCTTGAATGCTTTACAGATGTTTCACAGACGGGTTGAACTAGAACAGGGGTGTCAAACTCACGTTACAGTGGCGTCATGTGACG
The DNA here is from genome assembly GCA_012654045.1 of Ptyas mucosa. Lineage (NCBI taxonomy): Eukaryota > Metazoa > Chordata > Lepidosauria > Squamata > Colubridae > Ptyas > Ptyas mucosa. Next base: position 23,832,167 of record WNWU01000001.1, read on the forward strand.
TATCAGGATCCCCCCCCTTCGCTAAACTGGGTGTGGGCATGGCCAGCATGTAACACATCTGGCTGGTGGGCCAGGAGTTTGACAGCCCTGGGCAAGAAGATCTCCAAGGTCTCTTTCAACTCTGTTATTCTGTTATGGAACTGGATAAACCAGCACCAGCACCCTGGACTCCTGGTTGGACAAACTACCACAAGCTCCACTTCTCTATGTATTGATGTTGTTATTTAGTCTAGCATTGAAATATCTGCCCAAACAGGAAACAGGAAACAGACCTCACCAAGAACAAAATTTAAATTATATGGGATATTCTTTTCTTCCTTTCCTTTCCTTTCCTTTCCTTTCCTTTCCTTTCCTTTCCTTT
>WNWU01000001.1:23832537-23851220 GCA_012654045.1 Ptyas mucosa
TTTCCTTTCCTTTCCTTTCCTTTCCTTTCCTTTCCTTTCCTTTCCTTCCCCTCCCTTCCCTTCCCTTCCCTTCCCTTCCCTTCCCTTCCCTTCCCTTTCTTTCCCTTCCTTCCCTTTTCCCAATGCATAATCCACGATCGTAGAAGCCTTGATCCTACAGAATTCCCAATTAAGGGATGAGCTTATTGCAATATTCTGCTCAAATGTATGAGCAATAGTGATGATGGTGTGAATCAGTTTAAATAGTTCCTTGCCTCCTTTGAAAGAAAGACTAAGAGAAGGTCAGATGCAGCTGTACTTGTAAAGTAACAACTCAGATTATTACATAGTGAACTTCATGTGAAAACACAAGTCATGTATTACTTTATTTCTTATTATTTTATTTATTATTAAACTTATGTAGCACTCATCTCACTATTCAAAGTGACTCAATTTCAGTTGAATTTCATATTGCTTTGCTCTCCTGGGCAAGATTTTGGAGGAATCTCACTACTGTTGATGCTGCCGCCTATTTACTTATCTCTTTGTTTTGGAGAGGTGAAGAATTTGCACCAGCTTCCTGAATGAGTGAAATGTGCAGAGCTCATGGTTCGTTTTTTGTTTTTGTTTTGCCTTTCTTCTGCTTATCGAGACAATGAAATATTATGAGCAGCAGGGAACTGTTTTTTTTCTTAAGGAGTATTCAACATAACCTATAGATGATGTCTATAACTTGTAAGCTATCATGTCCTAATTCTATGTCACACTTTGTATAAATGCTAAAATCATCCCAAAGTCCATATGAAGGCAATTTCTTGATTACTCCCATCTCCCAGGAATTTGAAATAATACTCAAGCTGTAGAGAGTTCAATAATTCTTCATCAGGCAAGATGATAAACTGAAAAGATGGAAGGGAGGGAGGGAGAGAAAATGGCTGATATGCAAGTCAGGAAACTGAATTCCAGTAACGGATTTGAAGAAAACATTAAATTTATAATTTGCAGTTATCCATTGTTGGTTGTTTTTTACCCACCCCCCCCCAGTAAGATGTGTTCATGGTGTGTCCATATTATTAGGGAGAAGTAGAGTGGGAAAGGACTTAATCCTTCATTCCTCCCTTTGCATCAGAGGTGGGTTTCAGCAGGTTCTGACCAGTTCTGCAGAACTGGTAGTGGAAATTTTGAATAGTTCGGAGAACCGGTAGTAAAAATTCTGACTGGCCCCACCCCCATCTATTCTCTGCCTCCCAAGTCCCAGCTGATCGGGAGGAAATGCAGTATCCTTCCCCTGGATTGGGGAGGGAATGGAGATTTTAAAGTATCCTTCCCATGCCACGCCCACCAAGCCACGTCCACAGAACTGGTAGTAAAAAAATGTGAAACCCACTACTGCTTTGCATGTATATGATTTGTGTCTATATCTGATTTAAAAGTGAGAGGAATATTAAGTTCCTTTTTATGGGTACAATATTAGCATGGGCTTAAATTAGCATAAAACAAGTAGTGTATTTTTCATCTGAGACAGAAAATGAGATTAGGCTGCTCTGATACAAACTGCAACACAATGAAATGAGGAAAAAGGTGTCACGGTGTTGTGACATAGCCTTTCATACTTGAAACCTGACACTAGGCACAATTTCCTAAGTCACATTGTTTACCTAGCAACATCACAGGGCCTATTTCCCCATTCTCTTCCCCCCACTCCCAACCTGCTGGATGCCTCACAACATTCAAATTAGACTGTACCTAAATGCTAAAATAGTTTTATTTTTCATCTAAAACTCTTTTGAGGGAATAACTTTTTATTTTAAAAAGAAATTCAATTGTTTGAATTGATTGATTATGTGTCACTATGTCACTTTTTACTCCTAGTAACTACATTTTTTCCATGACAGTCTATCTCTAACCTATTCTTTTAAGTCTTCCAGTAATGCATAAATCATCACTGTAACTGACTCCATTCATCTTGCTGTTAGTCATCCTCTTTTCTTCCATTTTTTGCAGCATTATAGCCATTTCCAGAGAGCTGTCTCTTCACATAATATGTCTGAAATACAATAATTTAAGCCCATCATTTCAGCGGTGAAATCCAGATGGATCTATGTGGCTCATGCAAACCGGTAGCGCTGGTGGCGGGAGGCTCCGCCCACCAGCCGGGATGCCATTACATCACATTTTTGACCCTCTGCGCATGTGCAGAAGAGATGCACACTCTCACATTTCCGAACCGGTAGCGAAAGTAAGTGCTGCATCATTTGTTCCTTGAGTGAGAATGCTGAGTTGATTTGTTTGATAATCTTTCTCTTGGTTTTCTCAACTGTCTATATTATTCTCAGGAGTCTTCCACACCAAAATTCAAAGATGTCAATATTCTTCCTATTTTACTTCTTTAAACTCCAACTTTTGCTTGCATAGTGTGTCACAGGGGATATCATGGTTTGCACGATGAACAATTGTAATCTTTGGACACATCAGAGTAAAAGAGCAGAAGCATAAGCATTTGTGGGTATTTTTACCTTTGGCTTTGAAGGTACTAATATCACTAAGCTGTTGGTAGGTATATACTATATGTTTTACCATAAACAGTTCCATATTATTATATTAAAAGCCACTTTAGTATACTCTTAGAGATAGTGTGCAAATTATAGGTTTAGGTTAGAGAGAGATGCCTATTAATTCATTCCAGAGAAATGCCATTGAATGTAACTATAACTCTAAAGAATTGCAATTATTAGCTGAACACCATAATCAAAAAGAAATTCAGTACATGCCATTCATAAATAGTACAAACAGTCTGTTGGGGTTTAGCTTTAACCTCAAGAATAATTTCACTCTAATAACTACAATCAGAGCATAAGAAATAAGTACACCAATGGTTCCCACATATGGTCTGTAAAGAGGTAGTGGATCTCAAGGATACTTTAGTGAGTATGGGCTGTGGGTTGGGAAGACAGATAATACAATAGTAATATAACCCTGCTATTGCTTATGTATGATGTTTTATCTTATGCCATCTTATATATTGCTTGCAATGTAATTTCTTTTACAAACATCCTCGTATAATATAATACTTGCTGAATTTAAATAGTAGTACATTTGCCCCTCACACTGAAATGACCCGATATTTTTTCTGTACATTTAATTGATAGAATGTAGAAATCCAGATTACCTCAGTAGCCTTTTATCTGGTATGTTCAAGAGACAGAGAGTGTTTAAAATGACCTGCTTACATGGTGGTCCACAAAAGCTTTTAATGATGATGTAGTGGTCTGTGTTAAGGAACTGTTCAGGCACCACTGACTTATACTATGTCAGACCATTAATCTCTGTAGCTCAATGCAAGGAGTTCCTAAGAGTTTTTGCTTTTCAAATGTTTTTTTTTTTGACAGATGTCTCTTCCACCTCACAAAACAATACTATGATGCTGTATGCTGAATTATAACAGTGAATGCAATACCAGGTCTTCACAGTATATTTCTAATTCTACGAGGACATGGTTTTAGACACATAGGAAATTTTCTTCTATCAAATCAGCTCACTCAACCATCAGACTTAATGGTCACCTATACTAATTGGCAGCAACTCTTCAAGGTTTTAGCTGTTGTCAGAGATTGAGTGTCAGCTGAAGAGAGATGAAGCAATATAATGGAACTAGAAGCCATAAAACAAGCAGTAATCATGACTGCAAACTTAATCAGAAGCAAAGTGCAAACCAGATGGATGTGAGGAGCAAGACTAAAGACGATAGGACCAATCAAGATGCAGGGTCCAACACAACATGGATGCACAAATATGTGGCTGTTCAAAGCCTGAACTAAACAATTTATATTACATCCTGGCTAATGGTTAAGAGGTTATATTAGTCATTCGGTATTGAAAAGGCAGGGCTCCTTCCCCCACACCGATGGGGCAGCTATCTACAGGTCCAGCATTTCCTGAAAGATAGTGACCTTTCCAATCTGAAAATGGAAGATGCTAGGAATTGGAACTAGGACTATTTGCAGGCAAAATTTTTACAAAGGATCTGCGGCCTTTTCTACCTTTTGTTGGTGATTATGATCAATAACACAAAGCTTTAGCAAAAGCATAAAGAAAAAGCCATCTATACTACAAACAGCTTACATTCCGAGCATTGAGAAATGAGTAGAGTGGGAAAGAGTGTAAATCAAGCCAGCTGGATGTTCAAGAAGTAGATGATAAACAATGATGGAATGTGATCAATGTAGGAGTGTTTAGCTAGGCTTTATTTTTCTTGGGTTGAAGGCTCATCCAAGGTCTTCATAGGAAAAGTGGATGTGCAAGAAAAAAACTGGAGTATGGACACTCTGGAAAGGAGCTCCAGATATATATCAATATGAGAAAACACATAGAGCCATTTACAAGACCAGAATGACTTATAAGGTTCTTTCTGGCTTTTGCAGAGGTAAGATTTCACTTGAAAATTAAATTAAAGGGAATATCAATTCAGTCTATTTATTTTATTTATTTATTTAATTCAATTTGTATGCCGCCCTTCTCCGAAGACTCAGGGCAGCTCACAATGCATTTAAAATCATTATAAAAAACATTTAAGAATTAAAAACATTAAAAACATTAAAACTCATTCACGCCATTCATGGCTGGATCTCGCCGGATTGCAAGAGCGAGATCAACGGTCCCAGGCCTGCCAGAAAAGCCAGGTCTTCACCGCTTTTTGGAAGGCCAATAGGGTGGGGATGGTCCGGACCTCAGGAGGTAACTGGTTCCAGAGAGCTGGACAGCCACAGAATTCTCATATTAATGCGGATTCAGTTAACTTTTCCCTTTTAAACAATGAATAAAATTATCCTTTTAACTTTGTTTTACCTCCTATTTTGATATATAGGGTTACCTGATCTGGTCTGAAGAAATGTCAAGGACCACAAGATGGCACCAAAGGGTTTTTCTCTACCTTTTTGCTGCCATCTATTTGTCATCACAATATTAGTTTCAGTCTGTTAACCCAAGTGATATAGTTCTACAATTTAACAATGCAGAGAATTATATTAGAAAACTCTCCAGATGAAATATATGTACAAGTATGACCACATGATGATGATAATGATATCCATTCAGTCATGTCTGACTCTTGGTGCTTCTATAGACCAAGTACATAGATACATCATCTTGTAATATAGAGCCACAATTGAGCCCAAACATGCTGTTGCTAAACAAGACAATTATTGAGTTTTGCCCCATTTTATGACCTTTCTTGACACAGTTGTTAAGTGAGTCACTCCAGTTGTTCAGATAGTAACATGGCTGTTAAGTGAATCTGGCTTCCCCTTTAACTTTAGCAGTTTATAAAAAAATAATCACATGCCTGGGATACTGCAATCATCATAAATACACTGACTTTTTATCACGTGACCATGGAGATGTTGTAACATCATGGTAACTTCAAACTGTCACTAAACGAATGGTTGTAAATGGAGGATTACCTGTATATAGTCTACATTAGATAAAATTGCTACAAAATGCATAGAAAAGGCATCAATTGTATATTACAAGAAATATAAACAAAACTAAAACTTTTTGAAAAGTAAACTTAAATCTTAAGTTGATTTAGCTGTGAGATAACATGGATTTAGAATTTTAAAAAAATGAGAAATAGAGCTAAAATGCCATTCTGTTTAACAACACTGTTATCTTCTATTGTGGTTCAAATAATGAAAGTAGGTTGATCCAAAATCAAATCTTTAATAAAGAAATGTCCTAGGGAGTTGCCAAACCAGTGCTAATAAGAAACAAATATTTGAATGCTTGTTTTTGTTATGACATTTGCTTTCATGCAATTGATTCTTTGAAATGATGAACCAAAATAATAAGAATTGTGTTAGCAAATGGAATTGGGCAGAAAGCAGATTTAGCTTAACTGATAAGTCTCTGTATAGAATGAAAAAGAATGGTGTCATACTGTTAAGATGTCTCCTTTTGCCTACAACATCACAATACATGTACAAAAGGGGTGTTTCTCATATCACATCAGCACAAAGCTAGTTTCATCATTTACCTTCCCTTGGTTCTTCTGTGGATGTCCCCCCCCCCACCTCTTTCTCTCTCTCTCTCTCACACACACACACACAATCATCTGGAGTCTCTATTAAAATTCAGAATAGATCTCTGGTATCTATCACTTCTCCCTACATATCGTATAAAAGCAGAAGTATTGTAGCATGATTTGACTTTTAGGATCTGTTTTATGAAGGAGTGAGTTTATGCTACTTTTATGTTCCTTATTCCAAAAGTGACATGGGAGGGAGGGGGAGAGAAAGAGAGAGAGAGAGAGAGAGAAAGAGCTTTAAAGTCAGATCTGTTTTAATTGGCTGGTTTAATTATGCTGCTGTATTCTAGGATAAACTCACTACCCTGTAGAGTAAATCTGAAAAGCTTCAGGGACTCCATTGTGGTTGGGGGGCTAGGAAGTGTCTATAAAAGGCGCACTGTATCTCAACAAGACTAGACTGCATTTGTTTAGTATTTTAATTTCCCCTAATTTTTGTATGTCTTTGAATTAATTATTCTTCCTTAGACATCAAAGAAAAATGAAGGACATTTTTACTTTTAACAGTTTGTACTATAATAATTATCCTATTGCTCCAATGACAGGGTTGCACACTTCTTAGGGTTTTGAGATTACAAAAGGAAATACAGCTAATTATAGTCAGAAAGAAATTACAGTTCTGGTTGTTTCTTTGCTTGGTCTCATTTACTCACACACAACCCAATCTATGTGTGGGAAGTTACCTAAAACTAATCCTTCAGGAGTCCAGAAAACCGGTTCACAACGTTATCTACAAGGTTGCAATTAATTTGAAGGGAAAGTGGTTTATTAATTTAATTTCCAGAAAAGTGTGGACTTGCAGTACAGATATTTAATGTATTGAGATTTCAGCTTTATAGCTATAGTTATACCTTTCATCCAAGCCCATCTCTGCTTAACAGATTGTGTTTCCAATATCATCAGTGTCCCTCACCCTCCTTTTTTGCCCTCATTCCTCCAATGTCATACATCTAACATTGAAATTTTACATGTGTTTCTTTATGGGTCCCACCTGTCACCAGGTGACTTATTCCCATTAAGTACAAATAGATATAACTGAAACAGCGTCTAAATTTTCAAGTTCAGATAAAGTAATTATCCTGCACATACCTTGTCATGATTGTTGTGGCCCGTCAGCAGCCTGTGAAGCTAGTAGCTGATTCCAACAGCGAGGAGGCTGGTGTGGTGCTGCACCAGCAGCCTGTGCAGCTGGCACTCAAGTCAGACAATGAGGAGGCTAGAGAAGATGTGGTGCCAGAGGTAGGGATTCAGCCAGGGCCTTCAGAACCTCCTGAAGTTCCCTTAAGTGAAGAGGAGGAGCCTCTTCTCGATGCATGGGTGGGCAAAGCTGCCAAAAGGCAGGAGTGGTTCCTCAGGAGGAGGTGTCCTCGAAAGTAAGGCTTGGGACTAATTGGCCACTCCCTTAGCCTATTTAAGGAAGGACGACGACTGAGGCAATTTGCAGGGAACATTTTTGTTCACTCTCCTTCGTGTCCTGATCTTAGTTCTCTTATTAGTTTCTTGCAAATTGTTTCTGGGCTTTCTGCCAACCATAGTAAGATTACGATTATTTATTCTTTGGATTCTTGTAAGCTGTTAAGAAAGTTAATTAACAGCCTTTATTTGAAAAAGACTGATTTAATTTAGTAAACTAAGGTTTGTACAGAATTGTGTGTGCTACGTTCTTTGGGGTCCATAGCTGGGGCAGAACAATGGTAGAATAACAGAGCTGAAAGAATATTTTCTAACAAGAAATTATGATCTTATTTCTTTGTGGGTTTAATACAGAACAAAACACAGAGTTGCCTGAACATCTTACACTTTTGTTATCCCAGTTCCTTCTCATAAATGGAACTGACGTTGTCAATTGAATTAATTTGTAAATCAATATTTACTACAGAATAGATTTTAAAGAATAATAATAATAACAATAGATCAAGTCTTAAGAACAAATGCATACAAAGCTAGAATTGAGAAGTTAGTAACAGACAGTAAGTGCCACCTATACAAAGAAGCTGAAGAAACAGTGGACCACCTGGTAAGCTGCTGCAAGAAGATCACACAGACTGACTAAAAGCAACTGCATGACAATGTAGCAACCCTAGTGCACTGGAAAATTTGCAAGAAATATCATTTGCCTGCAAGCAACAACTGGGGAGGGGGTCATAGAAAATGAAGAAATTAAATTGCTCTGAGACTTTAGAATTCAAACGGAGAGGCACCTGCCCCATAATACCCTTGACCACAGGTGGGTTCTACTTACCTTTACTACCGGTTCACAACAGGATCGTGCACATTTGTGCCTTGCTTCTGTGCATGTGCAGATCACCGATAATGACATCTGGGGTGGTAGGCGGGGCCTCCTGCTGGTTTTACTACCGGTTCTTGAACCGGTCCAAACTGGGGGCAATCCACCACTGCCCTAGACTTAACAATTGTTGATAAAAAAGACAAAAAAGGTCCAGACAGTGGATGTGGCAGTAGTTGGAGACCACAGAATGGAAGAGAAAGAACTGGAGAAGATAACAACATACAAAGACCTACAAATAGAAATAGGATGACTGAGGCAAAAGCAAGGAAAATACCAATAGTAACAGGGGCCTTGGATGCAATCCCAAAACAACTGGAACACCACCTGAACACCATCGGCATTGACAAATTTGCCTTGAGACAATTGTAAAAGGCAGCTTTAGTCAGAACAGCTTCTATCCTGTGATGGTTTCTGTAACACCATCAAACATCCTGACCTGCCTATTCCAGGTCCTTGGAAAGGACTCATTAGGTAGACAAAAATGCCAAACCAAGTCTGAACTTCTGACTGACTGTGTGATGAACCATAATAATAAACTTCCCAATTTCCTGGAAGAGACTTTACAGAACAGAAATGGGAGCACTGGTGTTTGTCTAACTGGGGGAAGGACAGTTAGAAAGTACTTGGAGCACCACCTGAACACAATCAGCATTGATTCAATTCTGAATATACTGTTTCGACTGCCTACTTAATAACTAAATAAAAAAAGGAAAGAAGGAAACTAGATAAGGGCGTAGTAGCAATACAAGAATCATGTAGTACAGTGATTCTCAACCCGTGGGTCGGGACCCATTTGGGGGTCGAATGACCCTTTCACAGGGGTCACCTAAGACCATCCGAAAACACATATTTTCAATGGTTTTAGGAATAATTTTATGGTTGGGGGTCACCACAATATGAGGAACTGTATTAAAGGGTCGCGGCATTAGGAAGGTTGAGACCCACTGATGTAGTAGGATATTAAAGTTAGAAATATATTCAGCAAATTAAAGCAACCAAATTATATGGTAATTCCCTAAAACAAGGCATTCTCCTAGATGTAGAACTTTCTCCTTCAATATTGAGGTGGGTTTATTATTGCCTACGACTGCAAGAGACAATTAGCAATTATTGTCCCATGAAGCTTGTTCAAAAGACCTCTCTAATTCAAAGAATTTTAGAACATAAACTATTTTCAGAGCTACCTGATATTTCTCCTATTTTCCTTTCAAAAACCATCCATTAATCTTTGTGGACTGGGATGCAAAAACTAGTGAACACATTCAGCAGAAAATAATCCAGATATTTTGCTACCAACTTCTTTTTGATATTGGCTTTTCTAGTTAAATTTCAATTGAAAGCTTCAAGCAGAGAGAGGGAGGGAAGGAGGGAGGGAGGGAGAGAGAGAGAGAAGGAGACTATAGTAGCATAGCTTTAAACATATCCCACACGTTTCTTTCAAAATGTAGATATTTGGATTCAGTCAAAACTGTTATGTACAGTTATCAGACCTGGACTGCAAAATGTTGGGTCACCACTAACGGCAGCAAAGAATTAACTTGCCTCCATTCAGATGTTGTCATATAGTGGTCATCTAGACTTCTGCAGAACAGATCTTATATTAATTACATTAAAGTACTTTTCTAGTGAAACAATATACAATAAAACCATAAATATAACTTCCTGTATGCAAATTCAGTATAATGCAACGGATGAAATAATCACAGTGAGAATGTTCAAGTCTTAACCTGGTTTGAGGTGGTGGTTGTTTTAGTGGAATCTAACATGTAAAGAATAATTTCAGCCTCATCTAGAGATACAAAGCCCTCCACAGTATAAATCATCATCTGAAAGAGAGGTATTTTTCCTTGTGTTTTTTAGGAAATGTAATTGTCTGAAGGGAAACTGACAGGTTTATGTGAGGAGGGAAAGAAGCAGAGGCTTTGAAGGAAGCAGCAAGTGCAAGTGACAGCTGGAATTGGTGCCAGCGGTTAGTTTTTTTTACTGCCTCCTCTCTCCCCCTCCCATGCATGTGAGAGGACCGCTGGTAGAGGAATGCAGACATACTAGCATTTTATCAATAAGTCATATGAATTTGAGTGCTAACACATGATCTCCCTTCTCTTTGAGGAATAAGGCTGTTGCTTCCTTACATCTATTTTAAGTGTTGGGCCTGATTACATCACTACTTCCTCTACAATGATGTGAGACATTTCAACATTGGATTCTTTTGAAACACCAGATTCCTAAAGAAGAAAGAAAGAAAGAAAGAAAACCCCTCTCAGTCTTATGAATGTCAAGGGGAAAAACAATTTGCACGTTGTTATTGAAATCAATTTATGCACATTATTAGATGTAAAAGAAAATACTTAACAGGCTAATATAGGGAGCTGAGAAGTGTCATTAAGGTTTTTGGCATTTTCCTCTCTCTCTCTCTCTCTCTCTCTCTCTCTCTCTCTCTCTCTCTCTCTCTCTCAGAGAGAGAGAGAGAGAGAGAGAGAGAGAGGGAGGGAGGGAGGGAGGGAGGGAGGGACAGAGAGACTGCTGTCAGCTGTAAGTAATGGGATTAAACTGTGAAATGAAGGAAGCTATTGCCAGAAGCACCAAAGAAAGTGTTTGGCTATAATTAGTGTTCTGTAACTTGTTAGTCCTGATTCTTTTGTTACTCAAGGAGGCCATTCTGAGTGTCTAAGTAAGCACCTGTTGCTTCTGTTCTCCCAGAAACCCCTTCACATCCCAGACTCCTTTTAAACTTGAAAGAACGCAGGAAGAGTCTCAAATTTGTACAATATTTTTTGTCTTACTTTGAATTAGCAGTTACATCATACTAATCATTTTTAATTTGTCCCATGGACACTTAATAGAAAATCAAATATGTAAGCAAATTATTGAGCTAAATTTTACAAGTTTGGTATGCAGCTTCATCAGATTCAGAATTTAGCACCTGGAAAAGCTGTGGGATACATCTCAACCAACATTTGAGTGCAGCCCCTGCAAAGCTGCCAAATAGATTGAATAGCAGCATGGATATTATGGGCATGTGGACAATCAAGTGACCTTATTTACACATGCCAAACTCTGTCAAGATCTGTTAAATTTACATTCAGTGTACATCAATATTGACCTTCATATACAGTGAGGTTAATACATAAAAAAGAAGATAGAATAATAGACTTGCAGCGCTCGAAGAAATAGCCAATGTAAACTAGCCCAAGCTCCTGCCAGTGCAGGAAATCCTCAGTAGAAAATCCTGATAGGTGGCCAATCAGTTATCCGCTGTTTAGAAATTTCGAACAAAGAAGAATTCCTCTACTTTCCAAAGTACTATGTACCATCTGGAAGTTCTTTTGAGCATTTAATTTTTAAAAATCTTTCTTATGTCTGCCTATCAGTTTTGATGCAATCATCTAGTGAATGCACAGAAACATATATTAGTTCCATCATGCATGTAACAGACTTTCAAAAAAGTTAGTTTTACTATCTCTTCTTAAGCACTTCTTCTGCAACTCACTTACCAACCTTCTCAACATTTGTAGATTTGCTCTAATTAATCAATATTTTTCTTGTGAAGTATCTGCATATATTTCCTTGACTGAAGTCAGTCTATGTCAAACAGAATGATCCTAAATCAGAATTACTTACGTAATTATTTATAACCAATAAATGAAATAACTCTACAACTTATCCATGAGTATTTCACTTTTGTTTCTTTAAATCCCCCCACAAGAAACTGGGAAAAAAGAGCTGAACAAAAATTTAGCATAAACTTTTGGCATGATAATAATTGGGTCATTGCAGTTTTGCTAATGGACCTAGAACTGCATTAGTCCCTCTGCTGATTCAATTCTATTTTGTGGTCTTCATTAAACGATTAATGAGTTCTGCAGAACTCATTTTTTTGTAAATATTGTAATTCCTGTTTCCTTAGGCATTGAGGAATGAGAACGAAGGTGAGAACTGCTCCAAGACAAGACTATATTTAAAAGGAATTTGGTTTTAACTTTTTTGTAGTTAAAACCGAATTTCCAGCATAGCCAAACATTTTCGGATTGAGTAATTCTATAGTAAATTCTGTCCATAGCCATCTAAACCTTGCAGTGATTTTGTAACTTTCATTCTGAGGTCATTAGTGAGTAGAGAAGAAAGAAAAAAAATAACTTTTTCAGCATACCCTGAATACTTCTGTCAAATCCCAAGGAAGATGAGCTGGAGGAGGATAAAAAATTTATGACGTCAGTTTCAGGGAGCAAGGACCTAGCTCTGAAGTCTTGGCCAAATCTCTTGAAGCAAGTCTTTAGCCATCAAGTCTACAGGAACATTACCTCCTCCTCTGTGGAAAAACAGGGAACATGACAGAGTTGGGCAGCATACAAGGGTAAGTTATTGTTATTGTTTTTATTATCTGTGGTAGTCTATTGGAAAATACTCTGGTTTTTCCAAGTTGTCCAGTTTAACAACTTCCAACAGTTCAATTTAAAGAGTACTAGGAATGTTTGGGTGGAGACATTTTATGAGCTCTGGTCAGCTAGAATGCTGAATGTGGGAGTATTTTGGATAAACCCCAATTATTGTCCTTATGCATTCTATGCCTCTGTATGCAGAAAGAATGTCAGCATTTATGGTATAAAGGCATATGGCCTTGTAGGACCCTGAGGCAACTTCACTTATGTTGGCATGAAGATGGGACTAAATGGTGTGCTTATACAGTGAGCATTTTGCTGAAAATAATACCTGAATAAGACTCTGGGCGCCTTCAAATGCTGAGGATATGTCTGTGATAGTCTGACCTAGAATGCTGTGCATTTTGAAAGAAATCTTGGTTGTGATTCCCCAGATAACTTGACTGTGCCGGAACTTTGTGCTAACAAGCCATCCTTCTATTACCAATGTAATAAGTATATACATTACAGTAGTATATGTGAACTTTGACTACCCTTTTAAAATTTTAGGCCCATGATGGCGAACTTATGGCATGCGTGCCACAGGTGGCATGCAGAGCCATATCTGTGAGCCCGCGAGTGTTGCCCTAGCTCAGCACCAGCGCACATGTGCACGCCAGCCACCGGAAGTCAGGAAACGGGCTATTTCCAGCCTCTGGAAGGCCTCCGGGGAGGTGGGGAAGGCCATTTTCTTCCTCCCCAGGCTCCAAGAAAGCCTCTCAAATCTGGGGAGGGTGAAAAACGGGCCCACTGTGCCATCACATGCCAAAAGTGGGGGTCGCGCGGGGGGGTTGCACGCGCATGTGTGAGGGGGGCACATTGAATTATCAGTGTGGGCGCGAGCGCACACAACCCCCCCCCGTGTTTCCCCCACTTTTGGCACGTGGCGGCAAAAAGGTTAGCCATCACTTTTCTATACTTTCATTTTGTTTTGCTTTTGCTTTTATTTTATGTTTCTTTTCTTTTAAAAAAAGTGTCTTTTTTTTAGAATACTCTTGAATGAGAGCAGCATATGCAATCTGTACATTGAACATGACAATTACAGTATAGTCTTCGACTTACAATAATTTAGTGACCATCCAAAGTTACAACGGGACTGAAAAAAAGTGAGTTATGATCCTTTTTTACACTTATGACCGTTGCAGCATCCCCATGGTCACGTGATCAAAATTTGGATGCTTGGCAAGTGGCTCATATTTATGATGGCTGCACTGTACAAGTATTTCACTTAGCAAGAGAAACTTTGGGCTCAGTTGTGGTTGTAAGTTGAGGACTACCTGTGTTCCATATCTCCCTGAAGACTCAAGTAGGATGGCAAATACAATCTATTCAACCTTTGATTCGTAATTGTCCTTTCACTAAGCATTTGTTGAGCATCCCACAAGTAACTAATTAGCTAATCTCTCATTAAAAAAAGCATTAAAAAGTTAAAGATTTCCCCTGTCCCATCATGTCCGATTCTAGGGAGAAGTATTCATTTCCATTTCCTGGCCAAGTGAGCCAGCATTGTCCGAAGATGCTTCCATGGTCATGTGACCAGCATGATTATACACTGAGGTACACAGAACACTGTTACCTTCCCACCAAAATGGTACCTGTTTATCTATTTGTATTTCCAATGTCACATGATCATCTGTCCCTGGATTCTTGTGCGTGGAAGTTGCTGTGTTTAGTTTCCTAGATATGCATACATGACATAGAGTACTCAAAATGCATTAAGTATTGCATGCCTTGACACTTATTCATTTGAAGTTGTATAACTTTTTTGGTTTACCTTTCTGGATGTATTTATCTCTATTTGATTTTAGACATTATTATTTTTAGGCATTTAGTCTTTTTCCATGCATACTTTTTAAAGCAGTACAACTGATTGTGGAAACCCAAAGAAATAATAGGGAAAGGGAAAGATCTCCCCTGTCCAGTTGTGTCCAACTCTTGGGGGCAGTGCTCATCTCCATTTCTTAGCTGAGGCAAGGACATTTCTGTGATCATGTGGCCAGCATGACTATACGCCAAGGCACACCAAACACTGTTACCTTCCCAGTGAAGTGTTACCTATTTATCTACTCACATTTGCATGCTTTCAGACTGCTAGGTGGGCAGGAGCTGGGGCAAGTAATGGAAGCTCATCGCAGTGCTTGGGTCTTGAACCCAGGCTGTCAGCTTTCTAGCTGAGACGTTTAGCATCTTTGACTGCTGAGCCCTTAAGCTCCTTTAAAGCTAAAGTTAAAGAAATACTGGTAAATCAAAACTAAGATACAAAACAATTGCCTAGGACATTCATACAAGATCTGGCTAATCAACTGGATAAAATATGCATGCATCTGTTTATACATTAAATTTTCTGGAGGAATAAAAATAATTTAGTTGGTTTGCCATCCATTCCCATAGGCTTTAGGTGGCTAACAATATAAAAATATTAAAAACACCCCAGAAAATTCTAAATGTAAAACAATCAAAGGACTAAACACCAACAAATACAAATGTCATGTGGCTACATCTCCACCTTCACATCACTGAGCACCTTCCCTCTGTGCAAGATGAAAGAAGTATATCTAAAACCTGGGAGGTAGGGGGGAAGCTGATGAAATCTTTACTGGGAGGGAGTTGTAAAGATTAGGAGCAGTTACTAAGAAGGCTGGTTTCCAAGGCACCATCATAATTTAGAAGATGCTGAAACACTGAATGCCTTTATTCAAGATTGCACCTGCTACCTTAAATAGAAGTATTTGTATTGAAATATGAGTTGCTGTTAGAGTGTAAATATTGTCTGCATTTGAAATCTATGCAAATTTTCAATTAAAAAAAATGCCGCCTGATTAATGTGATTTGTTTGCACTGTAGGAAAATGTTTTCAAGCCAATGAATGAAATGAAGATTATATTAGAAACAATATTTAGCACTTTAGCTTGCTTCAACATCTCCAAAAAGGATTCCTTCTTTTTCACCTTGTTTGTGTTTCTAATCTTTCCCTTTTGAAGTCTATGGTCAGTTAAGGGGGGGAGTATATTTATTTCCTCCAGAAACATACGATTCTATATGTGTATTCTTTTTCCGTACATGACAATGTTATTCAGATGAGACAAAATGGTTGGGACTCTGGATAGGAGGGCTGCATGGATATTGAAGTAGAGTGATTCTATTTGCATGCCAGTTTTGGAAAAGTAGTAAATCTTAAAAGTAAATAGTACATTTTTCTCAAGCTCCTCAATCAGTAAGAACTTATGAACATTTTTCGATTATAATTTTCTGATTGGTATACATAATTATCTATTTAATTATAGTAGCCAGAACAATAGTTGTGCAACACCGAAAAACTTCAGATAATATAACAACTGTGTGGTGCATTAGCAAAGCTTCTTCAATTGCCACATTAGAGAGGGAAAAAACAAAGATAAAGTTAAAGTAATGAGATTGTAGAAGCAGCAATGACAATTTAATCAAACTTGATTGGATTTTATGATTTACCTTAATAGCAAACTGATGTATTCTTTTTGTATGATAATTTCTCACCAGACTTTTTATTTACACAGTAGATTTTTTTTGCATTTTCTATATTTCTTTTTTTTCCAGTGTTTATGCTGCTACCTTATATTGCAATAGGAAAGATAATTAATAAGCTATTATTAATAAGCAATTCAATGCACTACACTTTGAAGCTAGTCTAGTATTGCTTCAGGCATCTTCTATGGGAGGTGAGCCATCACAGAGAAAGATTGACTGTAGAATTTTGCAACTGATAGCAATAGCACTTAGACTTACATACTGCTTCACAGTGCTTTACAGCCTTCTCTAAGCGATTTACAGAGTAAGCATGTTACCCCTAACAACCTGAGTCCTCATTTTACCGACCTCAGAAGGATGAAAGGCTGAGTCAACCTTGAGCCAGCGAGAATCGAACTGCTGAATAGCTGGCAATCGGCAGTCAGCAGAAGTAGCTTGCAATACTGCATTCTGACCACTGCACCACCACAGCTCTTGGCAGAGGGGTCTTATTTAATATTCTTTCCTGATCTTAGTGGACCAGCATCATTAGAGATATCAAGGGAGGGCTTTAAAAGTGACAAACAACACTTTGAATTGCACCCTGGACTAATGGACTATAATTGCAGCTCCAATAATAGTGCTGGCATATTGCACTCATGTACCTAGGAATGTCCATTATCAGTCTGCTGCATCTTGAGCCAGCTGAAACTTCCAAAGGATCTTCATCCACTTATAGAGGAGATTGACATGGTCTGGGTCCAAAGTGCAAGGGTATGAGTTACTGTGAGCGAAGCTTCCTGTTCTAGAAATAGTTATAACAAGTTGGAATTGTGCAATTGTGCAATTTTGGCCATAGCCCCTACCTGCTGTTCAAGCAGGAAGCAAGAGTTTCGAAGAATATCTACACCATTACCAGGTCCATGAGTGAGCACAACCCTTTCCAGACACAAAATATGGATTTTGCTGAGATTTAGAAGAAACCTTATCTTGCTGAGATTTAGTCTGAGCCTAATCTGGATCCTAACATCCTTCATACAGTGGATCAAGACTTCCACTACATCTCCTGTTCAGCCATGGATAGAGATATAGAATAGAATAGAATAACAGAGTTGGAAGGGACCTTGGAGGTCTTCTAGTCCAACCCCCTGTCCAGGTAGGAAGCCCTACACCACTTCAGGCAAATGGTTATCCAACATCTTCTTAAAAACTTCCAATGTTGAACATTCACAACTTCTGGAGGCAAGTTGTTTCACTGATAATTGTTCTAATTGTCAGGAAATTTCTCCTTAGTTCTAAGATGCTTCTCTCTTTGATTAGTTTGCTAATCCACCCATTGCTTCTTGTCCTACCCTCAGGTACTTCGGAGAATAGCTTGACTCCCTCTTGTTTGTGGCAGCCCCTGAGAACACTGCTATCATGTATCCCCTAGTCCTTCTTTTTCATTAAACTAAACATACACAATTCCTGCAACCATTCTTTATACGTTTTAGCCTCCAGTCCCCTAATCATCTTTGTTGCTCTTCTCTGCACTCTTTCTAGAGTCTCAACATCTGGCATGTGGCGCCCCCATAATGAGGCTTGGTGATTCTACACCATCACCAACTGGAATATGTTAGTCAGGAAGAAGGAAAACTATTTTAAACAGCGCTCCCTACTCCTAACCCTTGCAGCTGGCCTAGGAAGATACTACCATTGAAGATATTGAAGGCAGAACATATAGACTCAGTGAATTTCTTTCCACTTTCCACTCTTCCACTTCAATTAATTTTGAAAGAAAATAGAGAGATCTTTGAAATATTTTCAGTGTGTTATTTTACAAGGCCTAATCTGCCTTCCAGCCTCCTAACAGTCATAAAAAAAAATTACTTCAGCCAGCTTCTTAAAGTGCCATTTATTAGCCTATACAAAATGTTGGAACAGCTCTTCCCCCAGGATGGCTGAGACTACAAAGATTGATATTTCCTGATTGGAGGAAACCATTCTCTGTAACATGGTAAATAATTGTATAATTACAGAAAGCTGGAATTTTAATGCATTTAAGGCTGTCTTTGTGACAAAGCTAAAAAGGCATCCGACTTTATCTCCCTCATTCAAGCAGCAACATGAGGTGCCTGTTCTGGCGTACGTGTCGAAAGACACTATAATCTGTTCATCTTTTCCTTGACCAAACCGGTGCATTACGTTTTCTGAGAAAACGGTTGGTTGCAAATAATTTGAGGAAGGAACTTAGCAGTTATACATGACAGAACATTTTACTTCACCAGGTTCCTTGCCAGTGATATACACATTTAGCTCTTAGAGCCTTTCATGTTCAAGGACACATTTGTCTTAACAAAAAAAAAGAAAAAGAAAAAGAAAAAGAAAAAGAAAAAGAAAAAAAAGAAAGGAAAGGAAAGGAAAGGAAAGGAAAGGAAAGGAAAGGAAAGGA
>WNWU01000001.1:23851230-23878964 GCA_012654045.1 Ptyas mucosa
GAAAGGAAAGGAAAGGAAAGGAAAGGAAAGGAAAGGAAAGGAAAGGAAAAAAATGGCCATGTTCACCACAGTTGAAGCAAGCAGAGTTAGAAGTACAATAAAAAAGAGGGGACAGCTGAATGCTGTTTCTTCTATCATTTTATCTCACTTAACACGCTCTCAGGATATCTAGGAATTAAAGAAAGGAAATATTTACATACTAATTATATTTCTGTTTATTTAATTAAGTTATTAAGCGTCCCTGGCACTTAGAAATGGTTCTCTTAAGCTGTTCTTCTAATGTTGCAATTATGGCATTATGAAAAGAATTCGGGGAATAAAAGCTAGCAATCTGAGAAGAGAAGAGGCAATTTGCATTGAGCCAAAGGCAAGCTATGAAACTGATTGCTAAGCTGGAAGGATCAATTTTGTAAAAAGAGGTGGAAGATTGCATTGGGGGCAGAAGGCTTGGCAACAGTAAAGGTGGGGGGTGGGGAGTGAAGGGTTTCCTCTCAGAAAATGTGTAGAATCTCTCCCTAGTCATTAAATAGTTTACATTGGTCTGCATACAAGAAAGTATTTTCCAATCCATCCACATTGCCTTCTAACATAGTAATTTTTATGTCAAAGATATTTATATTAGGAATCCCGCAAAGCCACAAGCTACTTTCCACAGACGCAACCTGTATGGGTCCATATATAAAGTTTCCATTAAAACGCATGTAGTGCTTTACAGTATTTACAGCTTGAGATTTGGCTCTTAATGTTCAACCAGTAGTTACTATTCCTTTCAAGAACCCTTTTTTCCCAGGCCGTAAGTTACAACAGTAAATGTACGGATTAGGAAAACAGAACTCTGTGGTAGTCAGCAATTTTAGGAGAGGTTGCCAGGCGATTTCTACTGTGGACAGAAGTGAGCTCATGCTTGCAACCCTGACTGGGCCAGAATTGAAATGGAAAGGAAGAGGAACTCACCAACAATTGGTGCAGTTCCAACCCATTCTGGAAACAATAAAGCATCTAAAGTCTAATGAGCATTAAATCTTGGTTTGATCCCACACCACACCATAGTTTTTAGTACCTGAGCAGAATTTTCCCCTCATGTCACATTGGTACAGGATCTTCAATGTATGTTCAGTAATTAAGAGACTTAATTAACTAAAGAGAAGACTTTTTAATCAAGTGTAAAGCTTGGTTTTTTTATACCTTGAAACTGGCTGCTAATGACCAAAACTAGGCTTAACAGATAAAGGTTAGGATATTTCAGTTATCTTATGTAGTATATATGTAATGGGACGTGGTGGCTCAGAGTACCGTCTACACCAGTGATGGCTAACCTTTTTGCTGTCATGTGCCAAAAGCGGGAGGAGCACGGGGGGTTGTGTGCGAGCGTGCCCACACCCATAATTGAATGCCTCCTGTGCCCCGCCCCCCGCGCATGCACACACGACCCCTCCACACTCCCCCTGCTTTGGCACATGACAGCAAAAAGGTTACTAGTGGGCCAGGTAGACCTGTTTTTCACCCTCCTGAGGCTCCAGAGGCTTTCTTGGAGCCTGGGGAGGGCAAAAACGGCCTCCCCGAGGCCCTCCGGAGGTTGGAAACGGTCTGTTTCCTGACTTCTGTTGGACCCAAAAGGCCCAAAAATCAGCTGGCCAGTGTGCACACTGCAGCTGAGCTAAGGCAATGCTCGCGTGCCCACAGATATGGCTCCACGTGCCACCTGTGGCACGCGTGCCATAGGTTCGCCATCATGGGTCTACACTATCTAGTGAATTCTATATATTTTTTTCTTGGTTAGTAGTAGTTACTGAAAGGGACACGGTGGCCCAGATGCTGAGCTTGTCGATCGAAAGGTTGGCAGTTCAGCAGTTTGACTCCCTAGTGCTGCGTAACGGGCTGAGTTCCCGTCACTTGTCCCAGCTTCTGTCAACCTAGCAGTTTGAAAGCACGTAAAAATGCAAGTAGAAAAATAGGGACCATCTTTGGTGGGAAGGTAACAACGTTCCGTGCACCTTTGGTGTTTAGTCATACTGGCCACATGACCACAGACACGTCTTCGGACAGCGCTGGCTCTTCAGCTTTGAAATGGAGATGAGCACTGCCCCCTAGAGTCAGGAACGACTAGCACATATATGCGAGGAGAACCTTTACCTTTACCTATGTAGTGTACTTTCAATGTTTAAAATGACTACTTAATTGCTTGCTGGATTTGCTTCAGTATTAAGTTCACCATTCATTTCTTCTCTGCAACCCAGCAGAATCCATTACCCCAATTTTCAATTTCTTTTCCTCTTACTACCAAATTTAAGCAATTTTTTTCTGCCTTCCTCCCCCATTGGGATTGAAGCTTGGATATCATTGATTGCACTTAGTTGATTGTGAGCAGGGATGGGAGTGGTGCATCCATCCTTGCTCTTCTTGACCTCTTAAAGGCTTTGATCATTGCATCCTTCTGGACTGGCTCTAGCAATTGGGGATGACCGTCTTTTTTTTTTTTAATTTGATTTATATGCTGCCCTTCTTCAGAGACTCAGGGCGGCTTACAATGCACTAAGCAATAGCCTTCATACTTTTGTATATTTATACAAAGTCAGCTTATTGCCCCCACAAACTGGGACCTCAATTTACCTACCTTAGAAAGGATGGAAGGCTGAGTCAACCTTGAGCCTTGGTGAGATTTGAACCTACAATAATTGCAGGCAGCTGGTGTTAATAACAGGGCTTTAGACCACTGTACTATCCAAGGCTCTTCCTCCAGTGCTGATTCCAGCCAATGATGATAGAGGTCCATGGCACAATTGTTACACTGTGGGCTGCTGCTATTATTTCTTTTTTCCTGTTCAATATCAACATGAGACTGCTGGGGGAGGACAACTAATAGTTTGGGGTGTGGTATCAGTAGTATCCTGATAATATCCAGCTTCACATTTCCAATCCATGCTGTCCAAGTGATGTTGTGGATGTTCTGACCCAGTGTCTAGAGGTTGTAAGGGCCTGGATGGAGTGCACAAACTTCAACTTAATTCAAGAAAAATTGAGTGATTTTAGGTGTTTAGAACTTCTGGATCTTCCATTGAGGTGGAACAGACTCATATGGACCGAGTGAACAATCCAGAGGTTCTCCTAGAAGCACAGTTTCTGCTTATGGCTATGAGGGCCTTCATACATTTTCAGGTTTTGTGTTAGTTGTATCCATTCTTCTGGAAGAATGGTCATTCTTCTGAGGTGCTGGTCATTGTCGATTGTGCATTTTTGACCTCCCACTTGGTCTATTGCAATAAGCTTTGCACGGGGCTGCCCTCTAAGAGAATTTGGAAGCTTCAATAGCTGCATAATATGGCAACACTGGCAGTAAATGATGTTGGTTATTCAGTACATGTAACACCAATACTGATTTGTTTGCCTGCAAGCTTCCGGATGCAATTCAAGGTGTGATTATCAATTTTAAAGCCCTTCATGGATTAGGGCTCAGTTACTTGAGGGATTAACTCTCCCTGTTTTTTTTTTTAATCCATCCAATCTGGTTTGGCAGGATGGCATGCAACATTCCATATGTATCTCATCAACCAAGGAATGCTGGTTAATGTGCTTTCTTTGTTGGGGTGCCCACCCTTTGGAACATTCTCTCTGGAGATCAGGATAGCACTGACTCTGCTGGCCCTAAAGACCTAGTACTATTTCCTGCCCTGGGACCCTGAGTGTTTGAAGATACCCAACTCATGGCTGTATTAGTGCCTGTGAGTGTGATAGTTCCTTGGATGCCATGTATTTTAATTTTTGCACTTGTAATTGGTTTCATTTCATTTCAGTCACTTGTTGAGATGGGCTGCAATACAATTTGATGAAATAAATACATTTGATATCACAAAGATGTGTCTATTTAAACATAGCCATAGTGAAAGCCATGTCGAATTGAAAAAGATGTCTAAATGGAAATATAGCTTACTTTATAAAGGACTTAGGACAG
This sequence comes from Ptyas mucosa, assembly GCA_012654045.1. Taxonomy (NCBI): domain Eukaryota; kingdom Metazoa; phylum Chordata; class Lepidosauria; order Squamata; family Colubridae; genus Ptyas; species Ptyas mucosa. The sequence goes on from WNWU01000001.1 coordinate 23,855,180, forward strand.
TGATGGCTAATCTTTTCCAGACAGTGCCCAAAGAACGTCCCAATGCGTGCACGCCCGAAGCCCCTAAATGCAATGTCTGTGCATCCCCCCGCATATGCCATGCCCCCCACATGTGCATGCATGCCCCCTGCATGTCCCTCACCCCCGCACATGAATTCACATACACCACATGTGCCCTGCCCCCTCACGCATTTGTGGCAGAGACCCAAAGACCAGCTGGCCGGGGGGAGGCGCTCATGCATGCACAGCAGAGCTGCACTGGGGCAAGGCTTGTGTGCCAACAGAGAGGGTACTGTGTGCCACCTCTGGCACCCGTGCCATAGGTTCGCCATCACGGACGTAGGAGGAGAATTATAGAGGTTAGTGACCCTAAATACTCCTAGTTGTAGTCTTCCATGTTTTCTCCCTTTTAGCCTTTAGAGAATAACCTAATGACATGCTGAGACTCAAAGCTGCAGACGTAACATAAATGTCTTTTAATTCTTCTGATTTTGGGCTTTTATCCTCCGCTGGTTCAGTTTAAAGATGTTGAGAGAACCTTGCTTTGGGATGAGTGTGCAGGATCAGCTCTTGGGGTTTCCCATTTATGTCATTTTTGCCACCAACCAAGCTGACAGCTGCCCACTTGGCAAAGAATATGGCATCGAGAGTAGTAAGGGAAACTTCTTGTTCCAGCTGGCACTTCCTTATCTAACAGTTAGAGCTTTGTAAGGGTAGACAGCTGCAGTTTCAGAAATTGGCTCAGTCTGTATCAATTGGATTTGTGAAGTCAGTAAAAGGCCATGAGGCAGATTCATGGGATTTCCTGTTAGTATTAGTTAATGGAATCCACTGCAGAATGTTAAGGAACAGAAGATGCCGTTTATAGCTCTGACACGAAGGCTGTGGTTGAAGGCAGGGCACAGGAAAATAAATGCTTGGAGGAATTATTTCCTGAAAAAGAAACTTGCTAAATTCTATTGGTAAGACCAATTAGTTGCAGGTGACATATACTAAGTAGTGACAGCTATCAAGTGATGAAAACCAACCACCACCAAAGTGATGAGAGACAGGAGGGAATTCACAGAAATATTCCTTGCTGGCTGGTTCTCTCTTCCCTAAAACATCTGCAATAGAAGGGATGAACACTGCAATTCTATGCATGCTTAAGTAAGTACTATTGAACGCGATACGATTTAGAAATTTGTCTCATTGAGAGCTTTATGAGCAACAGATAATGACTCCCCATCTTCTGACTCGTAGTGCCTCTATTGCTTTGCATAGCCTCCTCCGTGGCCTGGTTCTAAAGCAGAGGTCTCCAACCTTGGCAACTTTAAGACTTGTGGACTTCAACTCCCAGAATTCCTCAGCCAGCAAAGCTGGCTGAGGAATTCTGGGACTTGAAGTCCACAAGTCTTAAAATTGCCAAGGTTGGAGACCCCTGTTCTAAAGAATGGTTATTGTGCTTTCCTTTCAGGGAGATGGCAAAGAGCTGGAGACCGTGACGGTAACAATGAAGGTATACCAATAAATTCTTTCTCGGGACATTGAGTCCCAACTTCTTAAACTGTTGATCTTGCAAAAAATGAAAATTGAATAATATGTCTTTTGGGAAGCCTTTGACTGCTTGCCCTGGCAAGGGGAATATTGTTTTCTTTGAAGTTTGGAAACAGTTGATATGTGAGCTTCTGGGATGCAAAGATTATCGTAGGGCCTCTTAAGAGATAGAGAAAAAGAGACTTGTCTCCTTAAGACCTCACTGTACTTTTTTTAAAAAAGTTTTTTATTTTTATTTTTCATAAACATATTTAAATGTACACTCTCTTATCCATCATTAATCATTCATCCTATCCTTTTACTTTCACTTGTTAATTGTTCGGGACTGTTCTTTTACCATATCCTCTCCTTTATTTTAGCACAATCTTTCTTTTCCTTTCCTCTTCTCCTCCTTTTACTCTCTCTTTCTACTTTCCTCATTCCTCCTCTCCTTCTCTTTTCTACTTCCTCTCCCCTTCCCCCACTCCTCTCTTCTTCCTCCCTTTCTAACCCTCTCTCCTACTCTTCTTTCCTCACCCCTTTCTTCCTCTCCTTTTCCCTCTATTCTATCCCTCTCTCTCCTTTCCTCCCTTCTCCCCTCCTTCCCTCTCTCTACTCCTCTCAATGGACCCTTATGAAAAAGGTGTTTCCTAAGGGCTCAGATGAAGATGAAGGAAGATAATGTCAGAGGTCAGACATTACCAATGCTGTGGTATATGGTGTCTATTAGGCTGCATCTAACTTTGATTCTAGGTCAACAATGTGTTGGCTTTATTATTCTGGACCTGTTTTATTAAACTTAGATAAATGAAAAAATTCTCTTTGTATTTCATTTTGGAAAGCGAAAACTAGGATGTCTGTTCACCTTATTTTATAACGGAAAGAAATGATGGGGCATATTTCACAAGTTACAAGAAGAATAAGAGCTATTGGTATCCAAAATATATTCCCTTATATGGTGGATCATCTAGCCTGGGCATTGACAACCTGTGGCTCTTTCATCCCTCTGCTGCGGCTTCCTGTCGTGGCAGAGGCATGAAAGAGCTGTCGTCCTGTCGCAGAGGTGGTGATGGCTGGAGCCTTAGTGCAGGAACGAAGCACCCCTGTACTTGCCTTTGCGCGGCAACAGGATTCCACCTTCATCGTGGTACATTTGCTGTTGCCGCCAGCAAAGAGGGTATAGCTCTTTACCTCCCGACCCGCTTTGAAGTATTTTCCATGGAGAAGCGAAGGGCCTTGGTTGGAGGCAACGGGCATAAAACGCAACAGCTCCAGACCACACCAAGTTCTCACACTGGTAGCCCCCCAACCCCCCCTCTCTCTCCACCCCCCCCCAAGGGGACTCCCTCCTGGGTTTCCTGGTTCATGTTTCTGAATCCTGTTTTTTTTTCTGGGTGGAGGGAGGAGAGACACTCTGCAAAATGTGTACTTAAATCTCACACTGGTGCAAAGTCCTGATTATTAAAGATGGGGATGGGGAAAAGATGCCATTCCTTTCGCAAGGATCCAGGGAAAGTGGAATAAAAATAGGTGTGTGTGTTTATGTGTGTGCGTCTGTGTAAATAACAGCCCAGGATAGCTTCAGCCACAAACAACAGCTGCTGTTATTTTTGCTGAGAGCTTCTAAACTACACAGCATTCTTTAATAAAAACTAACAATAACAAACCATAATATACAGGATTAAAGGAAGGAAGGTGAAATCAGAGGAGGGGGGAGCGAGGGAGAGAGAAAAGGAGGAAGGAAGGAAGGAAGGAAGAAAGAAAAGAAGGAAGGAAGGAAGGTGAAATCAGGAGGGGGGAAGGAAGGAAGATAGGTGAAATCAGAGGAGGGGGAAGGAAGGGGAGAGAAAGGGAGGGGAGGTGGGGCTGGGTGGGACAAATAATTTAACAACCGGTTCTCTGCCCTAATGCCCAGCTGGGTAGGTGTGGCTGGGGGGGGGGTGTCATGTGACTGAGTGGAAGTGGGTGATGTTGAGTTGGCCATGCCCATCTAGGCTTTGTGGCTCCCAATGTGGGAAATGGGTCCAAACGGCTCTTTGAGTGTTGCTGACCCCTGATCTAGCCCAAACCTTGCAGATTTGCCATCATGGTTTTCCTTTGGGTTTAAGCATATTGCTATTTAGTGTCACAGTGCTGAAAGGCAGATCTGTTAATGACTTAATCCGAGATCAGTGTGCAGACCTCACATATGTGACAAAGAACTGAGTAGATTATGATAATAGGATGTACAGTATAGCCAAGGTGACATATCTGGTCTGCAAAACGCCACACAACCACAAGACGGCAACAAGTATTTTGGAACTCTTTATTGACATCCGGTAGTTGAGCCTAGAAATGATAGGCTTAATTTACTGATATAAGTACAGTATATTTACCAGATAGATTGCTGTACAATAGAACAGATTGGGCAGGGCAGGGAAGTTTTTTTTCCTCCTTCAGAGCTTATTTGGTTCCTTGTATTCCATTGATAAAATAAGTCAGAGAAGTTAATGTGATATGGAAGAAATAGTCCCTCAACTTTCTTTTGGGGAGTTTAATTAATGTTTAGTTTAATGTTATTCAATTAGGGAAATTTAATTACTGGTCTACCAATTCTTCAACCAATCAGACTTCAAGGTCCAAACCTATACTCCCTGGGACCTGGTAGGTTTTGACCTGACTTGGATATGAATATGAATATGACCTGAATATGACTTGAGTTTGAGGTTCTCAGCTTCACAGTCAAGGGAGCCTTACTCTCTTTTTAAAACTAAGTGCATCCTACAGTATTTTTAGGAGTTTATCTTCACTCATTGGTGAAAGCAACATGACGGTAGTCAGATGTGATGCAATGTAAGCCTTCATGGAAGAGACAGAAGATGCTTCCTCCAGGGTCTATGAAGAGACATCTCTCCTTGAGTTCTGCCAAGTAGTTGAAATGTTTTTGTTTGATTTTTATGTAGTGCTTAATTAATCAATTGGGAATATTCCTCTTGACAGGTATACAAGTAGTCCTTGATTTATGACAGTTCATTCAGTGACTGTTCAAAATCACACCATCACTGAAAAAGTGACTTATGACCATTTATCACACTTATGACCATTGCAGCATCCTCATGGTCACGTGACCAAGATTTGGATACTTGGCAACTGGTTCATATTTATGATGGTTGCAGTGTCCCCGGATCATGGGGGGTGAACACCTGTTACAGAACACCTTCTGCCAAGCAAAGTCAATGGGGAAGCCAAATTCTCTTGAAAACCGGGTTATTAATCTAACACCTGCAGGGTACCATCGGCCAGACAATGTCGGCTGGCGTCGTCCAAGGGTAGAGCATTCTCCGTGGGCGCCCCTGTCCTCTGGAACGAGCTACTCACTGAGCTTCGGACAGCGCCTGGTCTCCTCTCCTTCTGTCGGGACTTAAAAGACGTGGCTGTTTCAACAAATGGGTTGATCTTGATCCTCGGGTCTTTCTTATTTTGATTGTCATTGTTTTAACTGGGTTTTAATCATTTAGATCTTTTATTATTGTATGTTTTTAACTTGTGTTCGCCACCCTGAGTCCTTAGGGAGAAGGGCGGCATATAAATTTTTGGTAAAATAAAATAAAATAAAATAAAATAAATTATTCACTTAACAACTGTGACAAAGGAAAGTTGTAATATAGGGCAAAACTCACTTGACAAACATCTGACTTAGCAACATAAAGTTTGGGCTCATTTATGGTTTATGGTTGTAAGTCAAGGACTTCCTGTATATATCACTAGGTTTTCATTTGTTTTAATATCTTCTTATACACTGTTCAAGGTTTCATGAATACACACACACACACACACAAATAAAATTTCCTAATTTCCAATGCTGGGTAATGAAGCCAGCAATCTCAGTTAAAAACAGTGAGGTCTCAGAATGATATGGGGACTGTCAAACAGGGCAGTGTTACTAATCTTAATCAAACAGTACAATCAGTATTATAGGTGCTCTGCTGTTCAACGCCTATTGGGAACTTCTAAGAAATTATTCTCCGTTTTAAACTTTTGTTTTGCCCTTGTAACTATGAGGGCAGCCCTAAGAAAACACCAGTGAAAAAAAATTCCCTCTTTCCGTAGTTATGAAAGACAGAATTATAAATGTAGGATTTAGAATTCCAGATAATGTGGCTGTTTACCCTTTGACAATTCTACCCTGTTCCTTGGACAGGAAATTTGACCACTTCTCATATCCTGATAGGAACTGAAATACTGAATACGCCCTAAGTACCCATCAGCATTTGATACGTGTCTTTTTCGCTTTTTCCATTCTATTGAGCTACAATCGTAGTCTTGCTTCAGATTGTATTTTTGTAGCAAGGCCAATAGGCATCAAAGGTCTGAGTTGCGTCTCGCAGCGGGGATGAGTCAGGTTAGGCAATCACAGACAGAAGCACAGTGTTTCTGTCCTTCATTCATGACAAACAAGCAAATAAGGGATGCAAATCTACAAGCTTGTTGTATTTTTCTTTCACCCATAGCAGCAGTGGCATATAGTGGCATCTGAAAAGGATGATGAGGGTGTAGATATTACTTTAGAAAGCTTTGCTTTGCACTAGTGCTCTGAAGCAACTGAGATATCAAGACCAATTGTTCTTAGTCTTCATGATTGGCTAGAACACAAGTTATTGTTGTTATTGTACTTACTGTTATTTCCCCCCCCCCCAATACTATTATAAAGTTATACATAAATATTTCTTGTGTTTTGTTTTTAATGAATTTGAATTTTTGACTTATGTTTTGGTTCTAACCACAGGCAGTTTTGTGCGATAAAGCATCAAGATCAATCATACTTGTGGGACTAATGACATTGTCATGCAATATTTCTTAATCATAACCAAGTAGCCTGACTTATTTAAAGGATGCATATGATTAGCTAAAAAAAAAAGGAAGCTATGCCATATTATATGTGTGCAGGCATCTAGTTTCTGTCTGAAGAACATTCACTTTTTGAGGTTTTCTAGGATAGTTTCTTTTTTTTTTGAAAAGGTTTTTTATTCTTTTTTCCTCATAAACATATCTTAAATGTACAGTTTCTTATCTAACATACATATTTTCTTTTAACTTTCATACTAATAAAATCTTCATCCTAAACAATTTAAATATATTCGGGGTTGCTCTTCTACCATTTCATCTCCCTTGTTTTACAACAATCTTTCTTCGCTCCCTCCTCTCTTTCCTTTCCCTCCCTTCTTCCATCTATTCTTCTACTTTCTTCTTTCCTCCTCTCCTTCTCCTTCTCTACTTCCCCTCCCTTTCCCCCACATCTCCCTTCTTCCTCCCTTCTAACCTTCTCTCCTACTCTTGTTTCACCTTTCTTCCTCTTCTTTTCTCTTTCTTCTTTCCCTTTCTCTCCTTCCTTTCTTCTCTCCTCTATAGGATAGTTTCTGTTGAGCATCTTTATTCAGAAGAAATCAGACTACATTAAATGGGACTTACCATAGGATAAGTGTGCAGAATGCAATTTGCATTTTTGGGTGTTCAGTCTTCACCCAAATTATTCTCAGTCACTTATTTTAGTGACTGTTGATGGTTTTACCCATAAAGGATGTGGCTACATTCTACAGCAGTGAAACACACAATTTTCTCAAGATTGCCTAATACAACAATGCAAACTCATTATTTGGGAATGCCAAATGATGAGTGTGTTCATTTCTACCAGCTGTCTTCTTCTCCCAAGGTTGCCTTATTTTGAAGTTGTTCTCTGTTATTGGAGATGTGATTTGTAAGCCTCTATTTAAATTATGATGGACTTTATTAACTCTTTGCAAACTGATAGTATATAGGTGCAAGTGCTGTCTGATTGTTGCACTGGAGACAGCAGTCCTAAAACGAAGGGAAACAAAATAATAGATACTCTCTCTCTCTTCCTAAACTACATTAATTCAATTTATTAAAAGAAAATCGGGGGACAATTTGATTAGCTTTTTAGCACAAGTTAACTTCTCCCAAAATTTATTCCTTCCAGATTAAAATTTTTTTGCCAGAATGATGTAACTCAGAGGCCCAATTCTAAGTATCTCACAGGAACATATAGGGCCATGATGGCAAACCTATGGCAGGCATACAGAGCCATATTGGTGGGCATACAAGCGTTGCCCTAGCTCAGCTCCAGCGTGCATGCACATGCCGGCCAGCTGATTTTCGGGCCTTCTGGGCCCACCAGAAGTCCGGAAACAGGCTGTTTCCAGCCTCTGCAGGGTCTTGGGGGGTGAGGTAGGGAAAGCCTGTTTTTTGCTCTACTCAGGCTCCAGAGGCTTTCTAGATGGGACCGGAAGTCGGCAAATGGGCCATTTCCTACCTCTGGGGGTGGGTGGGGAAGGCCGTTTTTGTCCTATATGTTCCTGTCCCTATATGAAACAGATAGTGGTTCAACCAATGCTTCTGCATTCCCATGGGAGCTTTCCAGAGATGTTTGAAGGGGACCAGGATCCATTCCTTCCTATGGGAATACAACTGCTAGATGAAACAATTACATATAGTAACTTCTGCTCTTAAAATCAGTCTTAATCAATTCTCTTCCTCTATAACTCCACATATTCTTAAAGTAATAATGTTCTTGGCAGTGGTGGGTTTCAAATTTTTTTACTACCGGTTCTGTGGCCGTGGCTTGGTGGGCGTGGCATGGCATGGCTTGGTAGGTGTGGCTTGTAGGTGTGGCAGGGGAAGGATACTGTAAAAACTCCATTCCCTCCTTAATCCAGGGGAAGGTTACTGCAAAATCCCCATTTCTTCCCGATCAACTGGGACTCGGGAGGCAGAGAATAGATGGGTGCAGGATCAGTCAGAATTTTTACTACCGATTCTCTGAACTACTCAAAATTTTCACTACCGGTTTTCCAGAACTGGTCAGAACCTGCTGAAACCTACCTCTGGTTCTTAGTACCAAATACTGGCTGTTTTAAAAACAGGGAGCATACTTCTACTTCTGCCTCTTCTCCATTCAGAGACAATGTACTGTCAATAATGCTAGAAAGACACAACACGAGACAGGTGAATAATAAATAGCGCGACAGGGAGGTGGGAGGATTACGCTACCTAACATTATTAACAATTATGGAGTTTGTGTGTAAGTGGATGGGTGGAGGCAGTGCTACCAATAACAACACAGAGACAAAAAAAAAGAAGAGGCAAGCGTATTGTATTTATAATGTATACAATTATCCCAGTTTGGGTATTGTTCAGCCATGTAATTCTTATTTATAAATTGATTAAATTATTTACCCAGGAAAAAAGGAAATCCAATAGAACGAATGATAATTTTACTTCTACCCCAAATGGATTAGTTTTAAACTCTCCCTAAATGTATATAAGAATGAATGCTGATGTGGCAGTGGAACTGTAAAGAAAATCAAGCAAATTCAATCAAACTGCCCTGAAATTCCAAGCTTGTTCAACTTCTGGTGATACTTTTCTGCCTTAGAGGGTCAATGCTATGATTCAGAGAAGGAGAAACAGAAAGAGATCCTGAAGTGGGGGGCGGGGATGGGGGGGGGGAGAGAATCTATGTCGGCTTATACCACACTCTTTATCATTAACTCTAATCCTTCTGGTGGAAGTTTGGCTGCTGGCCAATTGACAGTTAAGCATCTGATGATCTTTTATTCAATGAAGTGGGCTTTTTTATTTGGAAAATATGATTAGGGAAGCTAGCTGTTTTCTCTTTCTTCTTTGCTACTTATTTCCTCTGACTTAGTGCAGCCTTTGGCTGTTTCCTGAGCAAAACACTGCAGTTTGACAATCTTCCCATCCCCCCCCCCACTTCATCCTGAACACCATGTCTCAACATTTTCTCTCAACCATCATGTAGGTCTCATAGCATTGTTGATTCCCATTCTATGTCTGCTAGGATGTAAATTGCTCCCGTTCCCTCTGTGTGTGTCTCCCCCCCCTCCCACTTCCCTCCCTTCTGTTCATGTATTTTCAAGGGTTTTAATCTGTGAAGGGGACCTACTTCAAAACCCAGCAGCTGAAGCAGCTTATTTCACGAAGGAGAGAGATGGCCAATAAAACCAAATTAGATTTTTATCTCATTGTCTCTGTAGAAATGAAGTATAATAATTATTTCAGGCAAATACATGTCGGAGATGGTAATTTAGATCCCTATCATGCCTTTATAGACAAGTAGATTCTAAAATAAGCATTCGTAATAGGATTAGACATTATTGTGGTGCTCTCTCTCCTTCCCAAAGTGTCTTGCAAATTTAAGTGTACAAAGTTGATCAAAGGGGCAAAGAGGAGAGGAAAGGAAGGAAATCTACTAGGAAGTACCAGTGTTGTTGTTTCAGCTCTCCTAAGGGTAGATTATTTTATCCCTCAATCTGTATGAGGGAAAGTATGAGAATTCAATATTGAAGACAGTGGCTACTCTGTGGGTGCCCATGCGAATGTTATTCCTTCTTATGTCGCACAATAATGAAATTGTAAGAGGTAAGGAATAAACTTTGGTTTACTTACATTTGTAGAATTAGCAAGTCTTGTACAGAAATCCCAAGTCCAAGCAGGTTTTAATGGTAACAATGCAAGTTACTCAAGCAATATGTGCTAAGTAGACTGGACAGAGTGTGGATAGTTGTAGTAGTGATGTATGTAATGACAAAAGTGGGATTTATATTTATTAAATGCTATTGTTGCTTTAGTTTAGTTGAGTGCTGCTGAAAACATTCATCATCATCATCATCATCATTACCATCACTACCACCATCATCAGCCTCTCGTGGTTGGCAGTATCCATTCTTGTGCAGATGGGCTAATTTGAAACAGTAAATAAAAATCCAAACAACGAAGTCTGCTTTGTATTAATTTGCCTTAGCATAATTTATCTATAAGGGATGCAGTGGCTCAGTGACTAAGATGCTGAGCTTGTCGATCAAAAGGTCGGCAGTTCAGCAGTTCGAATCCCTAGTGCTGCGTAACAGGGTGAGCTCCTGTTACTTCTCCCAGCTTCTGCCAACCTAGTAGTTTGAAAGCACATAAAAAATGCAAGTAGAAAAATAGGGACCACCTTTGGTGGGAAGGTAACAGCGTTCCATGTGCCTTTGGTATTTAGTCATGCTGGCCACATGACCATGGAGACATTTTCGGATAGTGCTGGCTCTTCAGCTTTGAAACGGAGATGAGCACCGCCCCCTAGAGTCCGGAACTACTAACACATATGTGCGAGGGGAACCTTTACCTTTACTAATTTATCTATAAAAGTTTGAACCTGCCATCATGCTGTGATGTTGTTAATTTATCATAGTTGGAGCCACACTTTGCAACAGCATTAGTATATGACCATTGTTAACACCAGCATTATTGTGGCTGAGTCCAAAGTAATATCAATTATTTTTGCTTTAATATAAAAAAGGAGGAGAGAAGAAGAAACAAAAAGAGAAAATTACAAAACGCATGTTACACATAAGAAATCAATTAGCCCATTTTAAAATTGATTTGAATTGAATATTTTATTTGGCCAAGGGTCATTATGCACACAAGGAATTTGTCTTGGTGCAGAGGCTCAAGTCACCAGTGTACATGCAAAGCAACAGAATAATGATGATAATAATAATATCAATAAAAGGGGGGAGTAAGAAAGATAATAAGGATAAATGATAATACTATAGCCATACTACATAGTAAATACACATAGACATTACAGCATGAGAGACATTAGACAGGACTGTGACTATTAGGTGTTGAGCAGACCGATGGCCTGAGGGATAAAACTGTCTTTGTGTCTAGTTGTTTTGGCCTGCAATGCTTTGTAATGCTGTCTTGAGGGGAGGAGTTGAAGCAATTTACGCCCAGGATGTGAGGGGTCTGCAGGTATCTTCTCAGCCCTCCTTTTGACCTGTGCAATATCCAGGTCTTCTATGAAAGGCAGGCTGGTTGCAATTGTTCTTTCTGCAGTCTTAACTATCCATTGGAATCTGTACATGTCCTGTTTGGTTGCTGTACCAAAGCAGACAGTTATAGAAGTAAAATGACAGACTCGATAATTCCTCTGTAAAACTATTATAAATAGTTACTGAGGCAGTCTGAACTTCCTGAGTTGACATAGAAAGAATATTCTTTTTTTTTTGTGCCTTTTTAATGATGGTTCTAATGTTAGGTGTCCATCTTAAGTTCTGGGAGATTATAGGGCCCCCTGATACTGTGCTGATACTGTGCTGTTGAATATAGTAAGAGGTGGTAAAATAGAAGGGCATCTTCTAAAATCCACTCTCATCTCTACAGTTTTAAGCATATTCAGCTACAGATTGTTACGGCTGCATCACAAGGATTCATGTCTATATTCAGACTATCACCATCTCGAATGAGGCCAATGACCATTGCGTTGTCTGCAAACTTCAGTACTTTAACAGAGGGTACCCTTGAGGGGCAGTCATTGGTATATAAAGAAAAAAGCAACAGAGAATGGACCCAGCCCTGAAGAGCGCCTGTGCTAATTGCCCAGTAGATATAATTTTCCCTAGCCTCACCGGTTGCTTCCTGTCTGGTCAAAAACTATTCATCCATCTACATTAATATAGGGTTAACCCTTTGACAGACATTTTGTCTATGAAAATAATTTGCATCAGGTTCTTCCCAAGAATATAGGACGTTATAACGCATTGGTACAATATATGTGCAATGTGGCCTTTGGCAATTGACAGATGGAAATTTTGTCAATGTGCAAATTTTTCTAAGTGCTGTCCAAGATTTATTGATATGGCACCCAGTGTCCATAACCGCTGGGGCCATCATTTGAACATCTTGATACTTTGTGATCTTCTCAATTTCTTTGTCTTTCATTCTATTGTCCCTAAACTTTTAAGTTTCATTCAGTGAGAATTAGCTTAGTAATTTTATGAGGTAGCCCTTGGTAGCCCTTGCAAGAGCAGAAAACTGGACTTCTATGTCAGTCAGTTAAGCATGTCACTCTCATCAAGACTTGCTTTTCAAGGCAATATTTATTTTGGTCTCAGTTCTTAAATTCTCATGCTGGTTTCGCAGCATCAAAAGGAGGATCATGTTTGGTTGCAACAGCTCTTAGATGAAGTGCAGTTTCTTTCTAATAATGCAAATCAATTATTCATAGCTCAGCCAAGTTGGATTTAGACTTAGGTAAAAGTGTATGAAAGCCAGTTTGGTGTAGTTATTAAATGCGTAACACAAAGAGGAGAGTTGTGAGTTCTAATCCTGAGCTGGGTGATATTGGTACACTTTCTCAACTCTAGAAAGAGGGCCACAGAAAATCATTTTCAAAGAAATGTTGCCTAGAAAACTGCATGAAATTGTTATGTAGTCCAGGGGTGGGTTCTACTTACCTTTACTACTGGTTCACAACGGGGCCGTGCATGCGCAGAAGCATTCTGATGATGTCGGGGTTGATGGACGGAGCCTCCTGCCTGTTTTACTACTGGTTCTATAAAACCGGTGCGAACCAGAGGCAACCCACCATTGATGTAGTCACCAACAATCAAGATTAATTCAAATTTTGGGAACCAGTTTGGCCCTGAACTAGGAGTGGGAAAGCTGCCTTAGACATGGAAGCTAACTAGGTGATTTGGAGTTAGACAGTTTTTCTCAAATCCTGCTAGGCCAGTGATGGCTAACCTCATGTGCCAAAAGTGGGGGGAGCGTGGTGGGGTCACAAGCACACGTGCCCACATCCATAATTCTATGTGCCCCGCCCTGCCCATGCTCCTCCCGCTTTTGGCACGTGATGGCACAGTAAGCTCATTTTTTGCTCTCCCCAGGCTCCAGAGCCTTTCTAGGAGCCTGGGGAGGGCAAAAATGGCCTTCCTCACCCCCCCCAGAGGCTCTCTGTAGGCCAGAAACAGTGTGTTTCCTGACTTCTGGTGGGCCCAGAAGGCCCAAAAATCATCTGGATGGTGCACGCATGCGTGCTGGAGCTGGGTTCACGTGCCCACCAATATGGCTCCACGTGCCACTGTGGCACCCGTGCCATAGATTTGCCATCACGGTGCTAGGCTAACTTCAATGTGGCTGTGAGTATATGCCTATCTGCTTGGAAAGGATGAGCAGTGAATGCTAGGAATATGCACCAAAAGTATATACTCCTAGAGCAGCGGTTCCCAACCTGGGGGTCGCGACCCCTTTGGGGGTCAAACGGCCATTTCACAGGGGTCGCCAAAGCCCTCTCTTGGCCCCCCCCCATGCCTTCACTCACCCTCACCCTCTGTCTCTATTGGAGGGCTGCATATCCCAGCTTGCAACACAGTACCACACACTTTAGTAAGGAGAGCAGAGAGAGGTTGCGTGCGTTGCTCACGTACATGCATGTGGGTGTGTGCACACATGACTAGAAAAGATTCTAGTACAGAAGTCCTGGGGAGTTCAGGGGCTCCCTGCTGCTGCTGCTGCCGCCATCCCCGATACCTGCAGCTGCAAGAGCTCAACAGAAAAAGTTCGGGTGAGTAAGTTCATGGATTCCTTGCGCCACCGAGCTGTCTATGCCTGCAGTGGCAAAAGCCGCAAGGGAAAAGTTTTGGGTGAGCGAGTTCAGGGATTCCCTGCTGCCATCCCAACACCGATGCCTGCAGCGGCAAAAGCCGCGCAGGAGAAGTTTTGGGTGAGCGAGTTCAGGGATTCCCTGCCGCCATCCCACCGCCAATGCCTGCAGCGGCAGAAGCTGCGCAGGAGAAGTTTTGGGAGTGCCCCCTGAAGCTCCCGTTTCAACCCTTGCCTCTGCCTGCCACAGCTTGAAGCTCCTGTTTTGGGTGCAGGAGAGAAAAACAAAGAAAGTGGGGAGAAAGCAGGAAAGGAAGGGAGAGAGAGAGAAAGAGGGAAAGAGGAAGGGAGAGAGAAAAAAGAAAGAATGAAAGAAAAAGAGGCAATAAAGAGAAAGAGGGAGAGGAAGGGAGAGAAAGGGAGGGTCAAGAAAGAGAAAAACAAAGACAGTGGGGAGAAAGCAGGAAAGGAAGGGAGAGAGAGAAAGAGGGAAAGAGGAAGGGAGAGAGAGAAAAAAGAATGAAAGAAAAAGAGACAAAAAAGAGAGAGAGAGGAAGGGAGAGAAAGTCCTTGATTTATGACCAGAATTGAGCCCAAAATTTTGGTTGCTAAACAAGAGCATTGTTAAGTGAGTTTCACATTGTACTCAATCCATGATCTCTCCTGGTTCTAACAATCATATGCAAATTAGGGAAGAACTATGCCATGTATCATCTTTTGCATTATTAAACCTATGATTAAATATTATTTTCATTAGAAGTTAAAACTGGATTCATATTGTTTTTGTGATTAATCACAATGCTTTAATTATGTTCAATTTGTAACAATAAAAATACATCCTGCATATCAGATATTTACATTACGATTCATAACAGTAGCAAAATTACAGTTATGAAGTAGCAACGAAAACATTTTTATGGTTGGGGGTCACCACAGCATGAGGAACTGTATTAAAGGGTCGCGGCATTAGGAAGGTTGGGAACCACTGTCCTAGAGAGTCACTCAAGACATGAACCAGGCACCTGTATTGGGCAACTATAAGGAGCCAAGCAGATGACTTTGGAAAAAGGATTCAGAAGCTGTTACAAAAAAAAAAAATAAATAAAATTCAGAAGCAAACCTTGAACCCTGCCACCTGAAAAGATAGAAATGGATACAGAAAAACAAGATAGTCTTGCCAAAGATCTCTGAACTCAGAAGAGTTTTCAATCTCAAACTGATATGCTGAAGGATGCCAATGAGGAGTGACTAATTGATTCAAAGTTCAAACAAAAATGGAAGGGTTTTACAGAAATTCTGACCATGAAGATGTCAACATTCAAGATAACTTAGAAGATATTTCCCATTTAAAGAACTCTTAGTACTAGAATTAAGATCCGCATCCCACTCATTTTCAAGTTGGAAGATTGCAAAAATTAAATGGGATATCTACAAAAATAAGAGTTCAGTAAAGATACTGAAGTATTCCAGCAAATCCGGAGGACAGCACAGTGACCAACAGAACTGAAAAAGCTTTTTCGATGAGAAGCAAAATGTTTTAAATGGGGGGGGGGGCAAGAAAGTCCAACACATATTAGAGTCCAGCATGGAAAGGGAGATGCATGACAATCAAGCTAGCTTTAATTAAGGTACAAAAAAATAACTAAACTCAAATTATCAAATTATTATGGACACATTATGCAAAGATATAGCAGCACTGTTAAAAGTCAACAACACTGGGAAAAGGGGAAGGATGAGGAGAATAAGTGAATAAATGAATTCAATTATTAATGATGATGGTGCACCGGTGGAAAACCTGAAGGGCCAAATGAGGATAGATCACCTGAGAAAAGGAATATTGGTGTAATTGCTAAAAATGACATTGATGATGACCACATTATCATCAACATCATGGCTTTCAATCACAATGCAAAAAATTCATTCTTTAAAATTAGTATTTTTATTTTTATTTTTATATTTATTTTTATATTTATATTTAGATAAAGATAAAGATATTATAATACTAATTTAAAATTAGTTTTATTATTTTTTGGCCACACTATGGATATTGAAGGACTGTAAATGTATGCAAGGGAAATTAAAGCAGTGCCCCTGGCAACAGAACATGTCATGGATTATTCTTTTTAAGATTTGTTAATTGTTATAATAATTCTTACCAAATTTACTTATCATGCTACAGTCCTCAAATACTTTATTGCATGTGGAGAAGGTATAAATGTTCAAAGCAGCAAAGAAAAATCAGACATAACACTCACACATTTCAATCTATATTTACCAATGAAATTGGTTTTTGATGCCTCACAATATAGCATTGGTGTGATTGTGTCTCAAGTCATGAAAGGCAACAGTGAAAGCCTGATAACATTTGCATCATTCTCACTCCCAGCTGCAGAGGAAAATTATACATAAATAGACAGGGAAGCATTGAGTTTGGTTTGGGGAATTAAATATTTCAACCAGTACTTGTACAAAAGGGAACTTGTCCTCATCACCAATCATCAGCCAACACTGTCAATCCTCAGTCTCAAAAGGAAACAGAATCAAAATAAAGTTCAAGATATATAAATATGCAAGCATAAATAGATGGTCTTGGTTACTTCTATAGGCTAATTAATCTGACATCTTCACATCAAAATGGAGTTACGTTCAACATGTTTTCTGTCACAGAGATTGAAAGTGAAATCATTGAAAGAGAAATAAGGAGACACCCAACATTCTGAAGTCTGTATAGCAACATGGCTGGAAAATCTGTTTATGAAGTTTTGTAAGGATAAATAATTTAAACTAATCAATAGTTGCATTACATGGGTGCAAGAGTCATTATTCTGTCCAGACTGATAGGTGATATGATGGAGAACTTTTATGTTCTGCAAGTAGTACAGATAAAGGCATTGGCTCATCATTTGGTGGTTGAAAAAAGAACAACAAATCACAGCTTAAAACACAGCACCATTTCTTCCACAGGCAAAGAATCATGGAGATCTAAGAACAAGGTATTAGCCTAGAATGGTGGACGTATGCTCAAATTAAATCAAGATATAAGAAAGACAAAGAAGATCCGGGAATAGAGATAAGTATGAATGGTCTAGACAAAATTTGGATGGGCACAGATGATAAATTATTAGCAAAAATATATAAATATCTAGTAGATTACGATTTAGTAGAGGAAACGGTAAAGAACACTATGTTAGCATGGGCCAGGAATATTGGACAGATTATAACACTAGAGGAATGGGACCAAATCTGGACTAACAATTTAAAAATGACTAAGGCCATAACATTTAAAGAGAATCAATATAAAATGATTTATAGGTGGCACCTGGCCCCGGCCAGGATCGCTAAAATATACCCCAAAGCAAGCTCAAAATGTTGGAAATGTGGGCACCAACAGGGTTCGTACTACCACTGTTGGTGGACTTGTCCCAAAACGAAAATTTTTTGGAAGACGATAAATAATTGGCTGAAGGAAATTTTGGGAGACACTTTGGAACTAGATCCAAAAATATTCCTCCTGGGAATCCTTAAAAAGTCATATGCAAGAAAGAAGAAATACTTGGTGATACACATAATTACGGCAGCAAGAATCACTTTTGCCCAATATTGGAAGGAGAATAAGTGAAGACCATATCATTAGAAAGACCATATCATTAGAAAGATATTAGAATGTGCCGAACTGAACAAGTTAACACTAGAAATAAACGATAGAGAGGAATCAGAATATTATAGTGCATGGGACCTGTGGTATGAATGGTTAAGGAATAGAAACCTAAGTAAGACTCGCAAATGCGAGAACTAGACAAGAGAACTAGGATGAACAAGTGGAAATTGTACATTGTTAAAAGGATGAATAGATGTATAAAACAATTTATAGTTAGCACTGCTTTAGCACAACTGAAAATTTTACATGAAGATCAATGTAAATATGCAACGTAAATACGAATTATTTATATATAACGACACCTCAAAGCTGGAAACGTTGAACTGATTTATATGAAAATTTTCATTTTCTATGTTGTGTTTGTCTGTCCGTGTGGTTTTGTCTACTTTTTGTTTTTTGTTTTGTAAATAATAAATGCTTCAATAAAGAAATTTAAAAAAAAAAGAATCATGGAGATCTAGCAGGACTATTTATGGGACAACTTTTTTTTATTTATGGTGGATACACCTTCAAAGTAGCCAGAGGAATTTTTAATTATTTCAACTATAGGTGTGTATAATCAATAATGATTGTATACAATGTATGGGGAAAACATAACGTTTAATCAAAAGCTTGTGAATTTTATTTGGATATTGCAACACAGAGCAAGCAGCAACCCATAAAACACCAATGAGGTTTTCTAATGTTGCATCTTGCATTCAAATGTGGATATTCTCAAACTTGAATTGAATTTATTCATTTTGTATCTTCATCCTTTTCTGCCAAAAAAATGAAGCAACTGCAAATGTTTTGCTATTTCCCTATTACAGCCTATGGACAAACTGAATTACAGAGCAGTTCATATCCAAACAATTTGCCTTCAAATCTTGAAACAAAAGTTTCAACTGGAATTCAGTTATTCCTGTCTCCAATCTCTTAATTTGAATCGATCCACAAAACCTAATTTGTGTATGGATGCCATGAAATTATGACTAGCTAATTTTTTTAGTGGATTTATACATTACGTAGATGCTATGAAATGAAATAAAGTTTTTTCCTAATGTCTTGAAGATGTTTTTCTATTTGTGTTCTTTTGGGTTTCTTTGGATTTCTTCCTCTGATGATTTTAAATTATTTTACTGTAGTGAAGAAGCTCATGTTGTTATAAATTTATAGTCTTCAGAATCCTTGGTCTTAAAGAAGGACTTCCTTCAGTTTCCCTCATCAATTTCCAGATTGAGAAAATCCATCAAAGAGCTGTTTTTCATCCCATAATTTGACTAAGTAATAACAAGTTCACCTATCTCCCATTAATACAAAGTTAAATTCTTGATTATTTATCTAGATCTGTAAATTGTAAACATCACAATATTTCTTCTTGAATCAAATGGTTTATTTTAAATTGCAGTGTTAGTTGATTTATCTTTATTTATAGATAGGAAAAATTGGAGCAAGAATTTGATTTCCCAGTTGATTTCCAAAAGAATCCTGATTTTTTATATATACTTACAATTCTCTAATTGGCATAATCAAATGAGGCTTCCACATCTTTCCTTGCGAGATGGTGCTACAGTCCAGGAAACTTTGCTCATAGTTCCTATTCAGTCTAAATGCTCTTTGTTCTAGGCCATCCTGTTACTATTCATTGGATTTCTCTCATTAATTCTTCTTCCTTCTCAGGAAGTGATTAGAACTTCCCGGATTAGTGATGGTTTGCCTTTGCCTGTGAAGCATAGAAGTCAGTTTACTTTCTCTGGCAATGATATTGCAAGACTATTTGTGTCCCTTACATGCTATTCAGGTTGTGTCAAAGTCTGCAAATTGTATTTGTTGTTTCTATCTGTATTTACTATGTGCATTTTTCACATAGTTTACTGGTTCATTGATTTACTAGTATTTTTCTAGACCCTTCAAAGGAATCTTATAGCTTTCTTTGTTATACTCAAGACTGAAAAAGTTTTTCTAGAACATGGACATGATTGTGAAGTTTTGAAAACTCAACATTAGTATTCAGCTCAAGACTCATTTCTAAATTTGGATACAACCAGCACCAACCACTACTAACCACCACCAACAGCAGATCATAGGTGATTATGAACATTTCATGGTGTGGTAGGGAGAAAATGTTCATTCATGTGTAAATGAAAACTAATAAACCTTGGACTGCAACCCAGCCTCCTTTTCATAACAAATTCTGAAAAAGATTAGATATTATTGTCATTCACAAATCTTTTCGTAGAGAGGGGAAACATATCTCTGAATGAAATCCTTTAGTTGTAAATAGTATAGCTGCCAAAAGTCTCTTGGTGATTCTTGTTTGTGGCTGCCTAGAAGGGTCAAGGAGAGAATGTAAGAATGAACACAATGTCACCCCTTCTCCTATGCAGGCATTTCCACTTTGAACGTGAACTTTTATTGTGGGAATTCATTCTACATAGAATACCATACGGGGGCCTATACAGAATACAAAGCTTCCATACTACAATAGTTTGTCCGTGGGGGAGGGCCTTCTCTGTGGCTGCCCCAGCTCTCTGGAACCAGTTACCTCCTGAGATCCGGAGCATCCCCATCCTATTGGCCTTCCGAAAAGCGGTGAAGACCTGGGTTTTCTGGCAGGCCTGGGGCCATTGATCTCGCTGTTGCGATCTGGCGAGATCCAGCCATGAATGGTGTGAATGGGTTTTAATTGTTTTTAATGTTTTAATTTTTAATGTTTTTATATATGGTTTTTAAATGCATTGTAAGCTGCCTTGAGTCTTCGGAGAAAGGCGGCATATAAGTTGAACAAATAAATAAAGTTGAACAAATAAATAGGTGTGACAGATTGTATAAGAGAGAGGAAGCAGACTTAATTGACTTAAATTCTCCTGATCATATGAATTAATTATGTTTTTCTGAATGGCTTTGCTGGCATTTTAGTTCAGGGATGGGAAATGTGTGACCTTCCAAATTTTGTCCAGTTATAAGATCTAATTGTTCCAATCTTCCTGAGGAATAGTGAATATTCTAGTGATAGATTTGTATACTTCAATACCTTGTGGACTGTAATTGTAGAAATCCAGAAAACTGTAATTCTAGTGAAACTGTATATTCCCATATCTTGTTCTAGGGCAGGGGTGTCAAACTGGCGGCCCAGGGGCTAGATGCATCATACACAGGCCATGCCCAACCCAACTCAGCGAAGGGAAAAAAGTCGCAAAACGTCATGTGACGGCAACATGACACCACAAGTTTGACACCCATGTTCTTAGAGGATACACTGCTGGAAAACTTCACATGAAGAAAAAATAATAATAACTTGATTTATGTTTCACTTATTTTAGTGGGTCTGCTTGAAGTATAACTGTATCTAGACCAAAGTGACATTTAGGGACTCTAAAACTTTTGATGTCTTTCTGGTTTCTCAACCCATCACATGTTGATGATCAATATACAACTTGGATCCTTGGTGCTCTCTTGCTTGTTTTCTTGCATTACCAAACTAGTTAACATTATCAGTGCTAGTTAGTGACTTCATTAGTGACTTCATTTTGTTTAGGAAATCATTTAAACTGTTTTGATTTGGGCAAATATTATACCAATTGTCATCTTTGTTTCAAATGTAGCAATTGTGACATGCTTAGTGTGTGTGTGTGTGTGTGTGTGTGTGTACAAATTCATTTATAAATGTGTGTGTGTGTGTGTGTGTGTGTGTGTACACCTATACATCTACAAATGAATTTAGAGATTTTGCAACTACAACAAATATATTTGCTATGTTTCCATTTTTATCATTGGGATAGCATTTGATCTGCACATATTAATTACAGATGGTCTGTAATTAATGGTCTCTCTGGGACTCTTTTCATCCTTCACAATTTTACTTCTCTTATATATGAGTTTTAATTGTGTATGCTCATTGTTTACTAATGTTTTGTACTAACAGGTACCACCCCAACAGAATCCCCTTGCCTACCTCAATCTTGATATGAAAGGACCACCTGTAGGGCAAAATGTTAGCTTGGTATCCATGGCCCATTCATTCCTTGGCCACTCTGATGAGCCTGCCAATTAGTGCCAACTGTGGTGGTAGATTCTCTGATTTGGACACATGTTCATTGGAAAGAAGACTGAGATACTCGATTCATTTCACATAGCACACAATGAGTTCTTTGCTTTACGCTGTACAAGTGAGGATTGTCGAAAGCTTTCTTCACTGTTAGCCTCTGTACGCTTGCTGAGTGTAAATAAAAGGGAAATTGGTGTTATTGCAAAGACAAATTAGCACCAGAACTGAGCTGTATTTTTAAAAATGTGCTGCTAATTGTGTCCAATTTATGCTGCAAGTCTCGCTCAAATGCAAAAGCACAAAACCAATGGAAGGTGCCAAAGCAAGCTTGCACTTTTTTTTTCTTAGCAAATTATCTATGTAGTTTCACACTACAGTAAGTGCCAAAGGGTTGCAATGAGAGCTTTATCTTGGGTAATCAAATTAGCACTGCATGTTAGTAAATGGAGTTTAATTTACAATGGTTTAGCTTTCTCGCAGACTACAGTACTTGGGCTGTCCAGAAGCAGCATTTCAAGATTTCTCTTTTTACTTAAAAAAAAAAATTGCTGTGACTTTTTTCTTTAAATTTGAATATACATAAGTCTGCTGCAATGAAAGAAAGAAATTGATTTTGTAATGGTATGCCATTTTGACAGAAGTCTGGATTGAAGTTTTGTAGATTTTGTCTAAATCTTTTAAGCCAATCCTAAATCCAACAGCCAGGTAATTATTTTTAAAACCTCTGATATATTTAACATTTTACTCAGTGAGTTCTTTCCTGTTCTTTATTTTTTACTTTTCAATAATTATTCACCTCCAAAATTAATTAGTCCTTCCAAGCTCCATTCAAAGCAATGAGAATTTTGCATGTATGTGTATGTAGATTGCATCCTTTGTAGTAACGTGGCTTGAATAGTTGTCCTAATTTGAGTGACAATGGATTAATAAGGACAATTAAACCCTGAATGAGATAATTCTCCCTCAAGAATGCCTATAATAAAATAGTCATCTCCCTACCAGGCAGAAATGAAATTTCACCTTAAATATTTGGAAGCAATATATCTGATGAGTTGCTTATCTATAATTACCCTCAACATTATATATCCAGATTTAGCTTTCTGGAATTACAGATCAGAACTGTGCCATATCCTTTTTGACTGCCCCAATTTGCTGATTGATATCAGCGATGGGTTCCATAGTATTATCCCTAGGTAAAAAAATGTTTTTTTCCAGGACTGGCTAGGCATACAAGCATACAGTACATTTGTTTGCATACCAATATACAAATCTACTTCTAATTGAAACCACTAACTCCATATGGTAGGATAGTGATATATATAATTGCATTGCGAATATAGTAAATAAGCACCTTATATGCTTATATCTGCATATGCATAAAAATATGCATGATGTAGAAAAGCAACAACTCGTTTTTTAGATGAGTACAAATAATTTCTAAAACAAATTATTGCAGAGTTTAATCTTAGAATAGCTCTTGAATTTACATGATGTTTGCTAACAAATGGTTGTTTTGTTTTAGAGAATTACATATCTTCTTATTAAATTAGCATCTTTTTAATCAGTCAAAAGGGTTTTACCTAATCTAACTTTCTTTCAGACTTCTTCTTTAATATTGCTATTATTATTTTCTCTTATGTGGAAAACAATTAGCCATGTGGGGCCTTTGCAATTTGCAGATAGTCCCTGTTACAACCACAACTGAGTCTAACATTTTCATTGCTAAGCAA
Source organism: Ptyas mucosa (assembly GCA_012654045.1). NCBI lineage: Eukaryota > Metazoa > Chordata > Lepidosauria > Squamata > Colubridae > Ptyas > Ptyas mucosa. Next base: position 23,878,557 of record WNWU01000001.1, read on the forward strand.
GACAGGGAGTTTTTCTGCATTTTATAAGCTTTCTTGCCACAGTTGTTAAGTAAATCACTACAGTTATTGAGTTAGTAACATCGGTGTGAAGTGAACCTGGCTTCCCCATTGATTTTGCTTGTCAGAAGGTTGCATAAGGTGATCACATGACCCCAGGCAGGGGTGGGTTCTAAATTTTTTTACTACCGGTTCTGTGGGCATGGCTTATTTTGTGGGCATGGCTTGATGGTCATGTGACAATTCTTTAGGATTTAGCAGAGGTACTGGTCTACCAGGCTTTTAACTGCTTGCAGAGCTGTACCGGTCTACCCATTTATTTTTGCAGGCACTGATCTACTCATGTATTTTTGCAGGCACTGGTCTACCCATTTATTTTTGCAGGCACTGATCTACTCATGTATTTTTGCA
>WNWU01000001.1:23898601-23910194 GCA_012654045.1 Ptyas mucosa
ATTTATTTATTTATTTATTTATTTATTTATTTATTTATTTATTTATTTAGTCGGTCGGTCAGTCAGTCAGTCAGTCAAGCATGTAATAGGTTACAGATATAAGTATAAACGTAATTATGGATACATATAAAAGGGAACATTAGGACAGGGATGGTAGGCACATTGGTGCCTTATGCATGCCCCTTAGAGACCTCTTAGGAATGGGGTAAGGTCGACAGTAGACAGTCCAAGGTTAAAGTTTTGGGGGTTAGGGGATGTAACCACAGAGTCAGGTAGTGCATTCCAGGCATTAATGATTCTGTTACTGAAGTCATATTTTCTGCAATCAAATTTAGCGTGGTTTACCATAAATTTGTATCTATTGTGTGCTCGTATATTGTTGTGGTTGAAGCTGAAGTAGTCATTTACAGGTAGAACATTGTAGCAGATCATTTTATGCGCTATGCATAGGTCTGATCGAAGACGTCAAAGTTCTAAATTGTCTAATCCCAAAATTTGAAGTCTGGTGGCATAAGGTATTCTGTTGCGAGCAGAGGAGTGGAGGACTCTTCTTGTGAAATATCTCTGGACTCATTCAATTGTATTAATGTCTGATATACAGTGCATGTTCCAGATAGATGAGCTGTATTCAAGAACTGGTCTAGCAAAAGTTTTGTATGTCCTGGTTTGCAGTTCAATATTACCAGAGAAGCAGCTACGCAAGATTAGTTTAACAACTTTTAATGCTTTTTTGGCAATGCTGTTACAGTGAGCTCTGGCACTTAGATAATTTGAGATGAATACTCCAAGGTCATCTACAAGGGTCATCTACAAGGGTTGTATCCACCCAGCTTGTATTTAGTGTTTTGATTTTTTTGCCAATATGTAAGACAGAACATTTGATGGTTGAGATGTGGAGTTGCCAATTGTTTGACCATTCTGATAGATAGTGAAGGTCTTTTTGTAGGGTAGCAGCATTGTCGGTGGTGTTGAATAGTTTTACATCATCAGCGAAGAGAACGCAGTTGCTTATAATATGATCGCAAAGGTAATTTATGTAAAGTTTAAAGAGTGTGGGTCCTAAAACGCTTCCTTGGGGAACACCACTGTTAACTGGTGCAGGTTTGATAGGGCGTTCCCTATTTTGACTACTTGTTGCCCATTTGATAGAAACACAGCTATCCATTTATGCAGGGATCCAGAAATGCCATAAGATTTTAGTTTTAGAAGTAGCTTGTCATGTACTACTGAATCAAAGGCTTTACAAAGTCTATAAAAATTGCGTCAACTGCTTTACCCTGGTTGAGTTGTGAAGTCCATATGACTTCATATGCACTGTAGGAGTTGCAGATTTCAGGATAGTTTTTTTCTGAAGCCAAACTGCTTGTTGGAGAGTAGGTTTTGGGAGGTTCTAGATTCTGTAGCTGTACATCTGGGTAACAGGTTAAATCTCATAAAAACATACCGGTACTAGGATTGGATTGCAGGGCTGTGACTATCATCTTGATTTTTCTGACTAGCCTGGTTTCCTGGCTTCCAACCAATCTAAAAGTCTGTTTTTCTTGTACCTATTATCAATTTAAGTTCCTGGAGATTAAAGGTTCTATATCCATCTTCTTCCCATATTTATTCTCATTCTCCAGATAGGAATCCCTAAGTGCTCTGTTTGAGCCACAATTGGAAGGGAAATAACATTATTATTCTTCAAATGTTCCACTTTGCTGAATTGTGTCACATGGCTTTTGGCTTAAAGAAACCCAGATGCATATAATACATACCAGTATTTTTTTTTAATTCAATCATATCTGATTCTCTGAAATTGCCAGGATTAATCCCTGCAGTTTTCTCAACCAGGTTTTCAGAAGTGGTTTGCCATTACCTCCTTCCTAGGGCTGAGAGAGATTGGCTGTTGCAAAGCCACCCAGTTGTCTTTGTGCTCAAGATGAAACTAGAATTCATGTTCTAGCTGATTGGCTAGAATAAAAGTCATGTAAAATGTATTGTATATTTGTAAATAAAATGCATGAAACTGTGTTTGACTAATCACAAAGATTCCATCTTAAACCAGTTAATGCATAAAAGAGATGGAACAGATGAATGAAAGACCATATGCAGAACAGACATGGATTAAATCTCTCCTGGTCTATCAATCTCTGCCACTAAACTGGTTACAAATTAAGAAGATGGGTGTGTGTTTTTCATTTGTTGGGGAGTCATGAGAAGGAATATTGTGTCACTACTGGCAACTTCATTTAATTAATAAATCCTCCAGAGCTTCATTGTTAGATTTTGTATAACTTTTATTTATTAATTTTTCTTTGTATAGAAGGAATTTTTTTTTAAAAAAAATAATCTTAATCTTAATCATGGACCACAAAGTTCCAGCAATGCTCCTTCATTTTTTAAAAAAAACTACACATTATAATTGCTTATTTATCTTGAAACCAGAAATTAGCTTATAAATACTTTTTTCCAATATCTTCCAACATTTCTATCTATGAAGATTCTCAATCATCCAGGTCAAGATTATCCTAAAGATGCTGGACTTTTTTTTAAAAAAAAATTCCTTGGAAAAAAAAATACCCAAGAAAGTTGAGTTACCTTTTGAAAAGCGCCTTTGGGACTCCCAACATTTTTATTATTTATTTGTTTCTTTAGAATACAAATAATTACCGTGTTCCACTAAGATAGTATACTTGTTCAGTATATGTGCTGTTCTTGAAGATTTTGAGCATATTTTATCAGGAGGTTGTTGAAACAGCCTTTGGCATTTGGAATGGTGTTTTAGGCCCGAGAGAGAAAGATGAGAGCAGTGGCAGCTGACAAGTGGGAAAGAATGGAGCCCCATCTATGTTTCTCTGGGTGGTAGCTAAGCAGTGTGGTGGCAGATACCATTTTCTTGTTTATAGAGATTAAGCAGTGCTGCGGGTCATCTGTTTTTGGCTCAGCTGATGAGTAGTGCTAGGCTGGCTCCCATAGAGATAGCAACAGCACTTAGACTTATATACCGCTTTACAGTGCTCTCTAAGTGGTTTACAGAGTCAGCATATTGCCCCCAACAATTTGGGTCCTCATTTTACCCACCTCGGAAGGATGGAAGGCTGAGTCAACCTTGACGCTAGTGAGATTTGAACTGCCAAATTGCAGGCAGCCAGCAGTCAGCAGAAGTAGCCTGCAGTACTGCACTCTGACCACTGTGCCACTGTGGCTCTTGGCTTGATGGAGGCAACAGCTTGAAGTTGATAGCCTAGCTGTTGCCCTTCATGTTGTGGTTACTTCCAGGAACAGGATAGAGTTTGGTATGGAAAGGGACTGATATCAATACTCCCTAACTGTAGAACAACACACCAGTATCCTGAAACAAAATCCAGGTTTAATGTGTGACTTCCTGATAGCCTAAGTTGTCTCTGACTCCAGGCCCAAAGAAGACAGATTGAAGTTCCCCAAAACCATAAACCCTAGGAACTCTACTACCAACTTGGCCACTGAATGAAGTTGCTTAGGCAGGAACATTGCTACACAGCAGAGAAGAAGGTAAACAAGCAGCAATCCTAACTAATACCTACAGTCCAATCTCACAAAGATGGCCCCAAATCTAGTTATGTGTGGGTTAGGACCCTGAAATTTCACTAAAGACTGACAAATGACGATGGCCAGTCTTGGCCTGATCTCACAGTTGGTGCTAGATCCAAAACCCAAGAAGGCACTTTTTTCAAGAGGGGAAGCCAACCTTTCATTAATATAGGATACGTTGGGCCTCTTATCCATAACCGTCAAAGATGGGTTGAGATTTTTTACAGGTCAATCTAGCATTAAGACACAGCAGCCAGTTCATAGTCACCAGAACTAGAACTAGGAGTTGAGCAAGCTAGGAATTGGCATTGGCCTTAAATATGTCCCCTACATTACGCTACTACTCACCCCCTCCACCAACACAACATAACACACACAGATACACACTAACCACCTCACTGTGCCTTGTGGCTGATTAAACAGTAGTTCCTGGGTGCAAGCCAATTCTCCAACATACCACCATCTTGCTGCTACTCCCGCTGCCCCTATCTACCAAGTTCTCTGTTACTCCAAGGAATCTTGTAGCCAGGATGTCAAAGCCACTGCTAGCTTACTGTTCTAAATTAGCTCTGCTGACTTTTGTCCTGTGAATCATGAATAACAACAGTATTCTTTGGTGCTCCTTTTTTTTTTACTTAGATATACAAAATCTAATGAAGTAGCATTCCATATATTTTCCCAATCTTTGCAAAACAAATATTTGGATTAGGTTGGAATACAATTAATGGCACATGCATTTGGTTCCCAAACTGTATGTTATGGCACCCCAGGGTACCCAGTGAACTCAGAAGGGTGCTGTGATATTTTAAAATTTTGCAACATCTATTTGTGAAGGTGGACTTGTTGATATCCACTTGTGACATCAAATATTTGTGACAATGAGGGTGCTATGAATGTTTGGGAATTTCTGGTATACACAGTAACAACATCAGAAGTCTGTAACTTCATTTTCAGGATGTAGAGTAGTATCTTAACCATCGCTATACAACAAAATCCTGAATCTTAACTAACTCCTGTATGAAAGAAGAGCACATTTCATCTAAATTCCGTGAATGTTCTATCATGTATAATGATAAAATCAAATGAAAAGCCTGGGTGTTCTTTTTCACTTAAGGAAGATATGATATCAAACTTCCCCAAGGCTTTCCCTGGGACTTTTATTATTATTATTTTTATGGAGGGATTTAGATCAAAGTTGCAAAATATCTCCAAAGAAATTTTGTGGCATTTATCTTGCATACGGAACAAGGAAGCCTTAGAAATCTCAAAACAAAAACATGTTATGCCTGCATTTCTTAAGAAGAACACTTGGAATGTAAACAGACACCTGGCAATTTGAGAAATGTACCATAACTAAAATTGCAAGCCTTATTCTGAGAGAGAGACACACACACACACAGAGAGAGAGAGATAGAGAGAGACAGAGACAGAGACAGACAGACAGACAGACAGACAGACAGAGACAGAGAGAAAGAGAGAGAGAGAGAGAGACAGAGAAACTGAGCGAGACAGAGACATACACAGAGAGAATTTGTTTCAATCAGATTACTTGGCTTTAAGTGGTTTCAAGATGAGGGCATTCAAGCTATGTTATAGTTGTGTAGACTATTCATTCTGTCCTTCAGCGGGGGAAACTAAGCTGAATTTCAGAAAGATAGCCTAGCCCTGGGATGTCTACAACACATATTTGCTTTCAAAAGACACCTTGTTATATTAATCAGTTCCCTGCAGTCAAGGAGATTCCAGAGGATGAAATACAGTCTTAAAAAAGCAACTGAGAGAAATTGTTTTCAACTGCCAAATGGGCGAAAGGCTTCCAAGACCTGAAAAAGAGGCAGGAGGGCACTTTAGATTGGAAAAGATTCATGATTTTGAGCCACACCCAGTAAATTTGGCTTTGTTGTGAACTATTTTCAAAAGTCAAAGCATCAATATCAAAGGTAAAAATGAAAGTACAATCCAGCTGTTGATGGATCACAAACCTCATAGTTTTGGCAGTGCTGTTTCATTTACTTCTTTCTTCTGTTAAGCTAACTTGTTTGTTCAGGTAATGGAATTCAGTTTTTCAGTCTTTTTAGATATTAGCATCCTTCCTGGCAAGATCTGAACAGGTTTTTTTTTTATTGCTTATAATTATACCTACAGGTAAAATAAATACTTTCCCACGGCTCTGCTGTGGCGATGTGTCGCAGTAGGTCTCACAGCTGAATTGCACAACAAGAACACACTGTTGTGGTTGATCGGTCTTAAAGGATTCTGTCATTCCCATCGGTAATAATTCTTTTGAAGGAAATATAGGTGGTTCTTAATTCAAAGCCAGAAAGTGGGATCGATCCTGCATAATTGAAAGAGAAGGAAAAAATGACCAGCATCAAGATGGACGGACTTAGTGGGGATTGAATCAGTGGTGGGTTTTAAATTTTTTTACTACCGGTTCTGTGGATGTGGCTTGGTGGGCATGGCAGGGGAAGGATACTGTAAAATCTCCATTCTATCCCCAATCCAGGGGAAGGTTACTGCAAAATCCCCATTTCCTCCCAATCTGCTGGAATTTGGGAGGCAGAGAATAGATGGGGGTGGGGCCAGTCAGAATTTTTACTACCGGTTCTCTGAACTACTCAAAATTTCTGCTACCAGTTCTCCAGAACTGGTTAGAACCTGCTGAAACCCACCTCTGGATTGAATCAATGTGGGGTGATTGAAAGAACAGATTTGAGATAGATCATCACAGAGAAAATCTATCTAGGTGATCACTAGGAGTCAAAAAAGACTAGATTTTATACACACACACAGAGTGAGAGAGTATATAAAAAGAGATCTAAATAATGATGCTGATACAAATTATAGAAATTATAGAAATATCTGTTCGTTATCTGGCATATGCAAGATGCTACTTTTAAAGGGATAATTTTTAGCAATCCTTTTAAAGGATAGTTTAAATAGTATTTAAAGGAATATATGTTTGAGACTGGAAAAAGCACAATTTTAATGTGTTCCTTTGTTGTAAATGTAGAAACATTTTGCCATGGGAACAATGTAGTCTCAAACAAAATAATAATAATAATAATAATAATAATAATAATAATAATAATAATAATAAAGCAATCTCCACCTAACCTGCTAAAAGTCAAACCAAGAATAAATCCCTTTAAAATATAATTATGACTTTGATATTTGTAATTCTCTGCTGATTGAATTATAAATCCCAGCCTGCTTTGCCTTTATCCTAAGTTGAAATGCACATATGACATGATGGAATTCCTTTGATTAATATCTTTTGTAAAAAGGTTCCTAGCAAGGTTGTTTACTATTGCTTTTCCTTAAGACAACTCTGGCTCGCTGACCTGCAGCATTATTCAGACATATATTTGCTATATCTATTAAATATCACTTTTACTGGGTCCCTATGTGTCATTCATTTTTCACATTGTAATTTGAGAACCTGGGAATAAGAATGGATTTTTTTTTGTACTGGAATCAATAACCAGTTTAGTTTTAAGAATGCATGATTTGCAACCCAAGCAGTGGTGGGTTTCCCCCGGTTCGCACCAGTTCTATAGAACTGGTAGTAAAACCAGCGGGAGGCTCCGCTCACTGACCCTGACATCATCAAAATGGTTCTGTGCATGCGCGAGCGAAGCAAGCTGGTAGTAAAGATACGTAGAATCCACCCCGGAACCCAAGTCACATTATATCATTCATTTGTTTATTAAATTTATATAGCTGCTTATCTCACATATATGATACATTTCTTTTTGACTAGATTTATTCAGTGTGATTTTTGTAGAATTTTGTAGCCTTTCCTTAAACTTCCTGGGATATCTTATATATCCGTGATGATCCATGAACCTATGGCATGTGTGCCCGAAGTGGCACTTGGAGCCATGTCACCTGGCAAGTGCAGCATTGCCTGTTCCTCTTCCGGGTTTCTGGCATGCATGCACACGTGCTGATCAGCTGGCCTTTGTGCGTATGACAGTGCCGGAAACCGAAAGTGCTTGTCTTTCATTTTCCAGCATGAGCATGCACGCCAGCCAGCTGATCAGCATGTATGCATGCGCTGCAGTAACCTGAAGACTTGCTGATATCTTATCTGGTGTGCACATGGCCCCTGGGCAGCTCGTCTTCCTGGTCGCAGCCCTGATGAGCATGCGCATATGTGCAAAATGCTCCCTTTTTGGCACTTGGTGCTGAAAAGGTTCGCCATCACTGTTATACATGATACTAGAAGCCTATGAAAAGATTAAAAAAAAGAATATATGACTCCAGTAAACATATACCTGACCTTTGTTACTACTTTATTTTCAATATGATTATATGATTATATGATACTGCATTATTTTGAACTATATTTCTTTCTTATATAAGGCCAACACTAGCTATTTCAGTCATGCCATTTACTCCTAAACATAGCATAATGTAGTATTAACTAGAATCATTTAAACAGAATCAAAATACTCCATTCCACACCCATAACATTCTTAAAGTTACACCTAGATAACTTAGTTTGCACGTTATACATTAACAGATACAGATGTTCAAAAACTAACATTTACACTCACACCCAAACGTTCTGCCTTTCAATCTACATGTTGCCATTTTTAACAGTACTTGTTTTTACAACTTTGTTAACATACCTTTGGCTTAATACCAGCTAATTTTAGCACAATCTAAATGATAACAAGCTTGCCAAGATTCCTAGAGCTATAGGTCCATATCAATGGACCATTCCCTCCTTCCATTACATTATGTGTTCAGCATATCTATGACTAATAGCGGATATTTTCTCTGTGTGAAGAAAGATGCAGAATGCTATTCATCACTAGAAAGTGAAAATAGTGACAAATGCTTATAATTAAGGGGAAATCACCAGGATTGTAGAAAAATTGATAGTGAAGAAATTAATGGATTTGAGGTAGTTAACTAGCTCAGAAAAATAAATTCAAAGAAAATGCTGCAAATATAAATTGCTCACCCCTAATTATGTCTAGGATTTGTTTTGACAGGTGGCTTCATTCATGGAGCCTTCAACATAACAATAGCACTAGCACTTTGACTGATATACTACTCCATAGTGCTTTACAGTACTTTCTGAGTGGTTTACAAAAGTCAGCATATTGTCTTCAACAATCTGGGTCTTCATTTTACCAGCCTCAGAAGGATGGAAGGCTGAGCCAACCTTGAGCCAGTCAGGATTGAACTCCAGGCAGTGGGCAGAGTTTGACTGTAATACTGCATTCTAACTACTGCACCACCATGGCTCTTAATACAGGGTGCTTTCATAGGAATATGTATTAGCAAAAACTTGACTATAAACTCTCCTTTTAAAAAAAGTGGGATTATATCAAAGGTCCCTCGACAGAAATTCAAAACATTTAAAAAATAAATCAATAATGTTCTTTTTGTATGTTCTAAGATGTTTTGTAGGTTCTGACATTATTTTTTTCTAGATCTAGAGAATACATTTATAACCAAATACTACTCTTAATCTTATCCTCTATTTTCACATTTAGCTAGTAAAATGTAACACTTAATGTCCATGTAAACTTTCCAGAACGTCTAGTTTATCTTTTAGTTGTTCAGAATTCAGAAAACAGAATAACAGAGTTGGAAGGGACCTCAGAGGTCTTCTAGTCCAACCCCCTGCTTAGGCAGGAAACCCTACACCACTTCAGACAAATGGTTATCCAATATCTTCTTAAAAACGTCCAATGTTGGAGCATTCACAACTTCTGGAGGCAAGTTATTCCACTGATTAATTGTTCTAACTGTTGGAAAATTTCTCCTTAGTTCTAAGTTGCTTCTCTCCTTGATTAGTTTCCACCCATTGTTTCTTGTCCTGCCCTCAGGTACTTTGGAGAATAGCTTGACTCTCTCTTCTTTGTGGCAGCCCCTGAGATATTGAAACACTGCTATTATGTCTCCCCTAGTCCTTCTTTTCATTAAACTAGATATACCCAATTCCTGCAACTGTTCTTCATATGTTTTAGCCTCCAGTCCCCTGGAGTTCATCCCCTGTTCCTCCCGTGGAACAGTCACCAGTTCCATGGTTGCTATAAAATGACGTGAGATGCTGTCTGATGTATCTTGAGATCACCTGCCTGTTTTAAGATGTATTCCCAAGGTTATTTCATAGTTTGGTTATGGAGAGTAAAATGCAATTAGATTAGATTTGGGCTACTTCTTATCTCGAAAAGAGGAATGTCTGTTTTCTACCCTAAAGTTGGCCCATCATTTATTAAGTTTGCTGCCTGTTCCCAAGTTCTTCTTCTCCCATTGCATTCAGGTATTGACCCCTTCTTATATTGGTCAGATAAATGAGCAAGATTGAAGAAGGCTACTGAAGAAAAGATGGTGGCAAGGAAAGTGTTTTTCTAACTAATATAAATATTGGTAAAAGCAGATCTATGGTCATAGCAGATCCATGAATATGGTGGTATAATGCTAAATCGGCATCCAAATTTATTCTCTAGGCATCCCATGCAGGAAAAAAAGAGGCCTACCTCAAAAGGCATGAAAACAGCTTCAAAGAAGTGGGTTTTTTTGTCTTCATTTATGTCATCCCTTGTTGATTCTTTGTAGGACCATACATGTTGGGTCAGATGCTGATTTTTTTTCCTTTTCTGTTGTTGCTCCTAGCTGTGCTCCAAAAATTTTTACTTTGAAAATTATGCCTGAATGTATATGACTGCCATCTATTGGACAAAATAAAAATAAAATTTCACATAATGAAGACTTGTCTACTAAGAGGCATGTTGCTACTTCAATGTAAAAATTAAAAGATAGGCCTAAATCCCGTTTATTCTCAGATTGCTGGCTATTTTGGATATTTGTTCTGAATAAAATGTGCTATACTTGACATTATGTTTTCTTGAAAAACAAATCACCAAAAAATAAATAAATCAGAATTATATTTTTCCTTGTGATTGTCTTCTCCTTTCTCAGTCCCTGCTTAATTTTCCAGAAGGTTATAGCTAAGGGGAAATATATTCCCTTATAATATTTCTTGTCATTATAGGGTTCCAAAGTATTTGTCCTGGTACTAATACTATAAACATGCTGTGGTGTCTCCTTTATTATGAATCTTCTCACCAGAGGTGTAAGACAAAGACGTTTAGTGGTGCAATTCTGAATTTTTGCAATATATTTTAAGTTAAATTACTGTACTGCTGCTCAGTTTACTTTAATGTAACATATCCCACCATTCTTGTGTAAATGAATCACCGTCAATAGTAACACATGTGCGTCAGTTAGATGGCATGGAGAAAGAAGAAAGGGGAAAAAAAACCCTTTTAAATGACCCATCATGGTGAAAAGCAAGCAAGATATAAACTGTTCCCCTTTTCTGTGCTATTTTCCAGACCGGATGCATCCTTAGGAAATAGGAAGCCGAGAGACAGAAAAGTTGTATGCATCCTTGCCAAAGTTATTCAGGAAAATAAAAATTTGTTAATCACTTATGTAAGTGGGCTGGAGGTTATGCAGCTTTTGGAGGGAAAGTATAAAGTATGGTCATGATGCTGACATAACAGCAGGAGGAAGAGGAGGAGGAGGAGGAGGAGGAGGAGGAAGAGATGTCCCCACTTACCTAGATTCTGCTAATTTTGCAGCTTTCAGAATAGTAACAAACACTAAAAATAACTGCACATTTGAGCCTTAAATGTGATTCCTGTCAGTTTCTGTGACCAGAAGGTCAAACAAAACAGGCATTTCCTACTCTTTAACCTTTGCCGCAAGCAGAAGGAAAAGTGTTCAAAAGGACCACTGTTCTTAAGGGCAGCCTGACACAACTGACCCTGAACTGTTTTGTTTTGCTTCTTGAATGCTAAATGCAAGGGGAGCTATGAGCATAATGCCCTGGTGTCCATGGTTCCTGAATGCTCGCAACCCATTGGCTGCTCTTCTGGGATAGAACCCAGATATCCGTGTCTTGCAGCAGAATATGGACCTGACTGAATATTGATTTACGGTCTTTCAGAGAGGCAAAAGGAAAGTCTATCTATCTATCTATCTATCTATCTATCTATCTATCTATCTATCT
>WNWU01000001.1:23910204-23948353 GCA_012654045.1 Ptyas mucosa
TCTATCTATCTATCTATCTATCTATCTATCTATCTATCTATCTATCTATTTTTTTATTAGATTTATTCCCCACCTATTTTGTCTCAAGGCGACTCTATTTATTTATCAAATTTATTTGCCGCTTATCTCATGGTTCGAGGCGACTCTCAGAGCCACTTTTCTTGGTTTCTGCCAGCATTTGATCATCGCATTCACAGAGGAAAGCAAAACATTTGTCCTGAAAAGTAATCTACATTTGGCACTTAGACTGTGAAGTACACCTCCTGTGTCTTTGTACTCTTAATTGTCAAATGAGGTTGCTTGCCGAAGTCATTGAATCGTTACAGTCTTGACCAAGAATAAAGGTCTGGTTGAATGAAAATAGGGATGGGCAAATTAAGAAGCTCAGCATGCTTCAGAATCTGGTAACTGTGTCCCACCTCCTGCCCCCCCAGTAATTATCATTTGACACATTTGTGTACTCTCTTTTCTAAATAAGGAAAAGCAAAAAAAAAAAAAAAGAGATTGTTTTGGCAATGGCTCAAGTCCAACTAAGCAGTTTTGTGAGTTAGATTTCTCTCCCAATCCCTCTCTCTTTACAATCAAGATCTAGAGCTTGAGTCATTCTCACAAGTAGGACCCAAGAAGATCTGATATAATGCCACACTATTAGCCAATCTCTGACACTGGGCTGCTGAGGAACATATTGCTAAAATTTGTCTCTGGGATTTTAAAGTTGATCTTGATGAATATGGACTGGGGCAGGAAGAGATCAGTCAAAACACTTTGGTTCTTCCAATGCTGTCATCTTCATTAACTTACTGGGGAATTAGGAGTAGGTTTCTCCAGGGTTTATAATAGGTGCTCACCTTCCCCATTCTAGGAAGTCCACCAGATGCTGGACCACAATTCCTATAATTCAGGGGTGAAATGCTACCAGTTTGCTCCAGTTCGGGCCAACTGGTAGTAAAAAAATGCTTTAAATAAGAAAAAAAAAGGTTCCGAGGATCGCTCAGCACAGCTGATTGATTTTTTTTCTTTTTTAAAGATTTTTTTACTACCAGTTCTGGCGAATAAGTAGCAAAAAATGCTTTAAAAAGGTTAAAAAAAAGGTTCTGACGATCGCGCGCCACAGCTGTGATTGTCGGAACCTTTTTTAAAAACTTTTTTAGCATTTTTTTACTACCTATTCGCCCAAACGGATAGTAAAAAAATGCTTCAAAAAAGTAAAAAAAAAAAGTTGGCCATGCCCACGCAGTCACATGACCCCCCACCAAGCCACGCCCACCAAGCACACCCACAGAACCAGTAGCAACAAATTTTACATTTCACCACTGCTATAATTCCTGCATTTGGGGGAAGGCTGCTCTAACCAATCTATCCACTTTTTGCTAAAACTGGCCATAGTCTTCACCCAAAACAGTTAGCAGCTCGTTATTTCTTTTACGGATAAAATTCTGAGCAGGTTCAATTTCCATTTTAACTGTCCTCAACCACTGTTCATTCTCACAGAAATCTCTTTATGAGTAATAAAATAAAACTGCTTGTCTTCTGCTGCATTATAATGGGCTATAGGTTTCTGAACTAATTTTAGGATATTTTTGATACATATCTACTGTACATTCCAGCTGGCCTTTTAACAACTGTAAAAGCACATGCAAACATTTCTACATTTTTTTAAAAAAAATGTTATTAAAGTTTTTATTATTACAAAAAGAAAACAAAAAAACCCACACAAACAGACAAACACATAAAATAAAAACTTTCATACAAATCGGTTCAGCGTTTCCAGCCTTGATGTGTCGTTATACATATAAATCATATTTACATTGCGTATTTACATTGTTATTTACATGGAGTTAATTTTTGTTTCAATTATGCTAGAACAGTATTAACTATATATTATTTTATGCACATAATCATCCTTCTAGCAATGCACAATTTCCACTTGTTCATCTTAATTTCGTATCCAGCTCTCGCGTTTGCAAGTTTTACTTAGATTTCCTATTCCTTAACCATTCATACCACGGGTCCCATGCACTGTAATATTCTGATTCCTCTCTGTCATTTATCTCTAGTGTTAACTTGTCCAATTCGGCACATTTCTACATTTATATGCTTTATTTGCAGTATCATAGGGAAAAATACATAATTACTCTAACTTGGACTTTTTCTTTTATGTTTTAACTATTTGTAAAGTAGTTTTTTCAATCTGGGTATCTATGCATGAATGCCTGTGAAATGTGGCTAAATTAAGCCAGAGTTTGGCAGGTATGGAGATTTTTCAGAACACTAAAATAAAGCCAGGAACAAGGATTGCAGTAAGAAATGTCTTTACATATACTCAGATCTCATTCTTTCAAATACAAATCTGACACGTTCTTCTGCATAATATCAATGCATTTCAATGTATCTTCCAGTTCCTTTGCATTGGTTCCCTTTAGTTTATCTTCTTCAAACATGTTAGGACTGTAAGTTTCCAATACTAGACTGACACACCTTCAGAGGCATTTGCAAACTCTTGCTGCTTGACAAATAATAAAAGTGATGTTCTAGCATTGTGTCAAAGTCTCTTCCCATTTTGATTGTGCGCATACAAAATTGCATATAGAAAAGGGGCAGTCTTCGCATCACAATGCCATGATGCTGTTTGCAACCCTTGGACCCTTTGTTGTCGCCCCCATGGATGACATTGGAACACTTGCTTTTAAGAGCAAACCAAAGTGATCATGTTGCTTTTCATCATTCTGCTTTGAACCTCCAACCAGTGTTGTTCTGCACAGCTTGCACTGTCCCACAGTGGAAATGGCTGTGCAGGATAGAAAACTTCCCTATCATAGGGATCAGAATTACCAAGCTGAAATGACCTCAGCATGTCCTGGAGCCCCTCTACCAGCCTGGAGAACCCTGGAACCTATCTTTCATCCTGGAAGCTCTTTGTTTCGACTGAAATGCTTCCAGTCCATCCTGGAAGCACTTCAGCTCGTGCTACAGACAAAGTTGAGTGGAGCCTTTTCTCATAGTACAGGCACGTATCAATCCATCATCACCTGAATTACTGTACTTCCCTGAGGTGAGTTGTGTGCCTCTTTATTGTCTTGTCCCCATGACTAGAAAATCTGCCTTACTGCTCATAGGCTTATCTGTCATTCAAATAACACTGAGACACATAATATTTTGGACAGGAAGTCAGTTACATTACGCCTTTTCCAGGACAAGAATCATATTGTCTCTGTGATACAAAACATCTCTTCAAAGCAGATCCAAAGCTCTGTCTTATATAGGCTCAATGTATTTTGTTCCCACTTCAAATTGCAGCTATATAAGCTTAAAACAACACAGGCTGTTCTAGCTCTCCTTGTCGCAGAACAAAGTGAGAGCTTTTTTTCCAACAACAACAATAAATTTCTACAAAATTTTTAAATATAATTTATCTTTGTTTCTATCTTTTATTAACCTTCCCTTCCCCAAATCTGTCAACTCCGTTGTGTGGGTCATTGAAGAATGGGATGTGAAATAAGGGAGTTTCCTTTATGCTCCATCAGTGATGCAAAAAGGGAGTAGAAACAATGCTTGATCCAATCCCAGGTATTTCTTTGGAGATAAGCTCTTGGAATGCTCAGCCAGAAAGCCAAATTGTTTTGCCCAGGTACCTGGCAGACTAGGTGGAATTTCCATGAAAAATAATAATAGCATGTCTGGCATTTGGAATTCACTTCTCTGGAGATATGAAGCATAGTGGTACCTTATTTTGTGTGTCTTTACGTGATAAGTTCCAAGATAATAAGTTTTTAAATGCTTGGCCATTCTCAACCCGTTCTCTTGATATATCCCACTTTCTGACCAATATTATAGCAACAAAACTATGAAGGACCCCACTCTTTTGGATATGCTAGGCAATTTATTTTGGGGAAATGTTAATTAAGTACCACGTGCTTCTAAAATGCTGTGTATATAGGCTGTTTTAGAATATATTCCAATCAATGATATCTTCAAAAGAGTAACATTCACAAGGAAAGAAGACAGCAACAACACACTATGCTTCCTGCATAGATATCCTCACCATCAGAGGAAACAATGGTAGTTTAGAAATGCAAGTCTGCTGAAAAAGAACCTACACTAACCAAGTATTCCATTACCAAAGTAATAACCTCCCGCAAGAAGAGCTGTGTAAGAATATTATTCAGATGAGTACAAATGCACTGTACCAACTCAGAACATCAGAAAGAGGAAACAGACAGCCTATACATCTTCCAACAAAATATCCCAATATTGCAATGTAGCCACCTGACCACTCAACCCACTATAGCACAACCAATGCAAACTATAAAAAGAATAACACTACCATACATTCAAAGCATCTCAGAGACAACCAATAGACTCTTACAACCACATGATATCACAATAGCACACAAAATATCTCAGGTCTTCGAAAACATCTTAAATAAACTAAAAGATTCAGTGACCCAAGAAGAAAAAGAAGAAAAAAAACCAGGACCATATATAACATATAAGGTAAGGACTGTAGTCAGAAGATCTGAGTTGAGACCAACTAGCAATCAAAAGCACTATGAAAATTCCTTCATATCACAATATATGGCCAGACTCATCCATAGTTATAACTGGAAACTGTGATAAAAACTTGAATCCTAACATGTTAGGAAGCTTGACATTCAGACAAATTAGCCATCAATAGAATGGAAATAACCACATAGAAATAGGTCGCATTTACACACCTTTCAAAAAAGACACATAGAGATAAATCGCATTTTCATATCATTCAAAAGAGGCATTAAAGATGGAAGGAAACAAAAATGCCAGAACACGTGTTTGCCAACAACTAACAACCAGATAAGCAGGAATTAACACAAGATAAACAATCAAGCAGAAAACAATACCCTAATCAAAGAACTATCAAGGTGAAAACCATATCCCCACCATCACTGGCAAGGCAAGCTAACGTATATAAACAGCGAGCAAACTCTTCATTTACTAGCACTGATGATGTTACATACTTAGGCAATGAAACCTCTGCGACAGGGGTGGGTTCTACTTAACTTTACTACCGGTTCACAACGGGGCCACGTGCAGAAGCGTTCTGATGACGTCAGGGTCTGTGGGCAGAGCCTCCCTCCGGTTTTACTACCGGTTCTATAGAACTGGTCCAAACCGGGGGCAACCCACCACTGCTCTGCAAGCAAACAACCAAGCTCAAAGATCACCAAGGACTCCACAGTTCAGTCCTGAACTACATATATTCTCTTCTGTTGGACTATGACTTCTGATGGGCATTATCTTAATTTAAGCATTGGGAGTTTTCTTTTGATCAAGAGGAATATACTGCCCTTGGGGAGGGGGAGAATAATTCTTTAGATACATGGGATTAATAAATCAGTGGTCTTATCTTTAGAATGTTGTATGTTGCAAAGAATGGAATCTTTTTTCTCCAGTTGACACTACTTTTCACTATACATATAAGAAAATGAAGACAAATTTTGGGCAACTTGAATGAAAGCTATAAATGTGTTAGTTTTAAATAAATTCCAATTTATTTAAATTTAATTTTAACCCAAATTATACTTGGTTAAACATGTTTTGTAATTTTACATGTACTATATTTTATATATAGTATTACAAGAAGAAAGATACTTTATTTAAAAATCTTAAATAAATATATAAATAAGAACCATTGGTCAAGTCTATTTATTAAATGACATATTTGAATTAGTAATTGGCTTGTGGATTCTGCAGTTCTTACCCAACTATTTTTTCTAGATGAAATTAAATCATTCCCCCCCCCCCAACTTTACAGTGGTTTTTTTGTAAACTCAGCAAACCTTCAGAAATCATCCAAATGGTTATCCAGAGATCATACAAATTTGAGAATTCATTCAATACAAAAGAACATATGATAACTATATAACAATCCTTGTCAGATGCTTCCTTTTTGTGGTTTTTGTTTTGTTTTGTTTTGTTATTGTACTCTATAGCAGAGGTCTCCAACCTTGGCAATTTTACAACTTGTGGACTTAAACTCACAGAATTCCTCAGTCAACATGCAATGGCTGAGGAATTCTGGGAATTGAAGACCACAAGTCGTAAAGTTGCCAAGGTTGGAAACCCCTGCTCTATACCATGGAAGTTGAAGTCCAAATTCTTGGAGAAAACTGCTAGGGTGTTTTGCTCATGCCAACCCATTCTAAATCTGCAATTGACATTTTCAGTCTGAACTCTTTTGCTGAAAATGAAAGTTATTCTTGCCTTTTTGCAAGCTGGCAAGGAAATGGTGAAAAGTTTTTTGTTGGGCGTCTTCACAAGGAAGAGATCCTATCAGTTACAAAGGATAAGCATAAAACTATGACATACCGACATATTTGTGACAAAAACATCATACTGTGATCTTCTGTAATGAATACAATGAGCAAGACTGATTTAAAAATAGCTTCCTTGTAGAAATGCAGAGTTGAGTTGTTGATGCAACAGGAGACATTTTCTCTGGGAAAACAGTCACTTTTTAAATTTTCTCTCCCCCCCCCCCTTTTAATCCATTTCCCTAGATTTAGAGTGGGGTGAGTGGCTTAGGTAGAAATGGAGTTATGTCTTTTTATTAAGATACTAAAGTGCTGAGTCATGAGATAATTCATTTAAAAATGGTGGGTGTGATGGACAGTCACAGGATGGTCAGATAATGACATCATTGAAATGAGTTGAACTGAGATTTCAGGGATTATTTACATATTTTCAACAGGTAGTTGGATGCTAAGCTTAAATGACAGTTGACATATCTGATTTTCTTTCTTATCCTTAAAAATAGGAGTGCCAGAGTACAGTTTCAGGAAAACAGGAAGAAGGGGATTGGGGATTCCAATCACTGCAGATCACTGCAGGTTGTCTATACCTGGACTAGGCACTGTGGATAACATTCTGAGGGATGGGGGAAATCACTTATTTATATAAAATCTAAATTACTAGACTTCAGGGGGGTAGAGGAAATCTTCAAGATATATTTTCAGGACATACTGGATTATGCAGTTTAAAAAAACATCATGATTTTAACTGAAATGACATTACATTCTGAAAATATTACCCAAAGAATTGCTTAATTCTCCAAGGGGATGGTCAATTCTAAACCTTTTGCCTACATTAACTGGTGAATATGCATTTGCTTTAACCTAGAACTCACAACAAGAGACCAAAACTCTCCTCTCCTCTCCCCTCCCCTCCCCTCTCCTCTCCTCTCCTCTCCTCTCCCCAAATAAATAAATGAAAAATGAGTAGCATTCATAAAGTTGTCTTTGTGATTTAAATCATATGCCTCCCAGTACACTATCCTCAGTCAGAATACAGCTGGAAGGGACCTTGGTGTCTTCTAGTCAAATCCCCTGCTCAAGCAGGAGACCCTATACCATTTCAGACAGGTGACTGCCCAGTCATTTCTTTAAAATCTCCAGTGATAAAGGACCTACAACTTCTGAAGGCAAGCTGTTCCATTGGTTAATTGTTAGAAAGTTTCTCCTTAATTCCAGATGGCCTCTCTCCTTGATTAATTTCCATCCATTGTTTCTTGTCTTGCCTTCTGGGGCTTTCAAAAATAAGTTGACTCTTTCTTTGTGGCAGCCCCTCAAATACTGGAATCCTGCTATCATATCACTCCTAGTCCTTTTTTCCAGATTGGCCATACCCAATTTCTTCATATGTTTTTTGTCTCCAGGTCTTTAATAACATCTTAATTGCACTTCTTTGCACTTTTTCCAAAGTCTCAACATTTTTTTAATAACATGGTGACCAAGGCTGGATGCGGTATTCCAGGTGTGGACTTACTAAGGATTTATAAAGCAATACTAATGCGTCACATGATTTTGATTCTATCATCTGTTATACAACTAAGGATTGTATTAGCTTTTTTTGGCTGCTGCCACACACGGCTGGTTCATGCTTAGCAACAGCAATAGCACTTAGACTTATATACCTTTTTATCATGCTTTACAGCCATCTCTAAGTGGTTTAACAGAGTTAGCATATTGCCCCCAACAATCTGGGTCCTCATTTTACCCACCTCGGAAAGATGGAAGGCTGAGTCAACCTTGAGCCTGGTGGGATTTGAACTGCCAAATTGCAGGCAACTGATAGTCAGCAGAAGTGGCCTGCAGTACAGCACTCTGACCACTGTGCCACTGAGGCTCTTAAGTCCAAGGTCCCTCTCACAGTTACTGTTTTTGAGCCAGGTTTCTCCTAATCTGTACTCATACCTTTGGTTTTTCTTTCTAAGTGTAAAATCTTGCCCCCCTCACCGCAAGACATTTGATGGAGAAGATGCCACATTGAGAGAGTGAGTCATGTGCAGTTTTTTTTAAAATTTTATTTATATGCCGCCCTTTTCCGGAGACTTAGGGCGGCTTACAATGCGTTAAGCAATAGGCTTTATACTTTTGTATATTTTATACAAAGTCAGCTTATTGCCCCCACAAACTGGGCCCTCATTTTACCCACCTTAGAAAGGATGGAAGGCTGAGTCAACCTTGAGTCTGATGAGATTAGAACTCGCAGTAATTGCAAGCAGCTAGATGTTAAATGCTGTCTTAGTAGGAGGCATTAGCTTGCTACGCCACTCAGGCTCTTTTCTACTGTTTAACTGTGTACAGATTTTAAGGAAAAGTAAAAGCAGTGTACAGAAAAAAGGTGAACTTTTTTTTATCAACAGAGTATTTCTTAGGGATTGCTGCAAAGATGCTTCATTATGAAAAGAGCTGAGACAGGTTGCATGTTCAAAAAGTGCCATTTTTAAACACTTCGGTTAAAAATGTTTTCTTCACGCCATACATTTCTCCCATAAAGAGGAATC
This sequence comes from Ptyas mucosa, assembly GCA_012654045.1. Lineage (NCBI taxonomy): Eukaryota > Metazoa > Chordata > Lepidosauria > Squamata > Colubridae > Ptyas > Ptyas mucosa. The sequence goes on from WNWU01000001.1 coordinate 23,919,026, forward strand.
ACTAAAACCTCATCATAAGATAAGGGAGATGTTTTGCTCATACAATACAATATACTAATTTATAGCTTAATTGTGAATAAATTAGGATAGTTGGGAATACACAATCACAATTCTTGTATTGTCAGTCCAAAGGACATCAACACAACAAGGTCTTTGCACTAGGGGTCTCCAATCTTGGCAACATTAAACCTGGCGGACTTCAACTCCCAGAATTCCCCAACTGCCAGGCTTAAAGTTGTCAAGGTTGGAGATCTCTGCTCTATACTGTTTGTCCTCCAGTAATTGGTATGGAGATAAATCACTTTTCAAAATGGTGGTATCGTTATCATCTCTCATACCCCTAGATAAATCTTTCTTCAAGGAATATATACACTTATTTTTAAAAAACAAAAAAGGATTAACACTGATAATGACTTTGATAAACTAATTATGCAATGGGGTGGGAAAAAGAATAGTGATTTAGATATGCACAGAGGGTAAAAAACCGGGACATAATGACATCCTGGCGGGTGGGCAGAGACTCCTGCCGCCAGTGCTACCAGTTTGGCGAGCCAGATAGACCCAGGCAGATTTCACCACTGCTTTCCAGTACAATGGGATCATTAAAACATATTGTTTAATATTCTCTCTCTCTCTCTCTCTCTCTCTCTCTCTTTTCTTTTCTTTTCTTTTCTTTTCTTTTCTTTTCTTTTCTCTCTCTTTCTCTTTAATTTCATTACAATTGCTGGTTCCTATTTATTTTCTTTACAAATTATTTCTGAGCTGGATTTTTATTTTTAGACATTTACCTCACAGCAAAGAAGCTAATTCAAAAGCACATACAGGAAAACCAGAAAGATCCATCAGTTTCTTAGAATATAGATTAAACAGGAAGGACTGTTGCTTTGAATATAGTTTTATCAAACTTTTCCAAAGTGTTTAGACTCCAGCGTCTAAAGGAATGCAACTGTTGAAAAATAGGCACTGCACTGCATTGTTGCATATCAAAGGAAGGATAGGGCTGTTCCCCACAACCATTGTGACAAGATACATATTTCTAAAGACACTGTTGTCTTTTTTAGTTTTCCCCAGCTTCCAGGTCAGCTCTTGGGTCAAACCATAACTGTCACCACTGGAGAAGAATAGGAAATATATTCCACCTTTTCTCTGTTTCTCTCTCACACATAATGTGTGACAGAGAAACAAAAATGGAGAGACAGAAAGATAGAGAGAGACACAGAGAGAGACACAGAGAGAGACAGAGACAGAGAAAGAAAGAGAGAAGAATATACATATATGTATGTTTGTGCATGCTGATGCAAAGCACATGGAAGACTTTCAGGATGTTATATTCTGAAATTTGATTAGCCTCAAGTGAGAAAGCATAAAACAGTTCCCGTGATTCTTCATTCTAACCCTGAAAAACAATAAAGCATCACATTAACTACTTAAATTAAATTAAATTAAACATAGACAAAGGTCAAATTGCCATCCATTTGACATCTCTAACAATAACAATGCTTTAGAAAACAAAAAGCCCAGCTCACTGCCAACTTAAGTCCAGTCAAGTCCTAACCCTTCCCAAGGTCATAGTTTAAAGGAACCTTACATTTTGTGTTGGAAACAGATTTTCAAGTGACTTTCAAAGTATTGCCCTGAGACTGTGCAGGCAGCCCAGTCCAGATGGCATATTTCATTGCACTCTTTTTTATTAAAAACAGGTTGGAGGCCTAGAGATTTTAGAAATGAAGTCCGATTTTCACTGTTTGGACTGGAATACTACATGTGCCAATACAGGTAGTCCTCAACTTACAACAGTTCATTTAGTGACCATTTGAAGTTACAACAGCACTAAAAAAAAGTGACTTATGTCCATTTTTTCACACTTATGACCGTTGCAGCATCCTCACAGCCACATGATCAAAATTCTCATGTTTGGCAAATAGTTCATATTTATGATGGTTGCAGTGTCCCGGGGTCATCCTGTGATCATCTTTTGTGACCTTCTGACAAGCAAAGTCAATGGAAAAGCCAGGTTCACTTAACAACCATGCTACTCATTTTACAACTGCAGTGACTCACTTAACAAATGTGGCAAGAAAAGCCATAAAATGGGGCAAAACTCACTTAATGAATTTCTCACTTGGCGACATAAACTCTGGGCTGAATTGTGGTCATAAGTCAAGGACTACCTGTAGCTGATGGAGAACAATAGAGTTTCATGGTGGGCAAAAAACATAATGATTCTGAATTGTCTGCTTCAAATCCTGACCTCTGGTAATGTCCATGTTCTCAACCAGTAGCGAGTAATCTAAGTCTATTGAAATCAAGCTGTTTGGAGTGAAGTCTACTCAACCTCTTTAAGTATGAGGTCTTTGGTGCTCCCTGAGCTTGGTTGTTTTCTTAAAGGTAAAGGTAAAGGTTCCCCTCACACATATGTGCTAGTCGTTCCTGACTCTAGGGGGCGGTGCTCAACTCCATTTCAAAGCCGAGGAGCCAGCACTGTTAGACATCTCTGTGGTCATGTGGCTGGCATGACTGAATGCCAAAGGCAGATGGAACGCCTTTGGCATTCCATTTAGTGGCATTCCACTAAAGGTGGTTCCTATTTTTCTACTTGCATTTTTACGTGCTTTTGAACTGCTAGGTTGGCAGAAGTTGGGACAAGTAACGGGAGCTCACCCCATTACATGGCACTAGGGATTCGAACTGCTGAACTGCAGACCTTTCGATCGACAAGCTCAGCGTCATAGCCATTGAGCCGCCACATCCTCTTGAGCCACCACATCCCCTTTGTTTTCTTACAGAGGTTTTATTACCCAAACTAGGTAACATCATCAGTACCACCATCTCTTCAAGTGTATAGTAATTTCAACAGACATCCCAGAAAGTTCTAATGACTAATAAATGTTACTGATTGTAGTGATTAATTTTTGAATTTTTAAATCTTAAATTTGAATTGGTATTCTCACGTTTAACCTTATTTATTGGATATTCTGTTTTAATTTGTCTTTTAACTTTTGTATTCTCTATTTTTTATTGTTGTGAGCCACCCTGAGTCCTTCGGGAGAAGGGCAGCATATAAATCCAATAAATAAATAGATAGATAGATAAGATAGATGGATAGATAGCTAGATAGATAGATAGACAGACAGACAGACAGACAGACAGATAGATAAATAAGAGATTGTTTTCCCCCCCTTGGAAAAAAATGTTTGTAATTGTGAGGTCTATTGGAATACATCCCAATTTTCTCCATTTCTTTCATTTTCGTTCTACCGTGACAGTCTTATGAAAGTAACTGATGATGCCTAACTCTTTGCCAGGCAAACAATATGCTTTATTTGTCACATGAAAGTAACGCGCAGTTCCCTTAAATGTTGTGTAGCGCAGCCCTCTTGCATTCCATAGTCCTGCACTTGAACCACCTCCATTCATATCTGAATCTTTTTTATCCCAGCCCACATTGAGCAAGCTGCTCTGAAGCTTAATTCTCCTGACCCTTCAGTGCAGTTGGATATTGTCACCTAATCCCTTTTTCCCCCTTATGTCCCATGTGTGGTTTTGACTTCTTTCTCTTCTCAATTCCTTTTTCCTCTTCCTTTTTTCCCCACTTTCTTTCTTATTCTATAAGCCTCTCTTCAGGCTCTGCATTCCAGAATTCATCCTTGCATTAGTGCTGCCATACAATGCTTTCCCAGTGTTAGAGGATTAGACATTACGGAGACTATGGCAACTTACTGGATGCATAGGGGGAACATAAGGGGATGGTGGAATGTCTACAGGAAGAAAAAAAAATATATGAAGAAGTTGAAAGAGCTGAGAGCCAGCAGAACTGTGAATGAGGAATGGTGGTTTAAGGTGAAGAAATATGATTGTGTCAAGTTACTTCCTATGGAAAACAGAGTAGAAAACCAAGTAATGTGCTCTATGAAGAAGCAAGTAGGACTTCTGAGTAGAAGACTTGGTAGTACACAGAGGAATGATAAATGATCATCAATTTAATAGCATGGATGTGACTGGCACCATGAAAAGACTGAGGAGTGAGGGGAGACATCTTAGTCAACTCATTCCAGCTTTCAATTGTTGTGATTACTGTGGGAAACAGTGCATTGTGTACCCACTTCATCAATTACAAATATCAGGGTAGCTCCGTTTTAACTTCACTGAAAGTCCTCTACTGATTAAAAAAAACCAAAAAACTTGGAGAGCTTGCAGAAAGTAACACATAAAAAAGATAATTCCAGAACGTTGCTGTCATGTATAGAAAGTGCAGGGGATACATGTATGAAAATGAGATATATTTATGAAACATGTGATCTTCTGGGATAAAACCAAGAATCACATAAAACATATTGTAATGACAGTTTTTCAAAATGCTGCTGCTCCATAATAATGAATAGCTTGACATCTTCTCCAAATACTTAGACATGTATGGAACTTTAGGTAATTGCAGTTAATTACTGCATGTAACAATGGACGAAGATTAATCTTCTACAATATTGTTTGCCGATACACATGCTACTTTTTGTGCCTAGAAATTCCATACGACGAGGGTGTCCAGATTCCTTGAAAATAAACACATTTATTTGCTTACTTGTATGCTTTATCCACCCATTTTCAAAACCTTTGGGTGGTTGAGAAAAAAAAACCGATTTCATAAGCTAAACCCCATAAATTTAATTGACTTGACCAGTGTTTTTCAAAGCAAGAATGAAGAGAAGAGATTCCAGATATAGATAGTATATTTTACATTTAGGACTATGCAGGTTCCAGATCATGTAGAAACTGATAGCCAGCTTGTAGCTGTTAAAAAACATCATCCCACCAGCCTTCATGAGCCTCTGGGTTCTCCCCCCACCCCCACCCAGCCACCCACTTTCCACCACAGGTTGACAGTTTTGTTGTGTCTGAGGAATGCAGGTGTCATTGAAGGTCATGGGCACACGATTATTATTCATTTAATTTGAATAAACGCTTTTATATAAAGAATGCTGGAGGCCCGCTTAAGCCTGATTTTCTTCACAAGCATGTTGTGAGGCTTTAAAAGTCTGTGAAGTGCTTGAGACCTTTGCAGAGAAGGCACTTACGCAAATGCAACGGGTCATTGTTTGTTCGAGCTGTTCATCATTTGTTCAAGGCCATTGCCCCTTTTCCTCTCAACGGTAAGAAGTTCAAAGCAGCCTTTCCGGAATCACTGGAGAAGGAGTGTGGGTGGGTGGGTGGAATCAGCAGTGTGGAGAGCGGCAAAATACAGGAAGGATCATAGAATGCAGAGCTAGAGGGCACTAGGAATTGTATCCAGGTAGATCTTCGAAGCTGCTCCTCTTATCTTTCTAATCATAGCGATCTTTAAAAGGTAAGCAAAACAAGACAAATGTGACACATTGGAAGAATATGAATTAGGAAATCTTTGCTCCAGGCTCAGTCTCTAAATCATCTGACCATAGAGGTGAATTCCTATCTTAACTATCAAGCATAATTGTATTGGTCCCTCAAGAATGTGGCTATTTTTCCAGGCAAAATGAATTCGGGACAGGGTTACTCTTTAAAGAGAGCAGTTGTGTGCCTATTTTTAGCTAGGGGAAAAGTTATAAGTTGTGGTTGGTTAATACATAAAAGGTGCTGTATACAATCCCAACAGTCTAAAAGTTGCTTTCCAGCTAGTGCTGAAGATTGCATAGTACGTCAGGCTGATGGATCTGACATCACACATACATATAAGCCCACACACATTGTTACAGATTCATATTCATATTATATTATATTCATATTATAGCCATTATGGCTTCACAAACTTATAATGTCTGTGGGAAGGGGAGAGGTATACATTAATTAATTATTTGGTGTTTGGTCAGTGTACTTTCTAAACTCCAGCTCCTGGGAAGTATGGCGTAATGCAATACTTCCCAGTAGCTTGGATTCATTGGCATGAATCCAATGAACTATAGCTTTCTTAACAAATCATGTTTAAACAACTATGGATTTAGCATAATATGTGAAAATTCTCAGATATTCGAAAAAAAGGAGGGTCAGCACCTTTTGCCATCAAATAATCTACAGCAGAATCATTGTTTATAGGATGCTAGCTGACAGATAGCAGAGCCTGAGTGTAATGAGATGTGGGAATGACCTTGGGAAACAGAAAGAAGAGCTGCAGACTAGGCAACAGTCTGATAAATGACATTTCAGTCGAAAGGAAGACTCAGAAGAGACCCTTCCTATTTTTGAGGAGTAAAAATAAGGGATGGAAGAGGTACTTTCCAATTTTCAAGATTCTGTTAATGTACCCTTACAACAAAAATAGTGCTAGTATTCATTGTGATGCTTCTTGTCTGGCCTACCTCAAAGGGCTAACACTGAGTGCCCTTGTGAAGAATGGATGAAATTCAATAGTTCTCTCATCTCAAGATTTCTTCTCTCTCTTTCTCTTTCTCTTTCTCTTTCCCTCCCTCTCCCTCTGTGTACTGTAAAGCAAATCACTGAAACAAAGCAATTGCATCTGAAATATTGAACCATACAATAGTTTCAATGGAAGTGTGAGTACAAGTGAGTCTTCACTGGTTAACAAAAAGATTATAAAGGTGATCTCAGATTAATTGCTCATTGTCAACCCTCTAAAAGTATTTCAAGCAGGACAGAATTCTGAAAGCAGTTAGAAATTTTCTGACTTTCCACAGCTCTCTCTCTTTCTATACACACACACATGTGTGCGTGCGTGTGCACACATACACACACACACACACACACGTACATTTGTATGTGTGTGTGTATAACCAAAAATCTTATCTCAAATATTTTGAAAGTTTCCTTTGTTGGTGAAAGAGGCTTCTTTTTCAGTCATGGTCTCAATGTTTCTCACTTTTGTTTTATTTTTTTCAAGATGGCAAGACTTACCTAATCAAATGATTGATTAGGGATTCTTATTAGCATTTTTAAAAGAAGGTATATATAGAAAACCTGTGGGAGTACACAGTGGTGTTCTGCTTTTAGAAGTATCCAACTTCCATAATCTTTCTTTTTAACAGACAACTAGCCAAGAAGATTCCTTATTAAGCTAGAACATCTATTTACAGAGCAACTAAGCAATTATAAATTAAGTAAAAAACTGAAAAAATGGTTATGAGAGAAAACCTCAGAAATAATATTAAACTAGCAGGGTAAAGCTGGCAATGAAGCTTCATGGAAAACCATCAGTATTTTTTCTGGCTCCAGCTCTTACCAAACTTTATGCAGTGTGTAGGCTGGGAGGCAAAAACAAAAATCTACATCTGAGAACAAAAAAATAACTTGGGAAGACACCACAAATCAAGGGAATACAGAATGTACAAGCATGAAATAATTAAATGCCCAGGAACTACCAACTCTCTGCCTATAATTTCACTTTTAAACAGTTGTCATGGACAAGGGAATATTTTCACAAGAATTTGCAGATTAGATTGTGGAAAAGCTGGTGTGGATATTACAATAGTTGAGATGACTGTTCCAGTAGTCACTTCTGAAGCATCATAGAAGAATTCCCCTTTATCCTCTCTTCCCCAAACCACACATTTCCATCTCTTTCAGACATTTCTCATAGACATGCTTGCCAATTTTATGCACCATCCTGATCAAATTTCTCGGAGCTCACTCCCGTTTGTAATTTTAAAAATCTGTTGTCCAGAATAGGATGCAATACTCCAAATGTGGTCTGACTAATGCAGAATTATTAATTATCTTGGCATAAATGGCAAGTTCCTGTGAATGCGCCTTAAGATTGCATAAATGTTTTTAGTAACTGTATCACACAGTTGGCTTAGATTCAGTCCATTCTCATATGCGCTCAGCAGTAAGTCCTTCCCAATACATTAGCTTTTAAAAAAATCTTTGTGGAAAAAATAATATATTCTCACAAAGCATGCATTTCTAAATATATTTTATTTAAATGGCCACTTTATCATAAGATATGCGTTTTGAAATATGTTTAAAATCAAGTGTTTAGCACAGAGTTGTTCCAATCCTCAGATTGCACGTCAGGATAATTGCACATAATATTTCACTACATATAATGCTCATAGATTTTCCAGCACTGAAACCATGTGCTCACTGCCAACATACTCATAGCAAGGTATTCTTTAATGTTATAGTTGAAGATTTTTGAAAAAAGAAAAACAACATGTCTCCTTCAAAATTAAATGAAAATTGGCCTTGTGTTTGTTTTAAATATAAAGAACACACTGATAAAATAATATTGATGTATTTCTTTTATTGGGCTTATAACTGACACTTCCATGAACAAATGGCATTCAATGAGAGTGAACCCCCCAAAATGTGTGCAATAATATCCCATAGGTAGCAAAGTTTTTTAATGACTATCTGAACAAAGGTCTTCCAGTTACCTTCCAGCTATGCATTTACATATTAAGGATGGGAATTTTTAATATAAAGATTATTTTGTTCCTACTTTTCTCTCCATGTTCCATGGACATCATTAGAAAATGTTACTTGAAAACATACATGAATTTTAGAATGATTGATTCATCATGGAAAAGTATTAAAATCACATCTCTGCTCATGAAGCAGAGCAGATGCATGACACGAGATCCTCCCCAAGCCAAAGCATTCGAATTTTCCTTCTTTCTATACAGCTTCGAGGAATTGGAGGTCAGTTGCTTTGATTTAACTTGGAGAGAGAATGAGACGGCTACTGTTTCAGTTATCTGCTTCATTAAGTTTCGACTCTATTTGTGTCTGTTTGCTTTTCTACTTGTGCTTGGAAGTGTGTCTATCTGTGCTCTATTTCATAAGGTCTGGAGTTTATTTGCCTGCATTTGCTTTCCACTGCCTTTGGACTATGTTTGCTCTGTGCTCTGTTTGATTGAGTCTGGACTTTATGGGTCTGAGCTTCTTCCAGAGCTTTGAGGCCTTGTTTGTTTTGCTTTCTAAAGCCTGGGAATGTGGTAGTATGTGGCTTGCCCATTGCCTTGAAGAGTGACTGAGATGCCTTACGGTAAGTATGAGAGCATTCCTATATACAGCTGACCCTTCGCCTAATTCTTCTACCTTCCTCAGGCAGTCTTGATTTCTTCCAGATCTATTGAGGCATGCTATCTGAGACCTTTGAGATAGTAACCTAACACATGTGTTGGGTACTTGGTCACAGAAGACTGATCAAGCCACCCAGTGGCAACTGTACTGGATACAGGGAAAAGGGGTTTGCCCTAGAAACCTGGGTTCTCAGCAAAAGGAACCTGAGGAAGAGAGAAACAATTAGACTGCTCATGCTCATACTTAGCAGGATTCATCCAGAAGGTTTCCATCTCAGCAAAATATCATCTGAAGTCCAGGAGACTGAAGAAAGGAAAGGAGCATCACCTTGCCTTACGAGCTCCTTTCTTCCATGTAGGCTTCATAAGAATGCAAAATTTCTGAGCATTATAATTCATTTGAAAAAGTGATGACTCCTTCTAGAATGAGCCTTATAGAAGATGTATCCAATACATGCTATTCTATGGAGTGTTCAGTCAGATCTTTGCCTATAGAGCTTTTGAAATAATTAGTCAATTGGGTGTGTTGGGCTTTTGGTATATACATATACATTATTTTGGCATATACATTTAATGATTAAGGAATAGTTATTGGTTGAGCTTTTTGTTCTATTCTAATAAAGTTTTCATTGGGAGTGTTATCTGATAAAATGGAATGTTTTTATGCTGATATCTATGGTATACTGTAAGAGACTTCTGAGGATGACTTTGGTGACAATTGATACCATCAGGGTGATGTTGTTTTACATTATATTTTTGTACTTTTATGGTATTGTCATGATGATTTTATGAAGTTATGGTATAAGCCTCCTAAAGGTGCTTTGAAGGAGGCTGTATAAAAACCATACCATATATAAATACATAAAATGATTATTCTTCCTCGAATTCTATTCTTGTTTTAAGCACTTCAATCATTTTGTCTATTATTTTGTTTCTATACAGCAAATAATTATATCTTCATTTATAAACCCCACTACATAGATCATGGATACAAGTACATGGATATTACATGGATACAAGTAGAAATAATACTGGATCTTCAGGCTGTTAGGGTGATACCTATTGTTAAGAAATTAGTTAATTATTATTAATTATCTATATCAGAAAACTTCCTTTAGAAGTTTTGGAATTTGTGGCAACAATGTCTGACCCTTGATTCCTCCCCTTAGTAACAAAAGCTTTAAAGTCATGGTTCAGTAGAATCAATTCAAAGACTGCAAGATAGAGTTTCAAGGATTAGAGATTTCATTATTGATGGGAAACCTCTCTGTCCTGAATATGTTGCAAAAGACATGGCCACACATATTAATTTGGTTTCAAGTGAGACCAATGCAATGATTTCTTAGACTAAGGAGAGCTCACCAATCAAGGGCGTTGATCATCAGATTGGGTAAAATAGCTTTGATGTCCCACCACAAAGTGTTTTGCATTGCCTTCCATCTTCCTCTTAGCATCTTCTGGCACTTGCGAAAACTGAAAAAGACTTTTAGGAGCTGAGTGAAACTGTTGAAAGAAGCTTATGTGATGAGCAGTGACTTCTTCCAGCATTTCCATGCAGGAGAAGACCCCGAAGATGAGGCTGGAATGGGCTGAGAAGGAAAGTGAAGCAAATTGATGTGATTGTTTTGTACCATGTTGTTTTATGATGAGCAACTTGACTTAAATCTTCATTAAAGTATCGATCATTGTAAAGCATAATATTAAAATATATAATCCTAATTAACAATATTTGAATACTAATGCATACTCCATTATTTATAATAGAAAGAACTGTTGCTTCAAATATAACAGCAAAAGCTTCTCATGAAAGCCTTTTTAATGAATTAAAAAATAAATACTTTATCAATAGTCTTGCTAAATAGTCTTAGGACATTTGTATTACAAAACTCCCTTCAAAATTATTCTATAAATATCTAAAAATGAGCATAAATGAGCATTAACATGTTTATTATTTATGTTGCTACTTTAGATAGGTTCATTATTTTATTTTATTTTATTTTATTTTATTTTTATTTTATTTATTTATATTTATATGCCGCCCTTCTCCGGAGACTCAGGGCGGCTTACAATGTGTTAAGCAATACTTGATACTTGATATAATTATATACAATACTTGATATAATTGATTATATTAATCAAAGTCTTTCTAACTTGGACCAGTGAGGTTGTAATTCAGTTGGATTACACAATTACCTATGATGACCTATAAAGTCATACATGGCATTGGATGGAAGGGACTCCCTGACCCTTATCTACCCATCCCATAAGAGGTGTGGTGGCTCAGTGGCTTAATGATGCTGGAGCAGTTCGAATCCTAGCACTGTGTGGCAGGATGAGCTCCCCTCACTCCCCTCAGTTTCTGCCCAGTTCGAAAACATATTATATGCAAGTAGTTAAATAGGTACCACTTTAGAGGGAAGATGAGCCAGAGCCTTATATAGATGGTCAGAAACCTGCCAGTGCTGAACCTTCCCATTTGCGAGGTGGCTTTGGTGGAAGAAGAGGGTCCTGGATGACACTGCAGGATGCTGCTCATCTTTCTTTCAGGTGTGGAGCTAGGTGTGGCACACCTTGGAAAGTGCACAAGCATAGACCAAACAGGTCTTAGGCAGCCAAACTACTACTATGTATTAGCATTGTGGTTTCCTGGCTAATGTAATATTGTCATGCATTAAATAGATGAAATAAATCAAATCTGAAGAAAGGTCACGTTGCGGGTCCTGTTTACAAAAAATACCATCTGATGGAACCCAGCCCATCCTTTGGAACATTATCCCTCTGAGGTGAGATTGGCCCAAATCTTATTGGCCTTCCAAAAGATTTGAAGACCTGGCTTTGTCATCCGGCCTGAGGATCTGGTGACATCAATGGGAATCCTGCTAAGTGATTGTACTTCTAACAAAACGAGTAGCGCTCTGCTGCTGATTATGATTTTAATAGTTCTATTGTTTTCAATGTTTTCAATCATGTTTATGATTATTTTGGTTGATTTTGTATTGCTTTCTCGGTTTTTAGCTTAGTAAACTACCCAGAGTAGTGAGTAGTGAGATGGGAAGCTGTATGCATTTAATTAATTAATTAATTAATTAATTAATGTAAGAATCAGTTTGTTGTAAATTATTTCACAGCCAAATGAACAAGATGCACCATGTTAAGGACATTTTTATTGTTAAGAAATTAGAGAAACTCCGCCTATCAGCTTAATTCAGATGCATTTAATTTATGCCACAAATCCTACTTTATAAAATGTAGATAATCGTGGCAAGATTCTTCTGCTTTTTCTCAGTTTATTTGACTGAATTCTATTCTATGCCAATATTGCATTTGCTGGATACAAATCCTTAATATTGCAAAAATCATTTTCCTCTGAAGCAATTTGGAGGGGTTTTTTTTTCTTGCATAAAATTTAACTCACCCTCCCACTCTTGTCTGGTATCCAACCAAAGGAAGTTGAGGGAGTAAAATTTTGGCAAAATATTACCAACAATATTCCAGAATTCCTAGAGTAGCTTTGATTAAAGTCATTCCATAGTGTGTGCTAAGACCACACTTGGATATGAGTGGGAGCAAGTTTAAATCAACGACTATAGGAAAGTTGTTTCAAGTCTTTTAAAAAGTGCATTAGTGCTACAGTATCTACAAAGTGAAAAAAAAATCTTTGCATTAAATACCACTGAGAACATTTAGTATAATGGAGCAGTATAGTTCAGCATAAAGGCCATGGGTTGAATTCACATTTGGACCTCTTCCTTATACAAGCCAACACCAATCTAAGGTCAGGACGTCTCTTCTTCTTGTATCCCCATTCCTATCATCTTTGAGTTTGTGTCGGCCTTGGGAAGCTGAGCCAATTAATTATGGCTTGGCTCGTGCTCCATAAGAGATGCTGTGAAGGCAGTTTTGCAAAGCTTCCTTTGGAGCTGCGAGGTGGCCAGTTGTCCATTGGCAAGAAAGAATTCTCACTGTGTCTTACCTCCCAGATCCTGTGGCTCCCTCCTTCTTTCCCACCATTCTCCACCATTCTTTAAGGAATAGATTTCTCTCTCTCTGTGTACAGTGATTCTTTAAAAAGGGGGTGGAGGGAGGAGGAGAGGAAAGTTCAATATTTTTATTCATCATATCAAGAAATTGTGAGGAGAGAAATCAAGGAATGTGGATATCAGCTAGCCCAAGCTTATACTATTCCCTCATTGACTGGTTTAAATGGAGGACTGGGCAACGCATACGGGGAGAACCAGCAGACCTGTGATAATATGGTTACTTTTTACAGGCCCAATGATGTCAATGGCTTGTTTTAAGCATACCTAAATATCCATAAAATAGACACTTTTTGGTGGATCATATCTAAGTCCATCCAGACTAGCATTATACCTGACTCAGATGCTTTTCAGAGACAAAACATAAAACGGTGGGCTTCAGCCCACTTTAATATTGTGTGTTTAATATGTTTTTAGAGATGTACTTTGTAGTGCATTCAGTTATTGTTATGATCAATTGAGTAAGCATGCCTGCTATCTTGTATTATTGCTTGATTGCCTATACTACTTGTAAGTAGATGTGAGAAGTCTTACAAAATCACTGGACTTAGTTCTTATAACAAAGCAGACTGCAGGAAAATATACTTGTGACTCGAGTAATATTTATTAATCAGTAAAATTATACATCTTTTCCTGGGTGTTTTGGAGAACAAGTGATGTTTCTAGCTAAATAAAATAAGTTAGTTCTTAGCTAGTCCTTAGCTGGTCCTCATGTCAATTATTTCTGTAATAAAACAAAAAAATCATACTCACTGTGTTCTATTCAGTAGTCCTTGATTTATGACCATAACTGATCCCAAAAATTACTTTTGCTAAATGAAACAGTTATTAAAAGTGAGTTTTGCCCCATTTTATGACCTTTCTTGCCACTGTTGTTAAGTGAATCATTGCAGTTGTTAAGTCAGTAACACATTTGTTAAATGAATCTGGCTTCCTCATTGACTTTGCTTGTCAGAAGGTTGCAAAAGGGAATCACATCACCCCACAACATTGCAACCTTCACAAATGTGAGTCAGTTGTCAAGCATCCGAATATAAATTACGTGACCATGGGGATGCTGCAATGGTCATAAGTGTGAAAAGTGATCATAAGTCACTTTTTTCAGTGCCATTGTGACTTCGAACGTTCACTAAATGAACTGTTGTAAGTCGAGGACTACCTGTGTAGGACTATGACATACCTAAAAGGAATAATTTGTTGAGAAACAGCCGAGATTGTCTAGAGGCTTATCACAGTTGAGTAATGTCAAGGCATTTCTAGGGACTTTTGTTTATGTGTGCCGAAGAACCTTCTGCTGGAGCTTCTGAGGAAACATCTGGATGGAAGAAATCAGACCGTCTTCATCTTTCATTTGGAGGCACCAATGTGGAGCTTTTTCTAGCCAAGGAATATCTTCAGAGTAGGTTGTTCCAGTACTGGAGTCAAGGTCTGCAAAGCCAATTTGGCATCACAAATTCAGTGAATAAGTGAGGGGATGAACTAATGAATGAAAAATCGGATCCAGCTTGTCACTTTCTCTACCATGTGACCATCATTACACTTTGGCACAGTTCAGTCATAACATTCAAAGCCTGAATAAATGCCTGAGCCAGGAGTGAAGCTGTTTTAAGTCGCTTCTCACTGCCGTGCACACCGGCTTAGCTCACCCCCTGATGTCCACACAGGCAGCACAGTGTGTAGTGAGGAAGCCTCCACACATGAGGCTGAATAGTGCTTTTGTGGGCATTTCTTCTTCCCCATCACTAGCCAGAACAACACAAACTATTACACAGTTTCCCTTTAGATTTCAGGCAAGCCTTCTGAAATGTGGGAACTGGAGTGCAACGGCCGTGTCAATATTTGTTTTCCAAATGAGAATTGGTCCCTGCTTGTGGATTTTTAAACAGAACACAAGTGCTGACTAATGGTTTCGTATCTTGTGGTGTACATTTTCATTTCTCTTATAATGTCCTGATCTTGCTTCAATTCTAGGGAACAGGATAACTGGTGGATGGTAAGGTAAGGGAACAAATGACATCCACTGCAATGTGCTGCTTTTTTTTTTAAGTGTTTGTAATGCACAGAAACAGCAAGTTATATGAGACTTGGCATTGTAGACTTTTTTATTTTAAGCTAATCAAGTGGGAATTTCCATTTATTTCCAAGATAATGCAACTTATCCTGTGCCCAGGCCTAAAGCCCAGGTGTGTGCAAGGCCTACTTCTTGGCTGTATGAGTGACTTGGGTTGCTGTTTCATGGCTGCCTTTATTTTAATCTTTATAATGTTTGCTACTGCTTTTATTCTATTTTAATTCTGTTTGTCACCAAGTCATTCATTGAGATGAATAAACTACAAGAGTAGATTCTTTAAGCTAGTCATGATCTCTTTGCAGGATCAAAATGATTATTACTGGAGAATAAGGCTCAGATATACAAATTTAATAATAGTTGAATCTTCCTGTACTTTTTAAAATAAGTTAGGAACGTATACTGTTCCTAGATGTTTATTAGATCTATATTGTACCTAGTCGGTCAATCTCCCCCTTGCTTTATGAAATTTTTGTTGTGCAAGAAAGGAAGTCCTTTGGTCAGTGCTGCATATGCAAGGAGGAAGGAGTACAGTTCCTGATTCCTACTTCTGGAATATTTGACTTGCTGAATGAATTTTAAACTGGGGTGGCTATTTTTGTACACAACATCTGTGCATACTTTAGTGTGATGTGACAGTATCATCCTAGTGCACGCTTACTGAGAAGACTTTCTCTAAGTGACACTTACTCCTGTGTAACAGTGTTATATTTATCTAGATAAATAGGTTCTTAAAATATTAAGAAGTATTACTTGTATTAGATGTTTCCAATCCTTCATAGGATAGTAAATGGCCATGTTAGGTAATAAACTGTTTCGATAATAATCTGTGGTCTATATAATGATCTCTTTATCCTATGGAGAAACTGTAAATCTGTTTATCCTATGGAGCTGCAGTTTCAATTAATCTAAAAGGGAGGGGGCAGGATAAAGAAGCAAACTTAACATTTGTAAAAATTAAGGCGAAAGGGAGAAAATGTAACTTTTCTTTAAAAAAAAATGTCTCCAGATTCTAAAGATAGGAGAGACAAGTTTTTACAAAATTGCATGAAGGTTAAGACAGGCCAAAAAACCAAAATAAAGTGAGAACTATCATGCAGTTATGAAACCTTCATATTAATCCCTGTGTAATATATAGGGGAGTGGGGTAGAAACCAGTACTGATTTAGAACCCTTACCTTTCTACAGAGAATAATTTATGGCTTCCTAATGACTGTATTTATTCTGAGCTAAGCTGCCTCTACTACTTGGTCTCCATTTCAAGGTGAGCCCGTGTAGAAAGATACATTGAATTAGGAGACACAATATTACAAAGGCAAGCCAGTTCTACCAACAGCCAAAGGATATTTCAGCTGGAAGATTCTGGGAAAAGCCAGGAAAAGCTAGAGACAAAGGTTTCAGACTGTGCTGCACAACTTGTGTCTTCTAAATTAGCTTGTTGGATTCAGAGATAATAGTTTCAACTAACAATATGGTGTGCATTTAAAAAAAAAAGCACCACAAAACTTAAACAGACACCTAAAAATATAACGAAGAGGCTTTCTGATTCTGATTCACCTGATTTTCATTCATTTCAGTTGCTCCTGATATGTAAAATGCTTCCTCTGTGGCTAGCAAATTGCTCTTTGATCATAAGCCCATCTTATGTCTCTCACACAAACTCACACACTACCACAGGCATAACTGAGGTGGTAAACACCCTTATAATCATGCTTTTGTATATTTAAGCAAAGCTTTGTAAGAACCTAGTGCACAGGAGAAGTGAAATAATGCTCGTCTCTTGACTGTTTTAGAGATTAAGGAGCAGACAGTTTGGGAGGAAGCATTGGATAAATTTTCATAGCTTTCAACCCTGCATATAATAAACAATCCTACTGAAAACAAATCACTGTGTGAAATTACTGTGAAGGACAATAGCCTTTAAAGTAATTTAGAAAGAGTTGGTTCATCCTAAACCAAAGAATATCTCTGTTGAAAACAACGATCATACCAAAGTAGATGTTTTAATATGTGTGGGCATTATGATTTGGGTGGTGGGTTGTTTAAGCTATAGTACCATGTAATAAACTGTACAATAGCTGGTAAATATATGAGGGATGGTGATAGTGCTCATTAACTATTGATTTTGAATATATTTCTGTCACTTGAAGCACTTCTGCTTCCTATAAGTACAAGGAACATCCTGTCTTCCTGTTCTGTAGAAAGTGTCAGTGTAATGAATTTTCTTCTGAAGGAAATGTTAATGTTGTACTGTTATTTTGGTGACTTCTGTTAGGTCAGATTTTTCCCAAACGGATGCCTTCCAGATGTGTTAGACTTCACTATTCTTCTGGTGGTATTTTAATCCCCTTTGATCCACTGCAACTAAGGCAACCTGCCTTATTAAGAAAAAAAGGTTTCCTTATGTGTCCATAACTAGCCATCTTTGCACACAAACTCATTTTTTGCATAAGAGAAAGATGCTGAGGATGGATGACAATTTACCAACTGATGACTCTTGTAACATGCTACCGTGCTTCCCCGAAAATAAGACCCTGTCTTAGATTTTTTTTTAACCCTGAAATAAGCGCTTGGCCTTATTTTCGGGGAGGTCTTATTATTTTGGGGTGCATGGAGGAAACCAGAGGAAATGGCAGGGACCTGCTGCACATGCATTTAAATATTTTCAGGAATGGTTTATTATCAGAGGATGTCTTTTTTTAGGGGAAACAGGATACTTACTGATAGTATTTGTCAAATACATTTTTCAGTATAAATGATGCCAACCCACCCTGATAAAACTAAGGTCTGAACGGCGTAATTCTATTCATATCAAGGCAAAGGCCAATTCTAGAGATTAAAAAAATCAGCAAAATGTTCCTGCCAGATCGATGCCTGACACTGTTCCTGCTGCTTGTCCCATTTTTTTTCTCAAGCAGAGAAGGCAGAAATCTTATTCAATGGAGGCCATCACAATCAGAGTTGAGGTTGGTTCTTTTCACCTTGGATATGGGGCAGTGGTGCTCAGCTCTTATTGTGGTCTAATTTCTTGTGTGAGGAGGAATCCACACACTCCCCCCGCCAACACAGCTTTCCTTGAACCACCTGCCCAGTCTAGATTACATGCACCTATTTACATAGATGAATGAATCAATTAACTGACAAAATATAGATCAGTCACTTTTTATTCATAAAGCCATTGAGGACATATACAAATAAGGTATTAAAAACTCTGTGTCATGACAAGGGATAAAATGGAACAATCCAAAAATGCTCCAAATGAAAATGTATAACCAGCTAACAATTGCTTGCATATGACAATTTTGTTTGCTGAACAAAAATGACTCCTTTCCCTTCAGAGAAAACAGCATGAGGAAAAATTAAGAGGGAGTTCCATAATCAAAGGCTGCCTTGATGCCTACCAATTAACCTAATTTTGTACATTTTTGTACTGTATAAAAATGACCAAGAACAGACATGCTAATTTTCAGGAGCAGAGCTACCAGTAGGTAAAAATGAGGCAGTTGTCTTAAACAGCAAATTTTGAACACCAAAATGGTAGCAAAATAATTATTTATTGTTCTGATAAACTTTATTTTTAGAGCTAAGGATGGGAAAAGATGCTTGTAAGATTTTCTGTGGCATTTGCAAAAAACATTTGCCAGGTTAAGGGAGCAACAAAATAACTTGGCAGCTCTGCCAGGCCTTAAATATTTCACTTGGAACTCAGTAAAATGTGGCATCTACCTGTGGGGCCAAGGAAGGTCAAGGAAGCAACAGCAGCTAAAGAAATAACAGCAACAACAACAACTTTGTTTCTCCAAGTTTGTATCACACTGATTCAGAATAAATGAATTTAGTCACAAGCCACTGTAATATGTATTAGATATAGTAACATCCCACACTGCTAGTGCTTACCAGAGATGCACACAGAAATTTGCTGAATATCTTTATTACTCTGTTGTTGTTCTTCTTCTTCCTCTTCTTCTTCTTGTTCTTCTACGATAGGCTCCAGTCATGCACGGAAAAAGAAAGTCCCAGATGCCAGTGACTTTATTCCAGCCTACCAGTTTGTCCGATGCAACAATATCTGCCTTGACCACAGTGTACCCTTGCATTATTTCCTTTTCCTGCTCTTAGTCCCTTCTCATGTTTCTCCATCAGTTTAGGCCCCTAATAGGGAAAGGATGAGCCCATTGATGTTGGCGCATGGAGGCCTGCTAGTGACATGCCTTTGGGTTGAGTCGCCTAGCAGCAGCCATTCGTGTTATGTGGGCTTTCTTTTTGGGGGGCATTGCCCACCCCTGAAACTGACTTCAGGCATTTTTCACTGCCGGTTCTGCATGAATAGCCACAGGCCTCTTGCCAATTGTCCCCCTAGCTTGAAAGCTAGCCTCAGCCAAAGACCTTTTCAAGTGTGATCCCAAAGTGCCACACAGGCTTTCAGGGCATTGTTGTCAAGATGAGGGCCCTGCACTGGAAAGTGGGGTCAGAAGAGAAAGCACAATGAAGGGTGATGGAAGCTTCATGCAGTCCTCAGATGCCCGCCTGTTTATTAATTTACAAAACTAATGTCACTATCTTTAGAGGAGAGATGGAGTGAAAAAGCTGCCCTTTGAAAAAAAGGTCGCCTTATGATGCTGATTTTTATAGGGGGGGGGGGGAAAGAGAGGCAAATGAAACGCAAGTGTAAAAAAATTAAAAATTAAAAAAAGCAAAGAAATCCCGATAAAATATGGAAGGGCTGGATGCTACTCAGAATATAGCAGTTGCAGAAATATTGCTTCCTGTCCCTTTACAGAATAATTCCACCTTTACAAGAAGTGTTTAATCCAAACCCAGCTAACTGCTTTGAGTAATTATAATAGATCTTCCCTTGTCCGGGAGGCATAGCCAAAAGAGTACATAGTGAAATTTCTCACTGTAGAGAAAAATTGCCAATTGCTGAGTAGAATCTGTTGGTTTAAACTTTTAAAAAAAAACATTCACCCTGAACACATCGGTAACAGGCAAACGGATATGGATTTTTTTAAAAAAACAGATTTCTCCTGCCGTCCAGTTATAGTTGTGGAACATGGTCTCTAGACTTTCTGTAACTAGTAGGATTATTCCATACTAAGAAAGCAGAGCAAATAAAAAGCATGGCAATAGTAAATTTTTGGTTGATGCGGGGGGGGGGGTGTTATAATGTGGCAACCAATCTGATCCCCTCCACAATGATGGACTACAAAGTCTATCATCCCCAGCTAGGCTTTCAACCAAGAAAGGTTGAAATATCTCCTTTCTCAATCTATGTAAAAAGCTGCTTATCAAGTGATTTGGTTTAATTTGCTGCGTGTGTCAACAAATTCTTTGCTTTATTGTTTCTCCTGATGCTGAACTTTTGCCTTCTTCTCCGGCTGAGATAGATCCGTGGAATTTAAGAACATAAAACC
Source organism: Ptyas mucosa (assembly GCA_012654045.1). Taxonomy (NCBI): domain Eukaryota; kingdom Metazoa; phylum Chordata; class Lepidosauria; order Squamata; family Colubridae; genus Ptyas; species Ptyas mucosa. Next base: position 23,939,550 of record WNWU01000001.1, read on the forward strand.
TGAAGGGTCAGACCAAAACCCATCTGGCTCAGCCTTCTGTATTATGCTGTGGCCAATAGAGGCATCTGGGAAACTGGGAAAGTAGGATATGAGGGCTTTTTCGAGTATTGCTCCCTAGCAACTGGTATTTAGGACAGGCTGCCTTTGACTCTGGAGATAGTTTACAGCAATCAAGACTTATAGCTATTGACAATCCAATCCCCCAAACATTTGCCCTGTCCTCCTTTGAAAACTATCTAAATTGGAGGCTATCACCATATCAGGTGGAAGTGAATTATGCAGTTTAATACACATGGTGTAAAGAAACACTTCCTTTTATCAGTCCTAAATTCCTGAGGTCCTGAAACCAACATATACTTCTTTGTTTACTCCTTTACCATCCCTTCCAGTTCAAGTATTTAACATGCTCTCCTGTGAAATAATCTCTCTTGATTCATTAAAAAGTTATAATTCAGCAAGCAATCTGGACAGAAATATATGTTGGACATTCTTGTCATGTATTGTATGTAGTGAAGTTATTCTCTCAGTATGAATTATAGCCAAAGGACACCAACCCCATGAGGGAGACAAAGGTTAGAGGAACCTGCTAATAGAATAATTGCAACTCTGCTATTTTTTATTTAATGATGAAATACAAAAAAAAAACCTTAAAAGACAAAAACAATCAAAAAACGAACTGCCACTCTTCAGCATCAATATAGTAGAAAACATTATAATATGCTTTTTCCCCTTTACCTTTCTACTTAAAAGTCTAGACATGATAATCATATTTCACTCTTTGTACTATTTTCACTCAGTTATGATTATAATTGTGACTGGAACTTTAATTCCATAAACCAAATGCAGGTAGTCTTTATTTTTTGACCACAATTGAGCCCAAAATTTTTGTTGCTAAATTAGGCATTTGTTAAGTGAGTTTTGTCTCATTTTATGACCTCTCTTGCCACAGTTGTTACGTGAATTACTGCAGTTGTTAAGGTACTAACATGGTTGTTAAGTGAATCTGGTTTCCCCAGTTACTTTGCTTGTTAGAAGGTCACAAAAAGTGATCATATGACCCCGGGATAGGGCAACCATCATTAATATGCGTCAGTTGCCAAGCATGTTAATTTTGATCACATAATCATGGGGACGCGGCAACGATCGTAAATGTGAAAAATAGTCATAAGTCACTTTTTCACTGCTGTTATAACTTCAAATGGTCACTAAGCAAACTACTGTAAGTCGAGGAGTACCTGTAATAAAGAGTGAATGGCAGAGAACTTTTTTCTGATAGTTTTCATATATGGAATTGTCACCTAGAGATCTCTAAAGTTGGATGGCAAACTTGTCACATGACAATTTTTACACTAGAAAAATAACATAGTTTCAGTCCTTCATAATATATAGCTGAATTTGAAAAAGCCAAACCTAATTGTTTGGCTGATGTGGTTCACAGCTCTGAAAATATGGTGAAAATGCAAACATTATGAAAAATACCTAGCAAATTCTAGAGGGGAAAAACAAGTTGTGTACCAAATTACAGTTTCCAGTGGGGAAAAAATTGCATGTAAGAAATGCCAAGAACCTGAAGTGTGGTCACATGACTGTGAGAGCTGTCCGACTGTCAGAACTCTGGACCATAAGTACCCCCTAAATAAGTCCTCTGGAACTTTCAGTCATAAATTGAAGATTACCTATATTACACAGTTGGATCATATCTCACATGACATGAGAATCAAATTCTTGGTTTTGTCAATTCTTATCTTTTATTTTACACTCATAGAGTCAAGAGCTGCATGCTTCTCACTGACCTCTGCATAACTTAATTCAACATAGTTCTATAGAAAATGGTACAGTAAGAACTTCCACCAGCATATTTTCTCATGTGCTCATATTCCTCCCAATCTGCTTTGGAGGATCTTCCAACTCTTCAAAGCAAATTTTATGTGGGTGAACAGAAAAGCATAAGGAGGAAGGAATCTTATTTGCTTGTGGAAGCTGTTATGCCAAAGAGGAGACACACTTTGACATTCAACCCATTATTGCTAGATAAAGCAGTCCTTGGCTGCATATTTAAAAGTTTATCTTGCTGAACATTTATAGGATTGCATATAGAATTGCAATATGCTCCCAATGCAACTGGATTCTTAATGTCTATAAAGGAAAATTATTACTACACACAATCAGAACCTTCTCCAGAATAAGTCATTTTGGGAACTGGTTCTGAGAAATGGTGAAGAAACAACTGATATAAATATCCAGTGGATCACATGCCATGACTTAAAGGAATATTTGAAGTGTTCTATGAATGTAACTTGGAACTTGCTAAGGATTTTCTGATTGTAGCAAAAATAACTATGGATTTAATCCAAAGAACATAAACAGAGAGAAAATGCATTTGTGTGGTTTTATGAATTCTTGTGCAAGAGCTTTCAGATGATTTCTTGTAATTACGATGCCATAATATATCAGCCGTTGTGTTATGTTATAAAAAACAGTGAATAAGGAAAATAATGTTCACTATACTAGAGAAATCTCTAGGCTATTTATAGAAAATCTACTAGGATTTCTAACTCATATTTTTTTTACAATATCAAAGAAAACTTCTTCAATGTTGAAGTATTCCCAAGTAGATATTAGTGAACAAGGACTGCAAATTCTGCTTGGAAACTTAATACTATTTCATGGATTCAGTTCTATTTCTTTGCATTGTTGTGAAATTTAATATAATAATATTGACATCAGGAATATGTTAACTCTTCCTGTAGTCGACTGCATACATTTTAAACTTGCAGACCTCAAACGTAGAACATCTTACACCCTACTTTCTTTGTTAGAGAATTTAAATTATATTGGAAAATGTCAACATTACAATCAACATTACAATAACCCATTCTTAATTCTGAAACAAGCTTTTTCCACAGAGAAAGCTGTATTAATATAAATTATGGCATTTTGTCTGTCCTGCCCAACCTATCGTGACTGGCAGAAGTCCTCCGGGGTCTCATCTTTCGACTTTGAATTGGAGGATAATGAGGATTGAACTTAGGACCTCTTATATCAAAAGGGTATGTTATGGTATAGAGGTATGGACCATGTCCTTTCATGATTAGGACTCTCAACGGGACTAGTGTGTTTGCTGGTCAACCTGATATTTTTCAGCTTGTCAGGGCTAATCTGATCTCCTTGACTTGTTATGAGTAATAAAAATTGAGCTAAAAATTCTCATGAGAACATGCCTTCTCAAGTTATTTTGGCATGTCTGCTTTTAGGCCCATTTGTAAAGCAAAACAGGAAGTGCAGAAGTATGCTAAAAGAAGTTTACTAATTCAGAATGGAATAAACTCTATCCCAAAAAGATGATTCCAGTGAGAACACAAAGCAACAGTCCTTTTATTTATAAGTTTATTGTGTTGGAGATTTTTGTCTTTTCCGCTCTGCAGGTACGACAAACAGATTTTTGGTTCACAAAGCTTTTAGCAATGATTAACTCCTAGCAATAGTTCACTAGAGGGTTCCATCTCTCCTTCTGAAATCTGCATGAAAGCAAGGTGGAAAGCATTGCAGAAGAGGGAGGTGGCTTTTAGGCTTTCAAGAACTCTGCAGAAGCTATGCTGGAGATGTGCTGTTTTGATCATTCCAGGTTTTGGAATGCCTAGAAAAAAATGTGCTAGATATTGATTTTAAAGAGACAAAGGCCTTTTCCTGTTGCAAAATGGTTGTACATTCCCCCTTATGTCTTCATTTCAGTGAAGCTGATTTTACTACCAAAAGCAGTAGAAAAAGGCAGAAAAATACTGCTAAATTTGTTGTCATGGCAAAAGAGGGGGAAAAAGAGCCCAGCAGATGATTGTAGCTCCACAAATGAATGGGACAATATATACAGAGAGATCTGAACTACAGTTACTCCTCGACTTAGAGCAGTTCATTTAGTCACTGTTCAAAGTTACAATGGCACTGAAAAAAGTGACTTATAACCAGGGGTGAAATCTACTTACCTTTCTTACCGGTTTGGAAGTGCATGCGCCACATCACATACATGCGCAGACCCTCTGTGCATGCGCAAAACCTTCTGTGTATGCGCAAAGGGTAAAAAACACATTACTTCCTGGTTAAAACCAGGAACTAACGACACCATGGCGGGTGGGCAGAGCTTCGCGCCACCATCACTACCGGTTCTCCGAACCACCTGCCACAATCACTACCGGATTGCCTGATCCAGTCTGAACCGGGATCATTTCACCCCTGCTTACGACCGTTTCTCACACTTAAGACCATTGCAGCTTCCCTACAGTTACGTGATCAAAATTCAGATGCTTGGCAACAGTTGCAATATCCCAGGATCTTGCGATCACCTCTTGCAACCTTCTGGCCAGCAAAGTCAATGGAGAAGTCTGACTCACTTAACAACTGTGTTACTATCTTAACGACTGCAGGGATTCACCTAACAATGGTGGCAAGAAAAGTTGTAAAATGGGGCAAAACTCACTTAACAAATGTTTCACTTAGCAAGAGAATTTTTGGGCTCAATTGTGGTTGTAGGTTGAGGATTATCTGTATTTTCTGAGGCATCTGAGGTAGCTGCTGAAAAAGTCTTCTCGTTTATGGAATGTTATGGGGAGCAAAATGTACAACTCATTAAGAAGCTTAACTGCCCCACAAAAATATTCATAATTTAGCTTTGCAGAACTAATAAAAATAACATAGGGATATTCAGTACCGTTCTGACTGCAGAAAGTTTCAGGTTCCATAAACAAAACCAGAAAAAGGTAGAATCCATTCTGACATATGCAACTGTACTTAAAAAGATGTATGGACATAACAGATTCAGCAGGGGGTTAAATGATGCATAGAGACATGAGCTAGTCTACCGAATTTTGAAAAATAAAATAAGTTTCAGAAAAAGGTTCTTGACAGAGACATCTGAAACTGCTAACTCCATGGATACTACTGTTAGTAATAAAAAGAGAGCTGTATCTTGGAGAAAAAACAAATGTCAGAAAGGTCTCAGTAAGTCCTTCATTTTATATATGGTCAAGATAATAATGTCTTTCTATCCTATGCAATTGGAACTCAAATATTTTAATTTATTAATTAAATATGTATCTCACCCATCTCACTGTTGAAGCAACTCTAGTCAGCTTCCAAATAAGATAAACAAATAAGTATTATAATCCTCAATTTCTGGTACACTACAAATACATCTATGTTCATGATAGGGGATTTGATCAGGGGTGAAATCTACTTACCTTCCTTACCGGTTCAGAAGCGCATGCACCATGCGTGCGCATTCGCTTTGCGCATGTGCATGTGCATGTCATAAGTGCGTGCAGAGAAGGTAAAAAGACATTACTTCCTGGTTACAGCTAGGAAGTAACGACACCTGCCGGGTGGGCGGAGCTATGTTCCACCGTCACTACCGGATCGCCGAACCGCCGGCCAAGATCGGGCGATCCGGTCCGATCCAGGAGCAATTCACCTCTGGATTTGATTAATCATTCCATATTTTACTATTGTATCTAGTTGTTCACATTTTGTACCCTCTTAAGATACATGGGCATTTGGGTAGTTAATATATTAGTCTAAAAAGTACATTTGTAATGGCTCATCCATTTCAAAATACCACTCTTACTGAGAGTAATTATACTTCTTAGAGCAGGGGTCCCTAACCTGTGTCTGTGGACCAGCCCGGTCCATGTCATGCCAGAAACCAGGCTACACAAGCAAGTTAAGTCCAATCCGTGGAATGCAGGCAGCATGTGAAATCACTCCTCCTCTGGTCCATGGAAAAACCTCTCTCCATGGAACTGGTCTCTGGTGCCCAAAAGATCGGGGGCCACTGTCTTAGAGTTTTTGACTCAGATCTCTGGGTAACCATTTTCTTAACTTGTTATCCAGGTATTGCTAAACAAAAGACAGGATGCCCACTACTCCTAATTTGCAAGTTGCAAGAGGAATCTTAGTTGAAGTTTAGCATGAAGTTTAACATGTACTATTGGGAATTTATTAATTTCCACAGAAGTAATTTTCTTCCAATAATTATATGCCCTAAGTTTGAATAAGTACAAAGTAGACCTATTCCCAGCTCAGCTCTAAATGCAACCTCTATAGTTCTTTTACCCACACCCAATTTACTCCCCAATTGACAGGATTGTGTTCTAAAAGTGATACATAGTACATGGGAGTACAATAAGAATTGTCAACAATCTAGACCAGAGGTTCCCAACCTTTCTGGCTCTGCAGACCCGTGGTAGTGGAAGTGGGGCGGGGAGGGGGTTTGTGTGCGCACCACTTGTACAAATGCAGTTTTGTGCATTTGCACACTTGCCGCTTGTGTGGCCCGGTGCACAATAAGCCACAGCCCAGAGTTGCCTTCAGTGAGAAGGATAGCTACAGTATATAAATTTGATAAGTAAATAAATGTGTTAAGCTCCATATTTCAGCCCCCTATAAGAAATCCAATGTAGCTATAGCTTGATAATTGGAGCTGAGGTTCCAGATGGCATTGATTCATGAACAAGCAATTCATATGTGCCATCACTCTTGAGGGAGCCTTGCCCAGATTCAGAAAACAGTACTCCCAAGTATGGAAAGGTGATAGCTTGCTCTATTGGCTCACCATCTAAAAACTATCTGTGTTTGTTATGTCTTTTTCTAAAAACTGGAACCTTTGACTTAAGCTTATTAATCAGACGATTACCGTGACAATAGAAGCCAAATCTATTGAACAAGCAACACAGTCAAACTTGAGAATATGTTAACAAAATCATGTCATCAGCATAAAGCAAAGTATTAAAATACATGTTAACTACCTTTAGCATAAACACTTCAAGATCTTTCATCAGCCCTGGTATATCTTTGATATATAGACTGATTAATATCGGTGGAAATATGCACTTCTGCCTTTATTTATATTAATCCTACTTGTCATAGCTCTTTTGGTGCCAAACTACACTCTCAGACATGTGTTTGTATAGAAGCTTTGATCAATGTAAGTAATTTGGGCTACATTTTGAGACTGGTCAGTTTCCTCCATAAAATTCTTGTGCTATATTAGGTGCTGCACCAAGATCTATAAAAGCAGGGAACAATTGTTTCCCATTGTTAATATATTTAGGAATTAGTTGATTCAGAACAAAACTAATGATAATAGAATGACCTTGTCTTTAGCTACATTGCCCTTCTGCTAGAACACAGTTTTCTATCACCCAACTCACCCAACTCTATCACCCAACTTTCTCAATTCTGTGGAGTAACCTGACATATATTTTAGCCACAATGTATATTAAACTAATAGACCTATAGTTGTTAGGAATTTTTTTGGCCATCTTTATAAATATAAATATCACACACACACACACACAAAATCAGATTAAAATCCCTTAGGTCAGCATGGAAAACAGCTATTCATTTAACATCTAGTCAATTGAACCCCAAAAATGCCTGGAGAGAGGAACGGTCCAAGATAACTTCTTGTGGCCTCTACCAAAGGGAGATCCTTCTACCAAATCACCTGGTTTTGACCTCCCTCGCTCTGTCTGATCAAAATTGAACAGAATTAAGTGCTTGGTATCAGTGGGAATGAAAAGATTCTCCTTGTTGCAATTATGGTTATAATTGATATGCAAGCTATTAAGCATATTGTGCAAGATTGCCCATGACATACTTTCTCTGGTTCCCTAGAAGATCTGCATGAAGCAATGCCAGAAGCGATCTCCTGGATAGCTGATTTGGACATCCAATAATGAGGTCACTGCCATACCCCCCCCCCCATAGATGTTTTGTACAAAATTATGTGGGTTGTGTGCATATGTTTACTTCTCTTCTGTTATGTTCTCATCATGCACTAAATAATAATAACTACAATCACACTCTTCCACCCAACTGGGATGCAGCAAATGTTATTTACAGTATGCCTCTCAATCAGAGGTCCATCAATTGTTTGCCCATTATACTTCGTGTGATGGAGACCACTGAGAGTAGGCTTAAAAAGAAAATGAATGATGCTGTCCCAATGTATAAAAATTGTATCAGCACATTTAAAGATAAAAGTCATAGAATGGATTCCACTTTATAAAAAGCGTCCAAGAAAAAGACCTAAAACAAGATGGATCGACGACATCAGCAAGTATTGTGAGCCCAATTGGCAAAAGAAAGCTCAGGACCGTATTGTTGGAAACATGCAGAATAGTCCTTCATCCTGCAGTTGACAGACAATGACTAAAATCATGATGATAATGATTTAAAGATAAAATAATGTTACAGGAGAATGCAGCAGCCAAGTTCCACAAAGCATGTCAAGGACCAAATGCAAAAAGGAAGAAACACAGTGAAATATTCAGGGATTTCTTGCAAAAATTAATTGGAGGCCTGTAGCCCCTGTAGCTTAATGAAGAGAAGCTCTCAGGATCTGTGATGATTTTAACATTACCCACTATTGCAGGCGCATTTTTGTTGACCCCAAATGAAATTTTACAAAAAAACATTCATATAATATTGTAAAAATGCAAATTATAGCTGTTATAGTTATATTACAGTCTGTATTTTAGCAATCACAGGTGTGGTAGGTTATTGTTAGGGATTGATTAATCACATCTATGATCTTATATTGTTAGTCAATTTTCTTGGGCTGAATATGTTGAACTAGATCTTTCCAGTTCTATGATTCTTGATGAACGTATCTTTTCTTTTATGTACACTGAGGGCATATGCACCAAGACAAATTCCTTGTGTGTCCAATCACACTTGGCCAATAAAGAGTTCTGTTCTGTTCTGTTCTGTTCTGTTCTGTTCTGTTCTGTTCTGTTCTGTTCTGTTCTGTT
>WNWU01000001.1:23957937-24026174 GCA_012654045.1 Ptyas mucosa
TCCCTTCCCTTCCCTTCCCTTCCCTTCCCTTCCCTTCCCTTCCCTTCCCTTCCCTTCCCCTTCCCCTTCCCCTTCCCCTTCCCCTTCCCCTTCCCCTCCCTGTCCCTCTCCTCTCTCCAATCCTACCAAGCTTGCCTTTGCCTGACATTCCTGACATTGAACCCTTTCTGGCTTTTTTGAACCATGAACCTTATGAATCAGAGAGAACCCACCCTAGGCTTTGGCATGTCTGAAAGGACTGACAGTTCCTCTTCAGTATTAATTAAACAAGTAAAAACTGGTTGCTTTGGTTAGGAGGTATGTGTGGAAAATACAAATATATATATATTGCTGGGTGTGTATGCCTAAGGAATGTAGGTTACCTGTGGTTGGACTTTCTTCCTTCAGAAATATAACACAGATATGACATCCAATAGTTATGGTGAATCTATCATTTTCCTTAGTTCAGGCTTCCTTTCAGGTCTCGGTTAGATTTTGCATTTGTTTTTGGTCATACTGAATCCGCAAATCTCTATGATCCACATACAAATAATCAGAAAGTAATGTTGTTGTCTATAAAAATAAAGATCCAGGTTTGCAGATTAGAGATCTTCAACTAATAAGAGCCGCGGTGGCGCAATGGTTAGAGTGCAGTACTGCAGTCTACTTCTACTGATCACCGGCTGCCAGCAGTTTGGCAATTTGAATTCTCACCATGCTCAAGGTTGATTCAACCTTCCATCCTTCCGAGGTGGGTAAAATGAGGACCCAAATTGTTGGGGGCAATATGCTGACTTTGTAAACAGCTTAGAGAGGGCTGTAAAGCACTGTGAAGTGGTATATAAGTCTAAGCGCTATTGCTAATGAAGCACAAAAAAGGTAGCGCTACCACTTTGGAGAATTGTTTCCATGCTTTGCTATCTGGACGTCAACATTTAACATAAAATTTTGCAGCGCCTTCATATAGTACTGCCCCCAAATTGAAGAATAGTCAATGTAATACTTTTTTTTAAAAAAATAGGTTCCAAGGATTTTCATGCTTAGAATAGATACACTGAGAAGAAATATTGAAAAATGGATTATTGCATGTAGCATAAGGAAGGTAAAAGGTAAGGCCTGTTTTACTAAATGTTTTGAATTCTTTGAGGCTGATGGCTAGAGTATGGATAGGAGTGACTGGAATGGCATTGGTACCATAAATGGAATTAGGCACGTGTATATTATATAAATTGTTTTTGGAAATAGTGCTAATTCTATTTATATTACTAACATTTCTGTTTTACACATTTAAACAGATGTTTAAATTTGGATGTATGCTAACCATAATCACTCAGCAATTGTACGTTTTGTGGTCTTCAAAACTCATAAAACATTATGGCGTTAGTTAAACCCTGTGTGAATGCTTGTCTGAATAATGATGGTGGGAGCTGAAAGTGGCAGCATACCTCCTTGGTAAGTATGAGGAGTGGTTCAATGGCTTTAAATATCAGAATGGCCATTCATAGCAGAAAAGGTACTGGTTGCATCAATTGGGTTGGAGCTCAGCTCCACCACTAATGCTTAATAACAGAGAAAAGTTGGTGGACAAGGATGGGAAAAGAAAAAGCTAATGGAACATGGAAAAAGACACCCTCCAGCCTTAGCACTGTAGAAAGCGAAAGAAGACTTAATTAGGAAACTGGAAGGCAAAGAACAAGAACTCATCCTAAGTGAATTGGAGTGTGATGAGCATAAAGAAAACTCTTTTTACAACATGTTCTTTGACTCCCACTGAGTGCTTGTTTCTTAGACTTCCTTGCCTAATAATGTTAGCATTTAAATGGACCAAGGAAGCTTTGATGTTAACACCTCATTGAGGTATAGAGTTCATACGTTGGCTACTCCTATTCTTTGGCTGGAAACAGTTTTCTGCATGGCTAGCTTAACAGGACAACAGAACCTGAATTTGTATAGGGATTGGAAAGGCTATCCCACAAAGAAAAGGGCTACAAACTTCATTTATTTTTACAGAAACCTGCCCTTAATAGAACAGAGCAAATGTCTAAGAAGAGCCTCAGACTAAACAATTAGCAGCTCCGGTTAGAGGCAAACTCCATTCACAGAAGCAAGGGTTTTCAGAGCCGACAAAATCTTGTCAACAATTGTTGTGGTGATAACATGCTAGGGGAAATTGGAGAAAAATATCCCATCCATTTGGGTTCACTATATAAATTGCAGTGAATCCCATGTGCCACAACTCTAACTCTATTCGGGGATAAAGGTAAGGTAATCAGATCTCTGGGAAATGTTTGATGAGAAAGTAAGAAGAAAGAGAAAATGTGTGAGCTTGACTATGAACAAAGATATAATTACATACGATAGAATCCCATTGATTGGCCCATATAAGAAAGCATGTATAACTCTATCTCAAATTCCAAATCTAAGCAGGATAAGGTAATCTAGGATGATTTATGTTTCTCACTGGCAAACTTGAATATGCATAAATTGAAAGTATGTCCTGTACAAAGTTTTACTTCTAATGAGCAATTCAAGGACTTAACATGTTGGGTGGCCATGGAAATAGAAATGTGAAAAGATTTTGAATCAGAGCAACCTTTTTTGTATGAAGCTTAATACATTAACACACATATAAGTATACATACACATACATATTTATTAGAATTTTACACTGCCACAATTTTATGACTCTCAGCCATTTATCAAAAACAAAGTGGCCAAGGTATATTTGGTATATATGACAAGGTATATATTTATATGACAGAAAATATAAGCTGAACTATAAAAGAACAGTTATCATTAAAACAATGTACTAATTCCTATGGTACTATCCTAATTATTTTAAAAAATTCTTCAGAAGTGCTCCATTTTGAAGAGCTTCTAGAAGATCAACAGAGTGAGGGTAAGCTTGGTCTTCCATGGAAGACTCTTCTACAAGACAGCAGCCACAGTACTGGAGAAGCATCTTCTACTGGCCTCCAATTTCATCTACTACTCAATTTCATGATTACTGGGGAATGACCAACAAAGTTTTCCAAGTTGTTTGTACTGGATGGATCATATTGGAATCTGGTGAAGTTGGATAGCTAATAAATTAAATACAGACAGACAGACACACATACAAACTGCCCAAGGAGCTGCTGATTCATTTCTACAGAGAAATTATTGAGTCTATCATCTGCACCTCTATAACTGTCTGATTTGGCTCTGCAACCAAACAAGACAGACATAGACTTCAACAGATAATTAGAATGCAGAAAAAACAATTGCCTTCCATTGAGGACCCATATACTGTACGAGTCAAAAAGAGGGCTGTGAAAATATCTACAGACCCCTCACATCCTGGACATAAATTGTTTCAACTCCTACCCTCAAAACGGCGCTAAAAGGCACTGCACACCAGAACAACTAGACACAAGGACAGTTTTTCCCTGCATGCCATCACTCTGCTAAACAACTAATTCCCACAACACTGTCAAATTATTTACTAAGATTGTATTACTATTATTCTTCTCATCCTTCCTATTACTAACTCCTCCCATTTATGACTATAACCTTGTTACTTGTATCTCTGTGATTTATATTGTTTTATTTATTTCCTAGCATGATTTGATTGCTTATTAGTAACCTATGACTATCACTAAGTATTGTATCTTATGATTCTTGATGAATGTGGTTTTTTTTCTTTTATGTACACTGAGAGCATATGCACCAAAGACAAATTCCTTGTGTGTCCAAACACAGTTGGCCAATAAAGAACTCTATTCTATTCTATACATATTAGTTAAAGGAAGTAGTCCAGGAAATCCTTGACACTAAACCATATATGGTTTTATAAGTTAAAGCCACCACTTTAAATCGTGCCTGGAATTTATGGACAGTTAATACAGGGCCTGCACACAGCTGTAATATTATATATCCTGATGTCTAGCATTATTTAGCATGCAGCCTGTTACCTTTGGTACCAATTGTAAATGTAAGAGTCTAGCTTTTCCTTTTAATGTTTAAAGACGAAAAACAATAATAAATTGCAGATCTAATATCAGAAGTGTGGCTTTCTTGACCAATTTTAGCCATTTTTAATATTTATGTATCTGTTTATTTATTTATTTTTTAAATTTGACAGGTTATTCAGTATAGTTGATCTATGACATAAAGGCAGGGGTGAAATGCTCCTGGTTCATACCGGATCGCCTGATCCGGTAGCAATGAGGTGGGTGGTTCAGAGAACCGGTAGCAAAAATCCCTGCCCCCCCCCTCCCCATGCCCAGCTTAGCCGCACAATCATCAGAGACTTTTTTTTTACTTTTAAAAGCATTTTTTCTACAACCTCTTTGGCCAAAAAATGCTTTTAAAACTAAAAAAAAAGCCTCTGATGATTGTGCGGCTCAGCTGGGATTGTCAAAGGCTTTTAAAAGAAAAAAAAACCCCTTTTTTTCTTTTAAATGCCTCTGACGATTCCAGCTGAGTTGCCTGATCGGCAGAGGCTTTTTAAAAAATCTGGGAATCGTCAGAGCCTTTTGAAAGCATTTTTTTACAACCTCTTTTTTTTTTTTAATTTGATTTATATGCCGCCCTTCTCCGGAGACTCAGGGCGGCTTACAATGCGCTGAACAATAGCCTTCATACTTTTGTATATTTATACAAAGTCAGCTTATTGCCCCCACAAACTGGGTTCTCAATTTACCTACCTTAGAAAGGATAGAAGGCTGAGTCAACCTTGAGCCTTGGTGAGATTCGAACCTGCAATAATTGCAGGCAGCTGATGTTAATAACAGGGCTTTAGACCACTGTACTATCCAAGGCTCTTTGCCAAAGAGGTTGTAGAAAAAATTGTTTTAAAAGTTAAAAAAAAATGGCCACGCTCACCCAGTCACATTAACCCCCCCCTCACCAAGCCACGCCCACAGAACCAGTAGTAACAAATTTTAGATTTCACCAGTGCATAAAGGGATAATGAAAGTTCTGGTTTTTTTAGCACAGAGTGTTATACTGAACAGGATTTTTAAATAGCACATTGGTTCCATTCAAATACAAAGAGGATATTTAATTCTTTCCATCAAGCAGACCTGTGACAAATCCTTCCTATGAAAGATAGTTCTTTTTTCAAAGAAAGAATATGTTTCAGTTAATGAAAGTATATTCCCTCGTTATAGTTGTATGTTCCATGTCCACACATATCTACTTGCCACACATCCAGATATGCAGTTTGTATATTTCAATCAAAGATACATTTAACATCTTATCTGGTCCTAAGCAAGCAGACAAAGAACTATTTTTGTTGGCTCAGGAAGAACAATGCAACATACTAGAACCCAGAGATCCAAGAGATGTGATCTCGACTGCAACTGCAACCCTTATTATGGTAAGAGAAAAGATTGAGGAAAATTCAAGTTCATGCTTGAGGATATATATCAGTGCCTTATTTTCTTGATCAAATCTTGTAAAATTTGTTGCAGCTAATCAAAAGTAATGCCAGTACTGACTGTGCATTTCTTCAGATCAAAAAGAATTAAGCAAGGGGAGGTAGGTATCTATATCATATTAATGAGAAGAAGTTAGATCTTCTTAGACATTTCCTGACAACTATAGAGGACCACTATATACTTTTTTACTTCATTTTTCCAGGTTTTCCAGGATTCCCAGCAACCATTTTCTGAGATGCTTCCATATTTTTGGAATGCTATGGCTCATTACAAGTGCCAATGACATTTTATTTGCTGTACTAAGGATAAACAAATTATGGCAATCTAGAAACTACAATTAAACTCCCAGACCTGCATCTAGGCAAGGGTAAAGCAGATGAAAATTAGACTTCTATAACAATTAAAAAGAAAAAGAAAAAACCTTACTTTTTGATGATGCATCTTCTTAGTTATTTAAAACTATTTCAATTTTTTTCAATGTTTATTTTCTTCTGCCCTTGTTGTTGTTTGACTATGACATTGTGACTGATTCCATGTTTTATTACTTTACATTCTATATTAAAATAATCCTATAATTTTCCACTGTTAGTTGCCTCAAAAGCTTTTTTCCCCCAATTGACTAAAATTTTTGTCTAGCAGGAAGAGAGGAGGCAGAGGCATCTGGAGGGTTGGTTGCGGGGGGGGGGTAGGCAAATGACAAAAGTAGCATTGTGTTATTCTGACACAAGCTTGTCCCTTTTATACATGCACCTTGATGTGACACAAATGTATGAGTAGGACAGAGCTTGTGTCCACAACAATGCAACATTGCTTTCATCATTTTGATGGAAGTCTCTGATCTCTGGATGCCTCTGAGAGAAGAAAGAACCAGTCAACCAACTTGGTAGAACAAAGCAAAAGACCACTTTAATATGGGAATTTCATAGTTTTCACTGAAGAAATGGTGGTAATGGTTCATAGACAAAGAGGTATAAGGTAAATGTGCTATGAAGGTGTACGTTGTATGAGAACATGGGCAGGATATTCTCATACAACTTCACATTATTAATACTTTTATAGTACATTTGCCTTATTCTTTTTCCATTGATCTTATACCAATTTTTCCCAAGCCAAGGTCCTTCAGATATGTGAACTATTATTCCCACACATCTGGAGAGGAATGAGTTGGGAGACAACTGCTTTATATAAATAATGAAAACTGCCTATTGTCCCATTAGATCAGCTGCCTGTTGTTGCCAGCTGTTGTGAAAGATGTTAAGCAACTGCTACTGCTACCATTTTCTTTTTAGTTCTCTTCTCTATCCAGGTACATTATGCTAACCACAAGAGAAGACTGCACTGTAATTACAAAAAATTCTTACATGTCTGATCCAGGGTTCTACTTACTTTTACTACCGGTTCGCAATGGGATCGCGCGCGTGCGCCTTGCTTCTGCACATGCTCAGATCACTTCTGATGATGTCAGGGTCAGTGGGTGGAGCCTCCCGCTGGTTTTACTACTGGTTCTATAGAACCGGTCCAAACCAGGGGCAACCCACCACTGGTATGATCTGATTAATACGAATGGGGGAAAAAAAAGAATATCCCAAGGTCATTTAAACTGTAGCTTCCATTCATAAGGTCAAAATGGGAATGAACAACTGCTAAAATATCCTTCTCAAGTCCTGCCTTAGTTTCCTTCCCCTGAGCTTGGGCCTCACTTGTGAAACTTCATTTATTAGCAGCACAATTGCCAGCCTCGTCCTTTTAGCTTCACTCACTTTTCATTATGCCACAAGGCCTTTCTAAATTCCTGGCCGTTCTACTGGATGTAAAATGTTTTCTTGTTCCCTGGGATACAGAAAGAGAATTAAAGTTATTTCCCCTCAGCACCTTTGTGATCACCAGAAAAAAAAAAGTTATCCCTGCTAATCTTGTCTCCAAACTAGCCTGATTTGTCTTAGCTCATTTCCTCCGGAAAACATCTCCTTTGGATTGTATTCCACAAGAATTTACCTGCTGCCTAGAAATGCACCTTGCATTCTTCCCATGGCTCACCTTTTGGAATTATTTATACTTACCTATTTAAAATAGAAAAAAAAAGTCTTATCCTTACCATTTCCTGTTTTTGTGGGCAACTATGGGGCAAACTCTAAAAACAAATCTCAAAGGCACATTTTTATTTATTACAAGCAACAGCTAAAAATCTTCTCGGGAGAGGTGATATATTAACTTGCTATTATATGGTCCTTGCCTTTCTGATTACTTCTCTTTCTTTAGCATGATCTTGGACACAACTCCCACCCCACTTGAATTATTTGGTGGCATCAAAAATAGCAGAAGATACCATGGTTCCCATAACTGAGCAGAAGGCATTCAAGTAGCAGATCCGGTTCCTGGGATCTGCCCTTATAATGGAAAACCAAGGGAGCTTCTCCTAATCGAGATTCCTCTTGGAAAAAACTGCCAAGGTGGCATAAACTCTGTGCAACAATCAGATCCAATCAGTATATGACAGAATCACGATTGTTGCCAGAACCAGTTAGGTAACTCTTATTTATTTATTTACTTTTTTATATACTATTTTTTTACAACTGTCAGGACACTCTGCAAAAAGTTAAAATACATAAAGACGCAACGAGGCGTTAGCAAAACTGTGAGCATAGAAGGCTAAAATCAGCTGCAGAAATCCAGGATAAAACCTTTTCAGAAGCCAAGAGCCAAGGCTTATCCTATGCCTGAAAATACATTAAAGTTACAGTCCAATAAAAACTTTCTTTGCTAAAGGCTCCAATACAGGATGTCACACAGAGAAAGTTGAAGAAACTTCACAAGTCTATGAAGTCCAAAAGCCTCATCATGAGTTATTCATTTAACGGTAGCAATATCCATGTCCAATCAATGAGTAGGATCATGGTTCTGACTACAGTATCCCTGATATGTTGTGCATCCTGCCCAGCTTCATCTACAAAATCTATTCTAGCTTGGTATCTGCAAGAGAGGGGGAAAAATTCTTTGCACTGATACCAACTTGGATACAGGATCATATTTTTGATCCTGAGTATTTGAAATAATAGTTTTAGACTGCTTTCTAATCCAACACCCACCCCCCTTTTGTAATTTCTATCCCTTTACACTTCTTGGCAGCTAGACTTTGAGACTATTCATATCAGGAAAAATTATATAATACAAAAAACTATTTTCATTTTTAGCACATGGAAACTGTGATCACCAAAGGTACTGTCAGAAAACAGGAAGAGGAAGAAAATAAAGACTTTTGAGGGAAAAATCATTCCAGGAGAATTGCCTGGGAATGGAATGTGCTTAACAATGGTATAAAAGATTCCTGTAGATTGGTCTCTGATTTATCTTCTAATCTCTCACTTAGTTTACTGGGCGGGCTTTCTAGAGAAGTATTCAATATTATGTTTCCAAAAATAATTTTGGAAATTTGCTATATTTTCTTTTTAAAATATAGCAATAGCAGTTAGAGCAATAGAGTGCTTTACAGCCCTCTCTAAGCAGTTTACAGAATCAGCATATTGCCCTCAAAAATCTGGGTCCTCATTTTAGCTGGCCTTGGAAGGATGGAATCCTGAGTCAACCCTTAGCCGGTGAGGATCGAACTGCAGAACTGCTGGCAGCCGGCAGTCAGCAGAAGTAGCCTGCAGTATTGCATTCTAACCACTGCTCCACCACAGCTTGATTGGTTTGGATGGATAGGCAGCCTTTGCTTGTTTAATTTATATGTTAATAACAGATAAATTTATGGCTGATTTCTTCTCCTCGCCTTAAGAAATATTCTTTCTGCAAAGAAGAAGCTGAAAGGAACAGTCCTATTTAGTGCACATCAGTAATTTTTGATGAATGCCTTATAGCTATGATGGCGAACCTATGGCATGCGAGGTGGCACACAGCGCCCTCTCTGATGGAACCTGAGCCGTCACCCCAGATCAGGTCCGCTGCACATGCATGCATGTCTCCTGCTGGTCAGCTGGTCCTCCGGTCCCTGCCACACATGCGCGGGGAGTGTGGGCATGCAGGAGGTCATGTGCATGCGGGGGGCAAGGTATGTGCAGGAGGCTGTGCGTGCATGCATGGAGGCAGGACATGGGACATGCCCACATGCGGGGAGCAGGGTACATGCAGGGGGCATGTGTGCATGCATGAGGGGCAGGCTGCATGTGCGGGGTCCACATGCACATTGCATTTAGGGGGTTCGGGCATGCACACACACACACACACACACACTCTTTGGGCACTTGGTCCGGAAAAGGTTAACTGTCACTGCCTTATAGATTGCTGATTTTCTATTTTCACCTTGAAGATAAGAATAATGAGGGATCAAATCAGATAAAGTTCTGCAGGGACATTACACATTGTGGCTTCAGTGTAATAAACTGAATAGGAGTGCAGGTTCAGCATTCAACAACAACAAGCAAGGACTTTAGAAAAGCTGTCTTTGAAAAGAGACTGTCAAGGAGAGGATGGTTACCACTGTCAAAAGTGCTTTTCTTCTGATGCTGTCTTTCATCTTCCACCTGTTGAAGGCCATTACTTTCAAACTAGATTATCAGTTTGTAATACCAGTACAGATTATTGTTTTTGCAAATTTTCTTTTTCCAAATCTACAAATGATTCCTTTCCCTTTCTTTCCTTTTCCTTTTTTTTTCTTGTGGAAAAAAAAAGTTTAATACAACTTCTGAACATTTTTTTCTAAGAAAATGATTAATTGCTTGTTTTGTCAAGGAGAATGACAGATTAAATCAAAAGTACAAAATAAATCTCGCTTAGCAGTTGCTGGATATTTTTCATCCCCTCAAAATCTGACAAAAAGGTATGGTAGCTCTTTTGAGAAAGATTTACATTTTCAGGTGTGTTTTATCCTACAACTGAAGAAATAATAACTGGTGTTTCCCTCTCCCCACCCCTCCTTGCTTCCTTAAATTCTGCCATTTTGGAAAACCAATTCCCATATTTGTTTTAGGAGCAGATTAAGTAATCAAAGTAATCTCAGTTGAACTTTATTTGTGATTTTTGTCTTCCACAATATGTACTGTGTGTGTGTGTGTGTGTGTGTGCGTGCATGTGTGTGTGTGTATGTATGTGTGTGTTTATATATACATCCTGAATGGCAGATTCTATTCTGAGCCTTTGAAATAAGAATTTCACATGCATATAGCTTTTCTTCACTGCTGAATTGAAGAGCTCACTTCCTTCCTTAAATCAGCAGAAAACTATACAGACATAAATGTTGTGGTCTTCATTGTTTATCCCAACTCTTTTGTCTCTATCTTAAGTCAGTGCAGTCTTGTGGCTCTCTTCCAAAGTAACAGGTGATAAATAGAAAGATTTTATACATGTTATACATGTTGAAGCTGCCCTCGGATGGTGTCAGGAAAAGAGATAAAATTATTTCCAAGGATAAATTAAGCCAGTCTCCTACCTTAGGCTAGGAACAAATTCAATATGATGTCACAAGGACAAAAAGAGATTTTACATAGATTATAAGAAACACATTGATAGATAGATCAATAGATAGATCAATAGATCAATAGATCAATAGATAGATCGATCAGAGGTGGTATTCAGCCGGTTTGAACCAGTTCAGGCGAACCGGTAGTGGAAATTGTGGGTGGGCCCACCTACCGGCGCTATGCTGTCCTATTAAGGCATGTTTTTGAGACCGGGTGTATGCGTGGAAGGTTCATGCATGAACAAAGTGTATGCACAGAAGGCCAGGTGCAAAGCGGATGTGCACGTGCTCACATTTTCAGTGCTGGGCAAACCGGTAGGTAAATTATGTGAATCCCACCTCTGAGATAGATCGATAGATCGATAGATCGATAGATCGATAGATCGATAGATCGATAGGTAGGCAGGTAGGTAGGTAGATCAATCAGAGGTGGTATTCAGCTGGTTTGAACTGGTTCAGGTGAACTGGTAGTGGAAATTGTGGGTGGGCCCACCTACCAGTGCTATGCTGTCCTATTTAGGCATGTTTTTGAGGCCCGGTATGTGCGCAGAAGGCTCATGCATCAGCAAAGCGCATGCACAGAAGGCCAGGTGCAAAGCGCATGTGAGCATGCTCACATTTTCGGTGCTGGGTGAACCGGTAGGTATATTATGTGAATCCCACCTCTGAGATAGATAGATAGATAGATAGATAGATAGATAGATAGATAGATAGATAGGCAAAAAAAAGAATGAGAAAAGAAGAAAAAGTAAATGTTAAAAACAGAAATGTATAAAAATGGCTTCTGATACCCCTCTTGCCAGCTATACATACAATTCTACCATAATAAAACCATTCTCTAATGTCATCACAATTCCCTTCTTTCTATAATCTGTTCTTTCCAACCATTGCAACCATAAATCACAACGTCATTTTCCTTCTCATGTAAAAAGTTCATAAGGGGTTTCCAATCATTGATGAATGTCAGTGATAGCTTTCTCTAATCAAAGAAGTCAATTTGTCCATCACAGCAAGTTCTATCAATTTCACCAACCATTCATCCTAAGGGTGGGTAATGCCAAAACTTTCCATCTTTATATATAATAATCTTGCTGCAATAATCTGATATTGAAATAATCTTCTATGGCTACTTTCTAACTATTTATCCATCAATCTTAAAAAGAAAAATTCTGGCTCTAATTTTAAGATTAATCTTTTAAATCCTCTGCATTAATCTATGTATTTTTATCCATTTTTTTAGCTTTTTTACATGTCCACCAAGCATGATAAAATGTCCCTTCATGTGGTTTACATTTCCAAAATACTCTGAAACGTCTTTATAAATATTCTAGATAATTTCTCTGGTGTCATGTACTGACAATCCATCATTTTAGGAAAATTATCTAAGATAATATTATTTAAATGTTAACCTTTTAACCATGTATTTTCCCATTGATCTATAACCAAAGTTCTTAGCTCACTTTATCATACATTCTTCAACCTATTTTTCTTTTGTTTCACATTTCATCAAAAGTTTATACACTTTAGCAATTACATATTTATCATTGGTACACAACTGTACTTCAAATTCTGTCTTACTGTGTACCATATCTATCTATTTATCTATCTATCTATCTATCCATCCATCCATCCATCCATCCATCCATCCATCCATCTATCTGTTCTGCCCCAGCTCCTGATTCCCGAAGATATTGACACACACCAACGGTCCTTATCAAATTTATTAAGTAGCAAGGATAAATAAGACCGGCAAAGATTGGCAATCAGCCCAGAAAACAAGATACGATAAACCAAAATACTCTGATAATAAAAATGAGTTGTTTCCAGCAAGAAAGCACTAGCTGCGTGCGACTTAAATAGGCTAAGGGAGTGGCCAATTATCCTCAAGTCCTACTCTCGAGTAGACCTCCTCCTCCTGAATAGCCACTCTTGCCTTTTGTCCTGCGTGCTCGAGCATTGAGGAGAGGCTCCTCCACTTTGCTCTCTCCACTTGAAGGAACCTCTGGAGGCTCTGAAGGCCCTGGCTGAGTCTCTGCCTCTGGCACCATATCCTCTTCAGCCTCCTCGCTGTCCAATGCAAGCGCTGGCTGCGCAGGCTGCTGGCGTGACACCACACCAGCCTCCTCTTCATCGGGATCAGCCACGATCCGCGCAGGTTGCTGGCGGGCCACAACTCTATCTATCTATCTATCGATCGATCGATCGATCGATCGATCTAAGCATTAGTCAACAATGTTCATTAGATGAACATTGTTAACCTTGACTGATTTTTTAATATTGTCATTTAAGATTAAACTAATAGAGAAACCAGTTTGGTATTTATTTGTTTACATTTCCCTAAATGCAATTTTAAAGGGTATAGAGTAAAAATTTACATTACTTATATAATGCTTTTCAAGTCCTATTGTTTACTTTTTTGGCCTAAGTGGATCCTGAAAGAAACTACTTGTTCTGGCCTTGGAATTCTGGTGTGTGTGTGTTGTGTTTTGTACATGTGATTGTGTGTATGTATAAGTAGTTCTATTTCAGAATCAGACATTTCCAAGAAAGCACTCTCACTCTTAGAAAAGGGGAGGGTGAGGGAGAAGCAAGCTAACACCATGTTTGCTTTATGGCCTCCCTTTTCTGCAAAGCAAGCTGGTTAAAACAACAGGATTTAATTTCCAGATTGCCAGGGCAGCTGAAGGCGAAATGTGGGGTACTCTTTTCTTTTTATCTTCCCCATTCCCTCCCTCCCTTCAAGTTCCTGTAGGTGTTTCTCTTTGCCACTGTGCTGTTCGACTTACAGGCCTAAAATATTGCAGGTGATTTATAGAACTTGATGGGTATTGTATGGCTGATGATTCATGGAACTTCATTAAATACCAAGGAGGTGCCTGCTTACTGTCTGTGTGCACTGCACATGAGAACTTTAGCACTCCCCCTTTGCAAATTACCCCCATTAAAGTCCCAGACAAAGGTCCTCTCAGTAGCTTACATATTTTCCCACATGTGAGGGAGCAATTGGAAACTTCCTCTTGATAACTAAAAACTTTTGAATGAGAATTTATGAGAAGGGTCTTTTGGCCTCATTGCCTCAGGGTTGAAACAGATCCCAGGGTGTACAAGCGCTCCTTTGATGCAGGGAGCTGCACTGGGTAACATTTTTGAACAGGATCAAAAAGAGTAACGCGGGGACAATGTGTAGGAGCCCTTCTCCTGTCTCAAGGAGTCAAGTCTATTTCCCTCCCCGCCTCCCAAAACTGAAAATATAGAAATCCACATTTGACTGTAGTAACAAGTTGTATTTTCTTTTTAAATGTAGTCAAATCTTAAGATTTTTCTAAGTAGCGGGAGGTATTACAACTTCCTTTTCTTTAGGGTCCTGACTTTGAAGTTATAATTGCTTTTTGTGGGGGAGGGCAGAGGGAGAGGGAAAGAGAAAGAGAGAGAAAGAGCTTGTTCAATATGTACTTAAAGAAAGTAAATTAAAGTCTGATGGACCTAATCCTCACAAGTTACTGTATGGACCCCTTTTGAGAAAACATTTTTAAAAGCTTAATTTTCTTTCCCAGGGGTTTCCTGTTTGAAAATTACCCAAGGATCATAATCAGAATGGAGATCCTTGTTCATAAAAGTTTGAAATAGATGCATGAACAGTATGCTATAAGCCTCTCCAGTTTTGCTGACGATTGTCTCCTTCTTTCTCTCATTCTGAAGAAGAAAGGTTACTCTCCATTTTATCAGTATGTGAGAAAATATGTACTGAGAAGACATTTTATCTCCTTGGTTACAATTAGGAATTAGGAAATTAGGAAAAAGTTGCAAATTCAGAATAAAAAAACCCCTTTATATATCCCTTCTCTTCATTTTCATACTTTCAAGCAGAATGGGAGGATTCTGGAATGTTCAATATTGTGTGTTTTGTTACAACTCCTACGGGGAGTAGCCTGTTTGTTCTTAGTTCTCCTCTTCAGTCCTTGCACCTGCACTAAAATCACATTTTTTTCCATGCAACTCTGTTTTGCTGCTGGCAGGGAAAAATGACAGTGGATGAATTACTGCAAAGTCATAGTTTGAGTCTTCTTCGTAAAAGTTCTGTTCTGGGAAAAAAAGTTTTTTTTCTTTTACTATTAAATTAAGTGAGATGAAAATTAATTAATTAATTAATTAAAATAATCATTCCCGCCTCCCAAAAAGGAGAAAAATAAGTAGCTAGAATTCTCGTGTGTTCTAGCACTTTCATTAATTCTATGAAGGCCAAGGGCTGTGTGAATATAACTTCTTCCTTCATTGTGCTGTTGTCTTTCTGATGAGCACCAGACTCCTTGGCTTCCATAGCTAAACTGAATCTCAAGGCAAGACATCCTGGTGGGTCAGGAAGCCTGGGAGAATGCAGAATAGTGGAAAGATGTCTAATTGAAAAGAAAAACAACAACATCTACCAGTGACAAAATTAGACTAACTCTCCAAAGACAATCAGCAGATATTTGATGTTGTATTTTCACTAGCGATGATTTATGCTAGTTTCTTACATTCATTAACCGGTCAGATGATTTGTTTTATTTTTTTCTTTTGATTTTCATACTTAGGATCCCAGGATGTTTGCTGATCTTGTTGAACTTTTGTTTCCTGTCTTTTCCTACTGAGTTTCACATTAGGGTAAGATAGGGTAAGCCATAGATTGTGGAAACTGAAGTGGCCTGATACATTTAAATTGTTCTGATTTATTTAGCTGCAATACCACTACTATGTAATGAATGCTTACTTACTTTTACATGAACAGTAATTTATCCAAAAAGAGATCTTACCACAATTATAAATATTTCTTTTTTCCTGGCATTCAGGAATCATTTCACTGAATACGCATGATGGTTTTGCTTTCTATAATGTCAACGTAAATACTACCGTGTAGTCAATATATTTTGTTTTTTCTTCTCTGTGGTTTGGTGTTATTTTTGTTCCTTCTGATGCTCTGGTTATTCTGCTGTTGCCTCTCTGTGATTCACATCCTTGCCTTTTGGGTTGGTTTTGTTAAATCTGAAATACTTGAATGTGATTTTTTAAAAAAATGCTTTTATAATATGGTTATGAACAAGCTAACTGATTATCGTGAATGATGACAGTGACATTTATTCAGTTCACATTGATGGAATTTCTCAGATCTACACATGATTTAGAACACATCTTTCTATTGCCCTCTTTTACAGATTTGGAGCTGCACATTTTTTAAAAAAATGTTATTAAAAATTTAATGATGAAATTAATGCAGAAATAAGTGGGCTTGCCCACCACCACCACCACCACCCCAAAATCTGGCCTTTCCACAGGACTCACCTATGATTATGTTCAACTAAAGGAAGAAATGTGTATATGTAGAATAAGGCAGAAGTTACAATAGAGTGGCCAGGCACTCCTAAGTGAGGGGAGGGGCCAAGCTGAGAAGAAATAGGCCCTAATAAAGGTTTTGAGGGTATAGATAACCACTCAGAATGCAATGTGAGATGACAGGCAGGGAGTCTGGTCAATTGGTCTCCCAATTCGCCTCATGAACCAGGTACCTCCATGGTCTTTCCATCCAACTACTGTCTTCCCTCTGTACAGTTTCTTCCCAAGCCTTGGTGCTACTCTAGTATGCTTCTGCATGTCTGCGTTCTGTTGGCAAAACAACATGTGCAGACTTCTGTCAGGTGAGCCTCCCAGATCAGCCACCTCTAGAGCAGTGTTCCTCAACCTCAACAACTTTAAAATGTAAGAACTTCAAATCCCAGATTTCCTCAGACAGAGTGCTGGCTAGGGAATTCTGGGAATTGAAATCCATGCATCTTAAAGTCACTGAGGCCGAAAGAAACTGTTCTACAGTCATCTTCCTACAGGTTATTCTGCCCACAAATAACTCCTCTGATCTTTTTGCTGCTGGCTTTGAGTCCAATTCTTCTCTATATCTGTCAGCTCCTGATCTTGCCATTTCCATGGCTTTTTGCTCCCTTCATAGACCAGCAGTTCAGCTTTGTGATGCTCTCCTCCCTATTCATAGCTTTTCGTGACTCCAGAGGATGTCTTCAGCCCAATGGAGATAGCTGGTGTATTTGATTGTCTTGTAATGTTATTCTTGGTCTCAGGAATGGCCAGAGTGACCCCTGCTTCACCATCTGGACCTCACATAATTGGAGATCTCCACAATAAAGGAAAAAAGAATGCCAGCTCCATTTAAAACTTCTACCCTCCGGTTATTTGCTCCTGTTTTATGGCTACCTGAGATTATTATGACCATATGCAGGGCACAAAACTTAGAAATTAGTAACATTGTTCCCATTCCTGCAGTCATCACATGGTTTTAATGAAGACAGCATGATCTCATAGAGCTTTCTTTTTGGGTTGGATCAGGAATAGATGCTTAATTCTGTATAGTAGCAATACATTCCTGTAATATTACTAGACATATTTTTTCCAAGGAGTAAAGAATCAGTTATACATTGAATCTGTTGCTGTGAGTTTCACTCATTTTCACTACCCTAAATCATAACTCCATTCTCTAGTTTTCCTTTAAAAAGGGGGGCCTTGAAGTCATGGACCCAGCTAATGGTTATCATGTACCTTACTGGGGGAAAATAGTATAATGCTGTGAGTTGGAATGACTTGTCTTTAGTGAGATGCTCCAACAGTGGAGGTTTTTAAGAAGAGATTGGACAATCATTTGTCTGAAATGTTTCGTGCTTGATCAGGGAGTTGGATTAGAAGACCTCCAAGGTCCCTTCCAATTCTGTTATTCTGTTAATACATTTATCCCTTCGCCTAGTTTTATGAATAATGCACTAAAACATGGCTCATATCATTTGAAACTTGATTACTGGCACATAGATGCCATGTCTTTTTTAGGTTATGTACTGCAAGCTAGGATTTGTGCAAAAATACAGGACATATTAGTGCAAACCTGGTTTGCCTGGTTTAGCTCAGCCTGGTTAGCTCAGCAGACTAAAAGCATAGTGATTTAAACCAGCTGTCTGCAATTACTGTAAGTTCGAATCTCACCAGGCTCCAGGTTGACTCAGCCTTCCATCCTTTCTAAGGTAGGTTAAATGAGGACCCAGTTTGTGGAGGCAATAAACTGACTTTGTATAAATATACAAAAAGTATGAAGGCTACTGATTAACGCATTGTAAGCCGCCCTGAGTCTCCGGAGAAGGGCGGCATACAAATCAAATTTTTTAAAAAAAACAAAACTAAACAAATGTTAAAACTTTTTGTTGATATTGGAAACAGAAAAAAGTCATTTATCGAAGTAAGACAGGTAAGGCCCATAGATTTTGGCTGGCCTCCCCATGCCATTACATCAGCTAATAAGAGAAGTCTTTTATAGCATTATTGACAGCTTATAACAGAGGAGCTGTGCCTATGGAGTGAGTTGCCTGGGGTGCAATTATTTGTTTTGATTCTGCTGGTACTTAATTTTAACTAGGCAACTACTATTCTTAGGCTTCTTGAAGTTATATAAACAAGAAGAGTTTTGACAAGTATTATCTATATATTTCTTTCTTCAAATATTTGTGTTTTGTTCATTTTCCAAGAGGCATTCTTGGCAAATATGTTATCATATGAAAAATGTAAACTAATTAATATTAAAAGATATTATTCTTACAGTGATGATAATATATATATATATATATATATATATATATATATATATATATATATAAGAATTACTGCTATTTAGCCTGATTGATTGTTCTGCATTGGAACGGGGACCATTTTTCATACACAGAAGGTTTCTGACCCAGAAAACCCTAGTGGACTCAGAAGGGAGACAATCTTCACTGATTTCTTCATCTCTTTGAAATTCTAGATGGATCTGAAAATCTGCTCCAAGAGTGTTGGAGACGTCTGGAATAAAATGGTCAAGAGGGCTGCAGAACAAGAAGGAATCAATGAGAATTCAGCAGGATTTTGTACAAGTTGTGGTCTTCCAGGTAGGTAGACATTTTGAGTCCAACTTGTAGTTTTGAATCTCTTCCTTTTTTCTGCTGATTTTATAGGTTTTTATGTCCATAACTGGTGGAGATCATAATGGGTTTCACACTTTAGAGTTCATAAAAGATAAAAGAGCTATATTGAGTCTTTAGTCCAGCTAAACTTTTGAATTTAACAGAAAAGTGTTTGAGAAGTGTTTGCTTCTGTTACTTGACTGCTTTCTGTTACTTGGTTGCTTGACTGTTACCTTTCAAAGATTGACTCACCAAAAATAATCTAGGTTTCTACACATATAAATTGCATTGATATGATTTATTCCAGGGTATTTTTTATTGAATATTGATTATTGTCCTTGTTTTTATCATTTCTCAATTCATTTTTTTCTTTGATTTTAAACAGCTTTCTATTTAAGATTGTTATATATTTGAAGGTTTGATTTATATTTTATGTTTCCGCTCAAATGAATAGAGAAAAGTGGCTAAAGAATTCTTGAATTAAAATTAATTTAATCAGTACTTAATGAGTACAGAATTTCACAATTTTTCATTGCCTGATGAAATCATACATGTGACAACACTGTAGCTTCTAGCAGATTATTATTATTAAATGTATTTGCCATCTATCTAGACATGGGGCTACTCTAGAAGTCTATATTTATCGACTATGGTTTCCTTACCTAGGGAATAGTTTGCATTTTATGGGACAGATACATGTGGAAGCTATATTGCTTCAGTTAATCAAATCTATATTGAAACCTTAAAAATCTTGGACTATAAACAGCGATTGTCTGTGACATCAAATCTCAGTTGGATTTATTTTCTTGATAGAATTCTGGAAATGTCTGGGCCATAAAATGAGATGGTTTTTAATCAGCCACATCATGTCTACGCTGCCTTTTCTTCTATTTGGTTCACATCATGCCATTCAAATCAGCTCACTTTTGTTTAGACAAAACCAACTGATCTCTCAGGCATTTATATAAAATATATCAGGAATGTACATTTGTACATGGGTAGAATTCTGGACATCTATGTGTAAATCAGACTTCTCATTTGAACTGCAACTTAGCCAGTTTGGCCTTTGGTTACAAATCATTGATTATAAAGGGCCCTGACTAAGAATCACTTTATGGTAAATTAAATATTATATTCATGGAGTTAAACGAGTGCAATGTAAAATGGCACGTTTGTCGAAACAGCGTATTAATGCTGATCCACAACAGCCTTGCTTTTGAGCATTTGAGTAACTCAATAAGATTGTGTGCTACCTGCTTATTTTTAAAACCCATTTTTGATTTTAACAAACATTTGCATATATTTAAATCAAGACACACACAAATTGCAGTGATGCATCAAACGTTTCCATACTTTTTTCTTTGTTTCTCTAAAGGAATCTAAGGCTGCAGTGAAGGACATAGGAAGGGATGCTTTTTCTTTGTCTCATTCATTAAAAAAAAACAAACCCTGAGCTTTGTTAAATGTGAGCCTAGTAGATGCGGAACAAGGGTAGGGCAGGGAGAAGACCTTAGATTGCTGGGGGCAGAATGTCAAGACTTATGGGCTCTTCCACTTGAATGAAGTTGAGAAAATGGATTGTTATCGTGGCTGCTCTTTTCACAGCCAGCTTCAGGGCATAGTGGACCATGAAAATGAACCTTCTGTCTGGTAAATTGATGCACTGCCTCCATGACAGCAGCGAATTTGAGGTGCAAAGTCTTTGCTTCTTCCAGCTGCAAACTTGGATCATTTCACATTCCATACAGCCTGACACTGGGGAGAGGGATATTTTTTCAGGATAAGACATATTTCACTGAAAATCCTCTTGAAATCCCGCAAAGTCGGTTTCAAAAGTTTAAGGTCTGCTGCTGAAGGTCAGAGCAACCCTTTTGAAGCTGCCAAATTCTCTGCTTCTGAATGAGATATTCCATGTGCTTGGCTTTCACTGGTTTTTTTTTCTTTTCCTGAAACAAAGTGAATGCATGGGGGTGGGGGGGAAGGAGAGTTCTCCACACACATCTCATCCAACAATAATGATGCTATACATCTTATTTCTACCTATTTGAAAGAGAAGGGGAGTAACCTAGCTACAGGCAGCGCTGTCATCAATGGACAAGGATTGTTCCAAAATGGTGTAAACAGATGATGAAACAGAGTAGTTACTGTCATTATGATATCACATACGTAGAGCCCCTTCA
Organism: Ptyas mucosa; assembly: GCA_012654045.1. Classification (NCBI taxonomy): domain Eukaryota; kingdom Metazoa; phylum Chordata; class Lepidosauria; order Squamata; family Colubridae; genus Ptyas; species Ptyas mucosa. The sequence goes on from WNWU01000001.1 coordinate 23,978,936, forward strand.
AAATTCCTGTGAATTATGTTTACTTCAATTGAAGAATGCAGCAGTCCTATTGGAAGGAGGTTGGAAATCGCAGCAGGCGATTGCGTACTCTGAATGCTGAAAAATGCAAATTCCCCACCATGAATGGGGTAACCTAGCCATGCAACTCAGTTGTTTAAAGAAAATACTTTTCTGATACAATTTCAACTCAGTACTAATGCCACTGACCAGAATACCAAATGGTAAATGTAAAGAAGTTCCTTGATTAGACTTTAAATCTTTACCAAGAGTTAGAATGTGTGAGAAACAAAAATCGTGTAGATAGATCACAACGTCGATAAAGTTTTCCATATAGCAAGATGCTCACTTACATTGCTGTACTGGTGAAAAAACATCACAGTTCACAGAAATAATTTGACTGCCCAATTTTGACACCATGGTATGGATTCTTATCTGCTAGTAGTATAATGATGGTAGGCAGTTGCTTCCATATGCTTTGTGCAAGCCCTCTATTTTCACAGAGTTTGGAAAATGCAGGTTCAGATGTCATCATCTTCACCGTCCTCCTATGTTTATCAATTATTTCTCCTTTCATCTTTCCATTGAAGAGATAAGTTCATTTAAGGGATAACACTGGAACTTTTACAGAATGTCTAGAGTGTTACAGATCTTCTGCTTTTCAATGTATAGATATTTTGGTATGCAGGGGTTCCTAAGATGATCTGGGTGGTTGGGGAAGACAAATGGACCGATGGCTTTGAACTAAATGTTTGGATGTTAAAATGATCTCACGGCTCAATCATTGGATTAGGAAATGACTGCCTTAATAGGAAATGCTAAGAACAAGAATAATAAAGGGGCTATGCTTAGCAAGTACAGGGAAGGTCCTTTAGGCATAGAAAGATACTGGATAATGAATGAACATAACATAGTATTGACAGCTCTAAATAGAAGAGCCCATCTTGTAAATTAAGATGAGGAGGGGCTGTTGCCCAGTAATGCAAATTGCAGCCCGGTGAATAAAGCAGATTAAGAATTCAGGAAAGGACATGTTGGGTCTCATTATAAAGAGGCCAGATTTGCCTGTCCTTTTCCTACACCACTTAACTAGGCACATACATTCAAATGCTATTTAGATGCAGGGGTGGGAGAGGAGAGGGAGGGAGGGAAGCAGAGAGGGAGGGAGGACAAAAGGCTTTCCTTGACAAAGGGAATGATACATAATGTAGAGGATGTAACATTATTATATTGGATTTTGTACTGAATACAGCATTTGTATTGACATTTTAAGCTTTGCATATCTTAAAATTAGAATATGAAGTTCATTTTTTGATCACATACAATCCCCCCAAACACAACCTATTGCTGGAACTGAAAACAATTAAAAAAAATAATCATGTTATCAAAAGATTACAGCTTTCTCAAATATAGAAACCAATTCGATTTGAAAACAGGCTGCCATGCTATGAAAAAGAGAAAAAAAAGAATTTGATTTATATTATTTTAGGAAAAAAATGAATGTTCCATTTAGCACATGAATTATTTATTTGGAAATTCACCTTATTTGCATTGTCTGGTCAGACTTCATTTCTGGAATGATAGACCGCTTTACTTATACAAAGCTACGTATAATTATTTTTAAGGAATTTATTATTCATTGGATTCATATCCAAACTTTCCTCTAGAAGCACATCTTTCTAAATCGATTCACAAATTCTACCTTCAAGATTCATAGTTGGTTCATCCATGCATCGAGTGAACTCTCAAGAACCTATAAACCTTTTCCTCTAATTCCCACACTCAACTACTAAAAAATTACTCTCATTTCCAGGTTGAGAAGCAATTCACTTGCACACAACCGTCTTACATGATTCGGATTCAATTATTGTCTCTCGTCCAATCATCCCTGTACTCAAATACACCTCTCCTGATACAGATGTAACAGGAAACGTAGCTGGATATCATCAGTATATTGGTGACAACTTATCCTAAATCTCATAATGACCCCATCCAATATTTTCTTATAAATATTACATTGAACTGGAAGTAGGACTGCCATGGGTTCAGTCTACAGTTTCCTGAACATACTGCACTCTCCTTTAAGAACTATGTTCGGCTACTCAAGAAAATACAGTGTGCTAATATGTTAAAGCCACAGCGTTTTGAGCTGTACATAGGACTGACACAATCCGTGGTCATCGTAGGATGGTGCATAGAAAGGTAACAAAGAAGCAAACCACGTGCTACACACATTCACACACTTGCTTCTCCCCCCCCTCTCTCCCCCCTCCCATAACATCTAGTAAAGATATTGTGAGAAACTTGTTCCAGCTGGTGAATATTTCAAACTATTTTGCATTTCTAAAAGTGCATTGGATTGAATGATGCTGACTGTGTTTATGTACACCTTTAAGCAATAATACCTTGCGCTCCTTATATCACTCTAAAAGCTGAACTATACCAGTTGCAAAATTGCCCTCCTTTATTTTTTAATCACACATCTACAATTGCATGTGTGAACAGCTGCATTCCTTTCCCCCTGCATTCCTTGAAAACAAAATCTGCCTGTCCTCTCCTCCACTTCCCCCTCCCCTCCATTCCTTTTAAACAAAGCTAACCATTCCTGCCCCCCCCCCCCATCTGAGTTAAATACCAGGGTATCCGTTTCGGCAGGCATCTAAGCTCAATCTAATCAAGCGGTGTCACAATTCTGTCAAGGCAGGTTGCTCTCTCTTTGGCCTTGAATAATTGGAAGAATGTTGGCACTTGTGCCTGGGCTATGAGAACATGACCTGGGTTGATATTTAATCTCTTCCAGTGCTAGGCTGCACAAGGTCTGGAGCCTAAGTCAGGCCTCAGGAGCAGCATGTTCGACATCAGCCGCACTCATTTTACCTTGAAATAGATTCCATTGGCGGCATCGCTCCACTCTTCCAGGAGCAGACTTACATGGGACAGATATGCACCCTAGAAAGGATTCGATTGTTGTCCTTTCAACTTTTTGCTTTGCCAGCCTAATTGTTACAAGGTGCTGCGAAATACCTCTGAAAGGCAAAAGGTTAGGGAGTTCAAGAACTAAAAGTTCTGTAATGTTGAAGTTTTTTTTAAAAAAAAACCATGACAAAAAGAAATGGAAAGCATCTTTCTTCTCCCTCCAGCTTTCTGAATAACTTTGCCGTGTTTGTACACTTTGCTGCACACCAGAGGTGGGTCCTACTTACCTTTACTACCGGTTTACAACAGGATCGCGCACCTAGCTTCTGCACATGTGCAGATTGCCGATGACGACATCCAGGGTGGTGGGCGGGACCTCCCGCTGGTTTTACTACCGGTTGTTGCGAACTGGTCCGAACTGGGGGCAACCCACCACTGCTGCACACCTCATGGAAAACATCCCTGAATGGACACTTATGAAAACCACCATTACTAGACAATTGGAAACTAGGATTCAGAAGTACCACATTTTTTATAATCATCATTAATTGGTTCAGCTAGTTGGATCTGATCTCTGATTATGCCAACAGTTTCACATAAGGTGTAAACCATGGAGAGAAACATCATTCTGCTTCAGTGCCAACTTCTGAAAGGCTCCTAAACTAAATAGAAAGTGTGTAGAAAAGACTTGACTTTGAAGTTTTATAGGAAAAAGTTTGCTGTCATGACACAATTGCTGTTGAGTTAATATCAGGGGTGAAATGGTCCCGATTCGGACTGGATTGTCCGATCCAGTAATGATTGTGGCAGGTGGTTCGGAGAACCGGTAGCAAAAATCCCTGCGCGCCCCCCCCCCCATGCCCAGCTAAGCTGCGCAATCATCAAAGTTTTTTTAAAAAAAGGCTCTGACGATTGCGCGGCTCAGCTGGCATCATCAGAGCCTTTTAAAAGCATTTTTTCTGCAACCACTTCGTCTGAAGAGGTTGTAGAAAAAAAATGCCTTTAAAAGCCTCTGGCAATCCCAGCTGAGTTGCCTGATCATCAGAGGCTTCTAAAAGCATTTTTTCCTGCAACCTGTTCAGCCGAAGAAGCTGCAAAAAAAAAAAAAAAAGCCTTTAAAAGTAAAAAAAAAAAAAAGTTGGCCATGCCCACCCAGTCACATTAACTCCCCCACAACACTAAAACACGCCCACAGAACCGGTAGTAACAAATTTTAGATTTCACCCTGGTTAATATGCTGATTTTAGGTAAATCTGCAATATTTTGAAATATTTTAGGAAATAATTTTAGTAGTAATTAGTGCAAATCATTCTTAAAAGTTATGATAATAACTTAGTTATATAATAGCAGTAACATACAACAACAATAGACTTTAGGCATAGATAACTGTATGAATGCAGTTTGATAGACATTTGATTCCCCCATGGCTGAAGTTTATTTGGCTTCAATAACAAGGCCAGGGAATGGCCCTGATGTAATGTGGGGCAAATTAAGGAAAGCAGCTGGTAAATTCCTTTGGCTTTATTTTCCTTTCCACCTAATGGCAGGAAAAACAGCTCATTCTTAGAAATAGTCCACTTGACAAGACAGGGCATTTGATGCTTTGACTGATTCATTGATGCTTCTTCCCATTTTACCCCCTGTGCCTCCTCTGAACCTACAACCTGTAATTTGGCCTAACAGGTGTGCAGGAGGGATGAAGATCATTAATGAGCAAGCTATGTCCTTAGCTAGCATTGAAAGACATAAGGTACTTGTCCACCTGAAGTAGCCTATGGAGTAAGCAACATGGTGTGCCCCACCCTCTATAATAAGAACAATAGGGAAAAAAATGATGCCATTCAAAACTCCTTAGCAAAATAGTGGCCAACCAGTAATTTTCTGCTTGGTGCTACAACGAAACCAGTATTTAAAATACAGGGGGTCTGATGTTCTTTCAAAAGCCCTGGGCAGCATATTTTTCAGCCAGGTGCCACACCACACCTACAATCCAAGCCAAAATGACCCTTGAAAGCATTGCTCGGTGTCTGGAAGGTGAGGGACTGCTCACAGCAGCCTAAATTAATCAATAGGAGTTGGACAGATTACATATCATTGATGCAGGCCATAACAAATATATCTTTTGGGGGGAGGGAGGGATAATTAAGGATAATAGTTACCTATCTCTATGGGTACAGGGGTGGGCGGCTGAGGGTTCGCAGGGGTTCAGGAGAACCTCTAGCTAAGATTCTGTGCAGTTCAGAGAACCCCCAAATCCCACTCCTGGCTGGCCCCATCCCGCCCACCCCACCCCGCCTGCCCCTCCCAGGAGTCCCCACATAGTCCGTTTTGGATGCAGGTAAGTGCAGGACGCGTGTGGAGGCTCGGGGAGGGTGAAAAACGGGCCTACCAGAAGTTCGGGAAGGCTGGAAATGGGCCTGTTTCCGGCCTCCAGAGGGCCTCCGGAGCCTGGGGAGGCTGTTTCGCCCTTCCAGAGACTCGAGGAAAGTCTCTGGAGCCCGGGGAGGGCAAAAACGCCCCCTCGCCATGGTGCAGGAGGCTGATATGGCCACACTCACCATGGCCACGCCCACCCAGCAACCAGGCAGAGAACCCCTTGCTAAAAATTTTGAAGCCCACCCCTGGTTGAGGATGAGTCAGAAGCAATCTGTTTAAGCCATTGCATGTTAACACAGAAAATGTTTGTGCCAAGGCTAAGTAGTGCTCTGGCTAAAACCATACTGTAATATTTATTAGTAAATAAAAAATAACAGTAATAGAAAAAACACTATTGGTCTGTTTATTGCTTTACTGGATTCCTCCTGTTCTCTTTCATCTTCTTCTTACGTTTAGAACCAACACTGAGCATTCATAGAAGGGCAGTTTTTACAATATGGGGAAATAAACCCAATTCTTTTTCTCTTAAGGCACATATAAGCCATTCTGACCTTCAGGAGAAACGGAAATACCACCCAGGTCTATCAGTTATTCCCCCTGAGTAATCTGAAGTCACAGCATGTTTGGGTTGTTCCATTCATAGCCCTAGACAGATTTCAGGGTAATCAGAAGCCTGCGGAGGGGGGGCTGGAAAGGGAGCAACAGCTAAGGGCCCCCAAACCCCCAGAGAAGAATTATAACTTTCTTCTTTGTTGTGATCAAGGGAAATTGCCTGGAATGTTTAATTCATCAGGTTTTAAAGAGTCTCTTACAAGATGATGCACTGATTTCAAATTCTGTATTTGATTTTGGCTACTTTTTATTGTCCCTGCATAAATCTACATTTATACATAGGCGTATATAAAGGTAGCAAGAAGAATAAAAGGCCCACGGCCTCATTATTTTTGAGAGCTATTTGTGGGCTTTTCCCTTCCCATGCTTAAACACAGGTTCTGATTTCTGGGTATCCGTATGCCATACTAAATTCATAGCACGTCTACACTTACAAACATGCATTTATTTTATATTTAACTGTCAAGATATGTCAGGGAAAAAAAGATAATTTTTAGAAAGATAATCACATCTTTTTCTTCACAGAATTTCAATCTCCAGACATCCCTAGGGAATATAATTATTAAACCCACATTTATAGGGGTCTACACAAAGAGATGGCTGCAAGTATTTGTGAAGAAAAAGCAAATAACATCGATTTCTAATTAATTGGACTGCCTCTATTTCTGAAACTAATCTTTTGTAAATTATTGGGGAAAGTTTCCAGATAAAATGTGTTAAACTGCATGGGTTTACAATTAAGACAGTGACACCTGTCTATCCCGATAATAAAAATGTATGGATTATTACTATTACCTAAATTCATTGTAAAAGTAATAATTGATTAATTTGACTCAGGCAATGTGAAATTCCAAGTTATGTGGGATTTTGTCCCTGAATACATTGTGTGAAAACACTGAAAGCACCAGCGGGGAATACTCCATGCCCACAAAGATGTACGCGCCTGTCCAATTTTATAAACTTTTGTCGTAACCCATTTTCAGTTTATCTTATATATAAAAGCCATTGAATATTCCAAGGAAGGCCACAGGTGCATGCCACATGCAGCATATAAAAAAGCCCTAGATCTCACCTCCCTTTACATTTCTTTAATGGGGGAGATTCAAAAGTACAAGTGATTTGCACTTCTGAAACAGCCCATTTAAAATAAAATGCAAATTGGCTCTTAGAATCCAGCTGATTTACTGCCGGGAGAGCTGAGGCTACAATGCAAAGGCTTGCCACAATAAAGCACTTAGCCTCAAAGGTGCCACTGCCCTTTTTGTCTTCTCCCTTCTTCTACAGACTGCTGCTCTTCTGGAATTTGTCACTACGGTTAAAGATGCCCCACCGCTTGTTTCATGCCTGAGTGATAGTTCATTTGCTCTTAATCTTTAATAACAAGGTGGCTATTGTGCCCAGAGCATCCAGAGCATCCCAATCTGAGCAAAGGCCATTTCCGTATTAAATGAAGGGTCATCGTGATAAGTAAAAGTCTCTGCACCGTATTTCACCACTCCTGTATTATCACCCCGATCAGGTTCTCTCTACTGTAGCATCCTTTAGTCAAGCCCCAAAGCCTTTTCTTCTATCTTTCTACCAACCCATTCTAGAGATCTGAACAATAACAGAAGCTTTGTTGTGGAGCACAGTCCTAAGAGATTAATCAGGTACATTACTGATTAACCCAACCTGCTTTGGAATGTCAAACACTTCCTTTATTTTATTTTTTTTAAGGCTATGGCATGAAGGAACAAAGTTGTTTGTCCCTTTCAGATGAACTCCTCCCCCTACCCCCCAAATTTCCACTTAGATTGTTATTGAAGGCCAACACCTGCTTTTAAGTCAATATGGGGGGGTGTCAGCTGATCTCTCATGATTCATTTTCATGTAGTCTACACGATAGCAAAAGCACTGATTACATGCAAATCAAAGATCAAGTGCATTTCCCGCCTGCACCTCCTGCTCCTATGCTGTGGGAAATTTCACTGTGGTGCCTATGTGAGCATCTAGTCCAAGCCAGGAAATAAGGGTTTGGAAGTTTCTAAAGGATATTCAAAACACGTCGGGATCCATTTACAAAAACTAGCAATGGGATGAGCTGGCAACACTTGCTGATTCCAATGCAAAAAAATGAATAGAACAATTTAGCATACCGTATTTCTTTCCTGATAATCTGAAAGAAGATTACTCTATAATTTACTCTAAAGAAATGCAGACAAATTTATGTGAAAAATAAGGACCATGGTAGCCTTATTTAGGGTTTATTTCTGCTTCTTTAAAGCAGAAGAGGCGTGTGAACAAGAGTTAGGGGGGAAGATGGTAAGCTGCATATATTCCATCAACACTTTCTTCACTCTTCACCTACTGAGAACATACACATAGTGGAAACCACTTGTATCTGAGCACTTTAGAATCTGGTAAGCCTTGTTGTAACTTCTGTGGAGTCTCCATAGACACAAAGACTCCCTGATGTAGAAACTAGTCCTCAACAGGTAGGGTATAAAGAGGATAATATCGGAGGAATGGGGCTCTACTCTCCTCCTTACTGTACTTTTTCACATATTCATTCTGTTCTAACAGAACAAATATAATATAATTAAGTATAATATCACATATTGAGTTTTTTCCAGGGTTTGCATTTCTTTTATCATGAGTATAGTTTAAACATATAAACATGTCTAGCTCTTTTAATGAAAAGTGGCATTGATTTTTAATTGTCACCTAAGTGCATGGATTTCTGATAGTACAAAATGTTTACTGTTTTGTTAGCATATTTTAAGGAAAACATGCTCTGGTTCAGATGCCATATAACTAGCATCTTTTGTAGTTCCTGCAGTGTTACTTTGTGCAAAGCATTCTTCAGAATGTGGAGTTTTATTTGTCACTCCTGCCCCAATCTGCACACAATCTGCACTATGCTTTGCTAAGAATGATGAGAAAACAATGTGATTAAACTAAGCACTGGTCAGTTTTAGCCCAATCACTAGGTGAGATCAGTCCACTGTGTTCCCCAAACTACAAACATATGAAAGACTTTTCTCTTTCTTCTCCTATTATTTTTGCATAATCCAGAGGAATCTATCAAACAAAGGCCTTCTCAGAAGTTAGATGGCTTTTAATTTGAGCAGTAGGTAATCAGTGAAAGAGAGTATCCTGAAGAGAAGGTAATTTGTCTTGAGTTGTCAGTTGGAGATGGATGTGCTTGGGGTTATCTGTAGTGTCAGTTCATTCAGAGATGAACCCCAGCTCTATTCCTCCAGCCTTGAAATCTGAATCAATATCTGTAGTGCCCATTCTCTATTTGGTATGTATGTATCAGAGACAATCTCTATGCAAGAGATCTTAATAATTTAAAATTCACACTACAGGGTCAGCTAGAGAAGAGTTTTCCATGTTCACTTAATTTGGTATACAAAATTATGATTACCGTTAAGTGGATTCCTGAGATGATAAAATACTACGTAAGTATATCACTCTTTTTTCCGGACCAAAAATTTCTCTTGGAATGAATTCTGAATTTCACAGAATTTTTCTTTCTTTCTGATTTCTGAATTACAGCCTTGTAAAATTTCTCCCTATTTACCCTAATTCTAATTCTCCTCAGATCCCCCCTGAAGTAGATGTTAAAAATATGCATATTAAGTATTTATCTCCATTTTATACAATTTAAATTTGACTTCACTGGAAGCATTCTGCCTGTCCAAAGATAAACAACTTGGGGAAGACATTTTGGCATGTAGCATATAGCAGAACTGTGGAAGGGGAGCAGGGGTGGGTTCTAATTTTTTTTACTACCGGTTCTGTGGGCATGGCTTATTTTGTGGGCGTGGCTTGATGGTCATGTGACAATTCTTTAGGATTTAGCAGAGGTACTGGTCTACTAGGCTTTTAACTGCTTGCAGAATTGTACCGGTCTACGCATTTATTTTTGCAGACACTGGTTTACTCATGTATTTTTGCAGGCACTGGTCTTCCCATTTATTTTTGCAGGCACTGGTCTATTCATGTATTTTTGCAGGCACTGGTCTACCCATTTATTTTTGCAGGCACCGTTCTACTCATGTATTTTTGCAGGCACTGGTCTACTCATGTATTTTTGCAGGCATTGGTCTACTCATGTATTTTTGCAGGCACTGGTCTACCCATTTATTTTTACAGGCACCGGTCTACCACTAAACTGCTTTTTACCACTGATCAGCTGTAGGGCGGCCCTTTGAAGCCCCGCAGCAAGAGTTTAAACAGTTTTTTTCCTTATAGCCCATCAGCTGGGACTCAGGAGGCAGCAATAGATTGGGGGTGGAGCCAAATAAAAGCTAAGAATAATGCGGGGGGTGGGTGGGGGGCGGGGGGGCAGAACTGGTTCGGTGATGTCATATTGTCACTGCTACCGGCTCTGTGGAACCGGGCCGAACCGGGAGGAACCCACCACTGATGGGGAGGTCATTTATCTGTGTTTACAATCCTGAGCTTGTTTAGAAGTCTCCATGATTGAATTTTACATACATACATACATACATACATACATACATAATATACAGAGAGTTAAATCTTACATACCTTAGTCCTCAGATGATACCTGTACTGTTTCCTGTTCATTATAATGTGTAGTGTTTAGGATTATTTATCTCTACATTTGTATAGAAATAAATGAATAGAAAGTTGATTTAAAATACATAATCAGGGTAAAATGAAATGGCAACTTTATAGAAATCTTAGAGCTGATGTCCTAAATAGACTTGTTTTCCCTTAGATAATTCTGGACAAAGTGATATGGGATTCACTCTGCAATTCATATGTACATAGCCACCCATTTAGGATTTGCCTTATTCAGAGTCAAACTTGGATCCATCTAAGTCTCAATTTTCTAACATGTCATAGTGCCGTGATGGCGAACCTATGGCACGGGTGCCACAGGTGGCACACAGAGCCATATCTGTGGGCACGCGAGCATTGCCCTACCTCAGTCCAGCATGCATGTGAATGCTGGCCAGCTGATTTTTGAGCCTTCCAGGCCCACCGGAAGTCGGCAAATGAGATGTTTCCGGACCTCCGGAGGGGCTCTGGGGTGGGTGGGTGGGGAAGGCTGTTTTTGCTCTCCTCAGGCTCCTTGAAAGCCTCTGGAGCCTGGGGAGGGCAAAAAATGGGCCTACTGGGCCCACCATGCCATCGGGTGCTAAAAGCAGGGGGGGTCACGCACGCATGCATGGGGAGATGGGGCACGTTGAATTATGGTGTTCCCCCCCTCCCCCCGCTTTTGGCACGCAACAGCAAAAAGGTTAGCCATCATTGTCATAGTGGTTCTCCAAGATCTAAACTGGTATTCTCCAGAATTATTGGAGAAATCAGATCAGTTCTAATGCTTTCTATATTGAGGAAAACCCAAGTTTGCTGATAATTCTTTACAGTATACAAATGGTACACTGTGACTATATAACGTCAAGTTTTAGAAGACTTTTGTATGATTATTAAAATGTTAAACTGTCCTGAATTTATATTATGTGGCTATGTTACATAAAGACCAGTACTTCATTTTCTACTTTTACAGTAAAAGCAGCTGCCTACAATGTACAAATGCAAATATGATACTGGCAGGAAAATAAAGCACTATTTTGTTTCAAATTGAATGAGACAGATCATTCAGTCCTGGTCACAGGCTGAATGCAGCTATCGATGAAAATGTGCTAAAACATTTTTTGCATACAGTATAGATCTTCCAAGCCCCCAAAGAATCAAAACCAATAACGCAGAATCATAACTAGTCTAAATTTTTGCTTCAAGTTGGCTTAAGGGAGAGGTAAAAAGAGAACGGCAGTCAGATATTTTGTGGAACACTGTTTATTTATTTAATTTTATTCTATTAGTTGTTTTTCTCCAAAAACCTCATAGTCTCTTGCTGCCCTATTAATTATCCTAACAAACTTTCAGGAGTTGAGAGCTCATTGTGCTTAAGCAAGATTTGAATACAAATCTTCCTAGTCTCATTAAGCCCATTAATCTGACTCCCTAGGCAAAAATCATGGCAAGTGATAGGCTATTTCTCTTGTAACATACAATGGGAAAGTTGTAACCAGCATTCTGCCGGATGTGGCAAGGATTACTGGGAGCCAGTGGCTGGATTCCTCAGTTTAAATCTTCAAAATGGCTTATGTCAGTTCTAATGGAGTGCTCAAAAGAATTCCAATGTGCTCCCGCAATATATCAAATAAGAAACAGAGTTTGAAAATGATGCGGAAATTCTGTCACATGTCTGTAGTTAGGCAACATCTTCATTTCTTTGTTTAATTTATTTAGAGCAGCTTTACCCTATTTTGTAGATAGAAAAGGGTATCCAGTGACTTACAAAGACAAGAAAAATATCCTTCTGTCCTCAAGTTTTTATAAATTTAAAAGACACAACACCAGAAGAAAAGAGATTGAGAGAATGGAGAGGTAAACTCCTGTAATGGTTAGCTCATTCTGATTGTGGCTCATTGTGATTATGGATGGGTACATGCTGGTTTCTCCCTGGCTGTAATATATCTAGGAAGCAGGGGGAAAATATCAAAACAAGGTATTCTCTAGAAGTTTTTACATTTCCTACAAGAATGATTCAGCAGAAGTTGGCTGTTATTTCAAACTTTTTGATCCTGTGAACATTGTTTTCCCACAGCAAGGCACCTTTTCCTAGAATCGTGGTTGGCTTTTGTAAGTGATATTCAGCTCCTTGGGAGGAGATTCAAACCATCAACATTTCCTACCTTTTGTTCTGTATCAAAGTGACAAAGTCCAGCCAGTTTTCTGCAGACATCACTGTTTTTAGCATCTATGGGAACTATTTTGAGTTAAACTCAATTTGGTCCTGTAACATGCTAAAGACTAAACTTGGGACTTTCTTTATGGAAAATATATATTTTACCATTAAGCTACAGATCTTCCAAAATCATGACTTCAGTCATCCCTAGATGAAGGCAAAAGAATTCTCCTTTCAGCTGCTACACTACTTTTATGATAGCAAGGATATGGAGAATAACTCCATGAAATAGTTTATTTAAAGAATGTGGTTTTTATAAACAGGCTAAGTCTTCTGAATTCTGAAAATATGCATTCCATATTTACTGAAATACTTGATATTTCCCTTTTGTTTCTTTTGTTGCAGCTAGAAGTGTGGAAGATAATTCTAAAAGATATAACCACTTTTGATCTTCGGATCAAAAGCTTTCTACTTGTGCTACTAATCTGTTCTTTGTAATTATGAATAAAGAACCATAAGAGCAAAACCTGTAATAAGTAAATAATCATAGGAGCAAAAGCAGGAAATACACATTAAACTGAAAATAATTCTAAAGTACTTACAGAGAAATAAATTGTTGGGTTGAATGGTAAATCACTAAATATGACATTTTTTTTTTTGTCCTTTGCAAATTAGACCAACAGTTTCAAAGTGTGATATGAACCAGTTTCCCAAGAAAAAGGATAAAAAGGACACAAATAGGCCTAAAATCTTCTCTTTTAAATTATTCATTAGTACTGTATATCATTGGTATATCATTAGTACATCAACATTTTATCAACCCTGATGTAGTGTTCATAAATATCAATAATGCTGATGTGTCAGTACCCATTTGTTTAGGTTATGTGGGGTTTCATAAACTTGATTTACCAGGCCATCAGAATCACCAGTTGCTACCAATATCCCAATTTACATGTTTTATTGACGTAACATGTCTCCCTTGCAATTTTGACTGTATTCTATTTCAGTACAGCTGCCAGCAAATTTTCTCATTGTCCCAATATTCCTCAAACAACAAATAGACACCAGGTGATTAAGCTCTGCAAACAAACAGGGTTTTCCCAGCAACAAATCAACACCTCTCTGTGTCTGGTATTTGTGGAATTTGATAAGCCACCCACTCTGCCCCCTCCCCGTCCTTGTTATGTCTCTCCTCAGCCTTCTTCATCTTTTATCCTTCCCTTCACCCAGTCTCCAAAGGAAAGCATTCATAGTTAATTAACTGCTGAAATAGTGCAAGGAGCTGGGTTGAAGAGGAATGGAGCTTTGCGTCTGAATTTAAAAGAGTTTGAAAGCTCTTGAAGTTTAAAAACAAAACACCCAGAAGTGGCAAAGGGAAGCATGAAAGGTAAACAAAGAAAAGGCTGGAGGGAAGCTCTTTTCACATATTTCCATTCTTGACCGGTTAAATGAGAGCTGCAAATGAAAGATTGAATGATTTCTAGTGCCTTTTTTCTTCCAGCAATACATGATTTACTCTTTGTAATGAGACAGTGGGTTGATCACATCTTGTACAGAAAGTGCTTCTAATGAAGCATTATTGAGAACCTTAAATGCACATGTTTTATTTGTCACATATATGTTCCGTCTTTCTTCTGAGAGACTCAATGTACTATTGTCCTCTTCTTCCTTTTCCATGTTATCTTCTAATAATCCTATGAAGGAGCTAGGATAAGAGATGAATCTCGTGAAACCATTGTGAAATCCAACAGTCTACTCATATATAGGAAGAGTAAGAATGAGTGCATTAGCGCCATCCTTTGCAATTGCCTTCCATCGGTACAAGTTTAACTATGTTCAGATATTTCAGTAGATCTGAATCTCTCTTCTGTCCATCACTGCATAAACAATCAAGCTGAACAATGAGAGCATCAGGATATTGATGACACTTCATTCCAGATCTCCTGATGACATCCCTTCACAGCTTAAAATAAATGGTGAACAGCATTTAGAGGTGAAACAATAAATCATGTTTACTTGGATGTATAGTTATTCTATTGTGGATAATCTGGCACAATAGTAGCCTTCTTCCTTACTTGGCTTTTGCAGATTAAAGAAGATAAATCTCTTCAACTCAATCATAGTCCTCCCTTGTAGGTTCCCTTATCTTATTCTTTGAATCCCTTCTCCTAAGGCAAGATTTAGGAATCTTACAACCACCATCCAGTGCCAAAAACTCCAGTTTCTAATCATACAGGAAGTGGAAAACCTAGCCTTTTTTCGTCTAAAGTAAGATGGAAAAATAATTAAATGGGAATCACAAACAAATCTCTAAATATCTCCACAAGATTTATTTTAGATCAGATCAAATATAAAGTGATAATATCATGGAAACTGTTTAAAGGGAAATGAAAGAACCAGTCACTCTCATTACTTGCTTTCTCCATGATATGAAAGTGTAAGGTAACTTTCCTTGAAAATTATGACATTTAATGTATTTTACAAAAAATACATGATAACAAGCAACACAAATTGATATCGCCAAACTAACATTTTGTACATTTGATCCATATTACTGACCCCTACTGAGAACAATGGAAATTTATTTCCCTGTCATGAGTGTAATATATGTTTCATTTCTGGTTGTGATACAAGCTTTTATTTTGGTCATAACAAGAGTCACTCATATTTTCTAAGTGAAATTTTTAGCTATTTCATTTGGAGGCCATCAATTAATAATCAATGCTAGAAGCTAAAATTCCTGCATGTTCTTAATTTTATAAATTCTATTACTTCTCTGCTTTTACTTAGACATCTTACATACAAAGCAGTTTTTAAAGTTTGTCATTGTTTATTTGACATTTACAGGATTACAAAGTTTTTTTAAAAAAATACCAATAGAAGAGAATAACAGAATAACAAGAGTTCGAAGAGAGGTCTTCTATCTAACCCTCTGTTCAGGCAGGAAACCCTATAGCATTTCAAACAAATGATTGTCCAATCTCTTCTTAAAACATTCCAATGTTAGAGCACCCATAACTTCTGGAGGCAAGTCATCCACTGATTAATTGTTTTAACTGTCAGGAAATTTCTCCTTAGTTCTAGTTTGGTACTCTCCTTGATTAGTTTCCATTTATTGCTTCTTTTCCTGCCCTTGGGTGCTTTGGAGAATAGATTGACCCCCTCTTCTTTGTAGCAGCCCCTTAGATATTGTAAAACTACTATCATGTCACCCCAGTCCTTCTTTTCATTAAACTAGACATACCCAATTATTGCAACCTTCCTTTATGTTTTACCTTCCAGTCCCTAATCATCTTTGTTGCTTTTCTCTGAACTCTTTCTAGAATCTCAACATCTTTTTATATTGTGGCAACCAAAATTATGCAATATTCCAAGTGTGGTCTTACCAAGGCATTATAAAGTGGTACTAACACTTCACGTCATTCTATCCCTGTTAATGCAGCCCAGGATTATGTTGACCTTTTTGGCAGCTGCAGCAGACTGCTGGCTCATATTTGTCCACCAGGACTCTAAGATCCCTCTCTCAGTTACTACTAGTGAGCCAGGTACCAACTATTCTATGTCTGTGCATTTGGTTTATCTTGCCTAAATGTAGAATGTTACTTTTGTCACCATTGAATTTCATTTTGTTACATAGAGCCCAGTGTTCAAGTCTGTCATGATCCTTCTGTATCTTGAGCCTGTCTTCTGGAGTGTTGACTATTTGAATAGTTGAATTCTTGGTGCTCTCTGAAGATGTTTTATCTGATGACATCTAGCTGGATAATGAAATGTCTGCAAAAAAACGCCCTAACCTCAGAAAGCACAAGAATCCCATAATTTCTGTGACATGTGCATATGCTAATTTGTCTGAACAATATAAAGGTAAAGGTAAAGGTTCCCCTCGCACATATGTGCTAGTCGTTCCCGACTCTAGGGAGTGGTGCTCATCTCCGTTTCAAAGCCGAAGAGCTAGCGCTATTCGAAGACGTCTCCGTAGTTATGTGGCCGGCATGACTAAATGCCAAAGGCGCACGGAACGCTATTACCTTCCCTCCAAAGGTGGTCCCTATTTTTCTACTTGCATTTTTTACATGCTTTCAAACTGCTAAGTTGGCAGAAGCTGGGACAAGTAACGGGAGCTCACCCCGTTATGTGGCACTAGGGATTCAAACCACTGAACTGCCAACCTTTCAATTGACAAGCTCAGCGTCTTAGCCACTGAGCCACCACTCTCAATATAGTTATAAATTAATGTTGAGCTGAACATTTCAAAAGAATTAGTTTAGCAAGAATAAATACAAAGTATGTCATCAGAGTGAGGATGAAAATGATTGGTATGTCTGCTCAACTTGCTATTCAATATTGATGGGTAACAGTGAGACTTCTTTTCTCCATTCTTATCGTCCTAAATCTCTAAGGTAGACTTGATTTGGATACTTTTTTAAACAGAGAACATTCCCCTATCAGTACTTCAAATACAGTAAGAAGACATTCCTTGCTAAAGGAGGACTGAAGGTCAGCCTAGACATCAGTGAATCTGCGGGTAAGTTAGCCTAACCTTAAAGAACATTTTGACCCGGATACAAACTAGACATTAAAATAAGCAAACGTTTAGAATGGCATGATTAAAAAAGCAACTTAAGGAAAAATATGAACACAGAATCTGACCTAGATTGGAACTCCATAATGGTTTCTATTGGAAATCTGTTTAATTGTTATTTTCAATTCCAAGAATATTATATCAAAGGGGACAGAATTTGGCTGAAAAGAGGGAAATTTTTGTAGGAAGCATCAATGTCTTCTTTTCCTCCTCCTCCTCCTCCTGCAGCATGCTTAGGAGAAAATATAATTTGGCCTCAAAGTGTTAATATTAACCTCTTCACTCCCATGTTCAGTCACAATATTAATGGGAGTTAATATAAATTTAGTAATTTATTGTGGCTTAGATCTTTTTTACCCATTTTGTCTCAAACTGCAGTTTAATTAAGCTGTAAACGTATGGATTTTTTTTCCTCTGCAAACATTACATAATTCGGCTAAATCCTAAACCAGCTATTTCATTGGCACAATTTAAATGTAACACTATGGCTGGCATCTTATAAATAAAGTACCGCATTTAAAGTAAAGACTATCCTCCTTCTGTAAGAGAGGGAGAGAGAGAAGCCCATTTGCTTTTATGCTCTAATAACTTCTCTCTAGACATATTTCTTCTTTTACTTATCCAAGCTTTGATTTCAGGTCTTTCTATTTATTCCTCAGGATTGGTGGCTAACCAAACTCAATTTCTTACCACCATCACCCCATCACCTCCAAGGAATTAAACCATTCGATTGATTGTTTCTCTTCTCTTCTCTTCTTTATTATGATTGCAGATATTTGGAGGTATAAAAACTTCCAAATCCAACTCATTAATCAAAGATCCCACTGTTGGATTTTTAGATGTGACAACATTCATGTTCTCCCTCACCCCCGCCAGTGGTGAAATCCACACTTTTTTTTACTACCGGTTCTTTGGGCGTGGCTTGGTGGGTGTGGTGTGGTGTGGCTTGGTGGGCGTGGCTTGATGGGCATGGCAGGGGAAGGATACTGCAAAATCTCCATTCCCACCCCACTCCAGGGGAAGGATACTGCAAAATCCCCATTTCCTCCCCACTCCTGAGGGAAGAATATTGCAAAATCTTCATTCCCACCCCGCTCTGGGGCCAGCCAGAAGTGGTATTTGCTGGTTCTCCAAACTACTCAAAATTTCTGCTACTGGTTCTCTGAACTGCTCAAAATTTATTGGTTCAATTTATTTATTTATTGGCTCAATTTATATGCCACCCTTGTCCGGAGACTCAAATTTCTGCTACTGGTTCTCTGAACTGCTCAAACTTTCCACTATTGGTTTTCCAGAACCTGTCAGAACCTGCTGGATTTCACCCCTGATGTCAAAACAATAAAATATTGTCCTTCCATTTAAAAGTCTAAATCCAGCTTAAACAAGAAAAAGCATATTTTTTTAAAAAAATAATAAAAATCTCACATAACTCCTAGAACTCACCCAATTGCTGAGTATTTCCAGTGCAAACTGAATGCTTTTGCAATAAGGAGAATAGAATGAATGCATACTTCCCCGTTCTTCTGGAGGACATTACAAAACCAGATTGTAAACCAAATTCTAAGCAGCAAATGGAATGGCAATTTGGTTGTTGTTGGTAAAAAGTAATCAACTCCCTTCTCAAGTATCTGGGAAAGTAATACAAATGGGAGACAAAGAGGGACAGCGGGAAGGCGCGGGATGAGTGTTGATACCAAATGTTAAATGCAGTGTGGAATATAAGGCTTAGGAATGAGAAAGAAAAAAAAATATTGTGCTTAACAGCATGCATAAGAAATGAGCCAAGCCAAGCCAAATCCCCTTCCTTAATTTTGCTTCCTAATTTCCTCTTTTTAAATACACAAGAGGGCATAACTTGGTATTGTCAATCTAACTGCATAATGGAAAATACCAAACATAAAAAGAGCATATGGAATACATTCTTTGTAACAGTTGTTTCCTCTCTGCCTGTATAAAGCTAGCATTTGATACAAAACTGCCATTATACATGATATTGTGATCTGCAAAGCTGATGCAGCTTTTTCCCTGCTGGAGATTTGAAGTGGCAGATCTATAGTTAAGCTGAAAAGTAGCTCATCCCTGAACAGCCTAGAAGGAATACAGGTAGTCCTTGACTTACAACAGTGCATATAGTGACCGTTCGCAGTTAAAAAGGCACTGAAAAACATGACTTATGACCAGTGGTGGGATTCAGCCAGTTCACACCACTTCGGGAGAACCGGTTGTTAACTTTCTGAGCAGTGAACTGGTTGTTGGAAGAAATCATTAGGGCAGAGAACTGGTTGTTAAATTATTTGAATCCCACCACTGCTTATGACCATTTTTCATATTTATGACCATTGCAGCACATCCATGGTCAAGTGATCAGAATTTGGATGCTTAGCAATTGGTTCATATTTATGACAGTTGCAGTATCCAGGGATCATGTGATCACTTTTGTGACCTTCTGACAAGTGGGGGGAGCCAGATTCACTTAACATCCATGTGACTGGCTGAACTGCAAGAATTCAATTAGCAACTATGGCAAAAAAAAAAAAAAGTAAAATGGGGGAGAACTCACTTAACAAATGTCTCACTTAGTCACAGAAATGTTGGTCATAAGCCAAGGGCCACCTGTATTTTTCTTGAAACCCTCTAAATAATGGGAGAAGGAATCACATGAACAATTCTGACATCTCACTAAGGAGCAGGGTTCTGCTGGTCCTTATTCCATAATCTGGAGAATACATGTGGGTTTTTATTTTGTTTTGCTTTATTTTCACTGATACATGGACTTCCATTTAGTCAATAATGGAATGAACCCTGTGGAATGTGTCTTTATTTTTTAAATTGATGATTGAAGAAGCCTGCTTTGAAGTCCATTTAAAAATACCATATCCTTTAATGCAGGGCTCCCCAACTTCTGGGCCAGAGGTAGGTTTCAGCAGGTTCTGACCGGTAGTGGAAATTTTGAGTAGTTTGGAGAACCGGTAGTAAAAATTCTGACTGGCCCCGCCCCCATCTATTCTCTGCCTCCCAAGTCCCAACTGTTCGGGAGGAAATGGGGATTTTGCAGTATCCTTTCCCTGGCACGCCCACCAAGCCACACCCACCAAGCCATAGAACCGATAGTAAAAATTCTGAAACCCAACACTGAACTGGGCCATAGCCCTTTTGGAACCAAGCTATGCAAGCAACAGGTGTGTGTACGCTCACACACGAAGCTCCATTTGTGTGAGTGGTGGGTGCATGTGCCCTCCGCTTGTGCAAATGGAGCTGAGTGTGCTTGCGTGCGTGTCTACCATTTGCATGGAACCATTCCAGCCACCCCACTCCACCCCGGCCAGGCTGCCAAGCCAGAAAGGTTGGGGACCACTGCTTTAATGAGCATAAAGAAAACACGAATTACTTTCATGCCCATTCTCTGTCAAGAAAGAAACTTTTGCTAAGTCTTATTTCATCCCGGCCACAAATTGGAGTGTATGTGTTTTAACGTTTTAATGTTTTAGTGTCTTCTTTTAACTTTTGTATGGGATATTGTTGCATTGTTTTATTCTCTGCTGTAAGCCGCCCAGAGTCCCTTGGGAGTTGGGCAGCATAGAAATGTGATAAAATAGATAATAATAAATAATCCTCTTTAGCCTACCTATAGCACAGTTGTTATACAAAAGTAAGGGAAATGAAGTTGTAAAGCATTTTTCAGTTTAAATGACTCTTCATTTTATTCCTTCACTGACTCACTCAACAACCATCTTTATGGACAGCCCATAACAAAGTTTATAAAAATGACTCAGAACATTTTTTTTAAAAAAAACCAAAATCATTGTAAATAAGGAGGACAAAGCAACATGTCATATTTGAGCTTTTGAAAAGAAGAATGTGCATACTAATCTTTGGAAGAAAAGCAACATTATCAATTCTTCCTTATTTTTATTACTCTGTTATCATATTGCTGGGCACTGAAATAGATGTGCATTGCTATGAATATGGGGGGGAAAGAGCTGTATTGTATGCCTATGCCATAAACATATTTCTTATTTTAGAAAATCAAAACCGTCTAATTCCAAAATAAATCCGGTGCTTCCCACGGACGTGTCCTAGCATTTTATTGGAATAGTTGAGTCTTGAATCTGGTCCTGTGTGTAAGTAGATGAAGTGGAACTTGATTGCAAAGGCAGTGACAGGAAAGAGCTTCATCTGTGTAATGTAACACCATACCCGATAGACAGCTTAATAGCTAAACCGCGGGCAAGTTGGCTTATTTGGTTTTTAAAGTTCCTGAAAGGGCTTCTTGGATGCTCTAATTCTTTGGAATCTGAGCTCCCACAGGGATGGATTTAACGGTCTTCTGGCCCCTGTTACACAAACCCACCCCCTCCCCAGGTAGGACATGAAAGCTTAACTGGTAATTGCAACCAAACCTGGAGGCCACCTCAGCTGGAATTGAAAGATAAGATGCACATATTCTGGAATTCCTACCAGGGGTGAATCTTTTCCATGAGATTGAGAGAAGCAGGCCTAGAATCTGTAGAACAAAGGATCTACATATTCATGCTGTTATACAGAGTATAATATTCTTACATGTTATACTATTCAACTTGTATAAAATGGGACATGTGCATCCATTGCAGCTTTCTCTGAAATTATAGGAAACATGAAGGATGGGAGGGAGACAAAGCACAATTACAGCTTTTGGCAGCTATAGTTTGTGTAATTTTTCAGAATATTAGGGATTTTGCAAAGTCCTCCCCCCTGCCCCCGTTGAAAGACACATCCTTTCCCAACTTATTTCAGATACCCAGAACAGGATATCACAAAGGTGCTTTTTCAAGAGGCAACTGGATTTTCTGTTTGTTTGTTTTTTGGAGGGGTGGGGGTGGAGTTGGATCTAGAGAAATCTAGATAAGAATGTTTCTGTGAATATGAAATTGAAGTTGTTTGCTGATCAACCAGAAATGTTGAAATGTTTCATGAATGGTGTAACTTTGAACAATTAATCCTTTTTTGTTTAAGGTATTTATGGACAAATATACAAGGAATACTTGTGGCAATATTAATTATGTTGGTTGGTGATGGGAATATGTTGGTATTTTTGTGTGTACAGTAGATGATGCCAAGTTGTTGGCTGAGAACCCAGATGATTTGTATACGTGTGTGTGTGTGTGTGTGTGTGTGTTGATACAAGATATGATAAAGAAGAGTATAAATCTGGGAAATAATATATCAGTTGCTGGGTTTATGTATTTGAGAGGGGAAGTAAATGACTGCAGGATACAAACAGGAGAAAAAAACCTAAACCATGTGGTAGAATTTGTGTCCCTTAGCAGAAGGTTTTCAGTAGATGGAGAATACAAATACTATTAGAAAAGTAGTAGGTGATATGTAAACTGTTGTGAAGAACAAAACTTTATCAAAAGAAACAAAAAATGGCAGCATATGAAAGCATACTTTTCAGGGGTGGGTTCTACTTACCTTTACTACCAGTTCAAAATGGGATCGTGCATGCGCAGATCGCCGATCACCGATGATGACATCTGGGGTGGTGGGCGAGGCCTCCCGCCGGTTTTACTACCGGTTCTTCTGAACCGGTCCGAACCAGGGACAACCCGCCATTAATACTTTTGCCCAGTTTTTTTTACAGTATATGAAAGTGAGCGGTGCATATCTCAGGAAGAATATTACAGTAGTGGAAAGTAGTGAAAATTGATTACTTTAGAATTGTACTTGATAAAACATGAATAGAGTCAAGAATGAATGCATGTTGAATGAAGGTGGGCTAAATGCAAAAGTGAATGACCAGTACAAAAGAAATATTTGAGATGGCTGATCTTAACAAAGTGAATGAAGATCAAATCACAAAACAAATATATGACGGAAAAGTGAAAGAGTTGAGAAGGCAAAGGCAGAGAAAGCCATGAATGTATGGATATGAATGTATGAATTGGAGGGGAAAGGGAACTGACAAGGCCTGAGAGCACATGCAGTAGAAGAAATATTCCAGTATCTTATCTGTTTAGAGGTTTAACTATAATAATGTAGGAAGTTTCTGATAGAAGGCTTCTTAGTATTATTCCCCAATGTCTGTAAACTTTATATCAATGTTGGATACTGTTATAAAGTCCTAGGTTGCATTAGCAGAGGGGTAGAATCAAGATTACATAAAGTGTTAGTGCCACTTTATAATGCCCTGATAAGACCACACTTCTTCCAGTTTTGGTTGCCATAAAGTAAAAAAGATGTTGCGACTCTTGAAAGAGTGCAGATAAGAGCAATAAGAATGATTAGGGGACTGGAGGCTCAAACCAGGAGTGAAATGCTCCCGGTTCCAACAGGATCGCCTGATCCAGTTGCGAGAGTGGCGGGTGATTCGGAGAACCGGTAGCAAAAATCCCTAACCCACCCACCCCCCATGCCCAGCTGAGCCGCGTGATCATCAGAGGCTTTTTAAAAATTATTTTTAAAAGGATTTTTTCTGAAGAAAAAAGTTTTTTAAAAGAAAAAAAATCCTCTGACAATCAGGCAACTCAGCTGGGATCATCAGAGACTTTTAAAAGCATTTTTTTCAGCCGAAGAGATTGTAGAAAAAATGGTTTTAAAAGTAAAAAAAAAAAAGTTGGCCATGCCCACTCAGTCACATTACCCCACACACACCAAGCCATGCCCACAGAACCGGTAGTAACAGATTTTACATTTCACCCTTGGCTCAAATATATGAAGAATGGTTGCAGGAACTGGGTATGTCTATTTTAATGAAGAGAAGGACATGATAGCAGTCATCCAATACTTAAGGGGCTGCCACAAAGAAGAGAGAATCAATCTATTCTCCAAAGCACCTGAAAGTAGGACAAGAAACGATGGATGAAAACGTATGAAAGAGAGATCCAACCTAGAAATAAAGAGAAATTTTCTGATAGTGAGAGCACGGTAATCAGTGGAACAGCTTTCCTTCAGAAGTTCCCTATGCTTTATCACTGGAGGTTTTTAAGAAGAGATTGGACAGCCATTTGTCTGAAATGGTATAAGGTCTCCTGCTTGAACAATGGATTGGATTAGAAGTCCTCCAAGGTCCCTTCCCTTCCCTTCCCTTCCCTTCCCTTCCCTTCCACTCCATTCCACTCCTGTGCACTCTACTCTACTCTATTTCTATTCCAGAGGCTCTGTGGACTTGTAGTGCCTTCCTACCTCACTTAGAACAAACAACTGCTTCTGAATTTATTCAAAGATGGTTTTTAGTTTATGGATTAAACACATTGCCCTACTGGTTAGGCCAAGGGTTGTTTTAATTCAGCATTTTATTTCTGGTACTGGCCACCTAAATAACTCTAATTTGCCTGCAAGCAAGAGATTATGAACTACTGTTCCTGTCCTTCACATCGTCCTCATGAGTTATATCCCTTTATAGACCTCTTGAATATATGCAATCCCTTTTAAAACCATCCAACTGAGCAATCATCACACCATCTTGTGATAAATAATTCCATATGTTAATTATACGCTGTGCAATGCAGTGCTTTCTTTTGTTTGTTCTAAATTTTATTCCAGTTAACTTCATTAGATGACTCTTTGTTGGACAGTTTGAAAGATGGAGAAAGGCCTATGTTCTCTATGCCATGCATGATTTTATACACCAAAATCAACCCACCTGTTCTTCCAAGCAGAAGAGTCCAAATGTTCTTAGCCATTTCTTATTAGAAAAGTGTCCAAGATCCCTGATAATTTTGGTTACCCACCTCTGCACTTTTTTTCCCGGCTCTATTAAATCCTTTTTCCAATGTGAGAAACAAAACTGTATAGACACTTCCACATCTGGACCAATTTGTATAATGGCATTGTAACACTGACAATTTTATTTTCAATACCTTTTGTCATGATCCCACAAATGGAATCTCCCTTTTGCAGAGTTGCTGCATACTGAATTTGATGCCTTCACTGAGTTTTCAGGATCTTTTCTCAGTGGGAAAAGTAAAGTTAGAGGGGGTCGCTCCACTGAGCATCTCTTTATATTTACTTAAATTGAACAACAGTGTCATTGAAATTCAATTTAATCTGGAGGATTGCTCTTAATACATTTATGAAAAATTATGATGCATTTTCCAACTAAACTCCCAATAAAATAAAGATCATGAAGGTTCCAGCAATGCATTTTTTTTGTTAAATGAATCACCCATTAAAATATCAATATCAAGTTTGATTTAGTAAGGGCAAAGGAAGGGCATGTGTAAATAAAGATAAGCATCAGAGATTGCTGTCACAGAACCCCTCTTTTCTTACAGTCAAAAGAAATGAAAAATAATCCTGCCAATTTGCTTCATAAAACGTCACCGCACAGTGATGATTGGTTGTTATCTGTGCCATCTTGTACCTCCGTCACCATCCACTGCATTCGTTTTTCCAAGGCTCTACAATGAACTTATAACTGCACAATGTCAGCTCACCTGAAATATAAAAGGGAGAAGATATGACTGAAGGATTCAAATGCTCAGACCAAAGGAAAGCAAAGAAGAAGACAAAGAGGGCCCAAGCAGTGATCCTCTGCTGAGATGTGGGACCTTGGTAAGGGATCAATAATATCTCTTCATGCCATCAGCAATAATACTGAGTTTTATTTACCTAGTTTGATTTATGAAACGTCTGCAAGAAAACAGCCAAGCTCAAAGAGCACCAAAGACCTCACAGTTCAACCCTGAGCTACATGCATTGCCTTCTTTGAGTTTTATATATTAGCGAAGAACAGTGGTTGAAATTTCTGAATGACTACATTTCCAGACTGTATTTCCAATCACTGGCTTCATGTTTCAGTGGCAAGAAGCGCATGAAAGAATGCAAGAATATTTTAAAACGCAACTCTCCCTCCACCCCAAAAAGCAGACAAAAGCTACTATTCTTTTGTTAAGATCAAACAGGTAGCTTTAGCAATAAGCCAGTATTTGGTTCTTATTTAACTCAAAACTATGAAAAGACATCCTCCCTCACCCCCCCCCCCGCCTCCGTTTCATCCTCTGTGTGGTTTATAGAGTTTTTGAACTGACATTACATAAATTTTTCTTCGTCATTGCAGCCTATTAGTTTCTCTCAATTCCTGAAGTATATTTTACTGACCTGTCTCTCTAAAAAGTCATAACATTAATAAAGACGATTAAAATTGTTTTGGCTGTGCAAGCAATTTGATTACTAAGTTTTTGTTCTGCTTTTTTTTTAAAAAAAACACCCCACATCTCTAAAGCAGATTTCATTTGGTATGCTGAGAGCATTTCTATAGCTTCTGTCAAAGAGCGCCTAGAAAAACCTTCCTTCCTTCCTTCCTTTGTCTCTTAGCTGCACTGCCGAGATATTTGATGGTTACAGTTGTTTTACTGAATGAAATTCAAGCCAGAGGAACATGTAAAGAAATGAATTTATAGCTATTCAAGCCTCTCTTTCTGTCATAAGATCCTTAAAGTCAACACAGAACCAAGGAGAATAGCCTGTGGGCTCTTGGAACAAACCACAGCACTAGTTCAAGAATGATACAATTATTCCAAACTCTCATATGGTCTGTTAAAAAAAAAATCACATCATTTCCTATTTAAGAAAGGGGGAGGAAGGCAGAGAGAGAGAGAGAGGCTTGGGAAGGTATTAGACGGGAGGCTGGGGGGTGGGGTGGGGGAAATCATTCACCGCACAGACAGAGGCCTCACACAGATCTTGTATGAGAGTTCAAAGCCTCTGATTGGCGAGCCTCAGGAAACATTTAGCCAATGAGGACCCTGGGATACCTGTCCATTCAAGAAAGCCAGCATGGCACTGTTTTGTTTAAAGAAGAGGAAGTGGAGGGAGGGAGGGAGGAGGGGGCTGTCTGTTATCACTTTTCATCAAGGTTTCCATTGTAGCTAAGCAAAACTCTGAACTTTACATTCTGACTTCATTTACTCAAGACATCAAAAAGCTCCATTCCTTGAAAGATTTTTGGAATAGTGCTCAAGCAGCATTTAATTCTAGGAGGCCACTTGTTTGTATATTGGAAATCAAATTCTGTCTTTACCAGTATGCTCTTGCCATGAAGTCATTTTTTTGTGCTGATTGAAATCATCTGTTTTCAGTTCTCTGACAAATTAATTGAACTTTCCTCTGACTCAGGGGCCTTCTGACTCTTGAAGCAGATTTTGTCTACATGCCGTCTCCCAGACGAACACAATTTAATCTCCTAGGCTTTAAATGAACTTTATGTTTCCAGAAAGCTAGTGAAAGAAGCATTTGTTCTGGTGATAGCGTTTTCCTGCTTTTACAAACAGGGCACAAGAATAGAGGTATATAGAATATTTATTTTTCCCCAGCTAATAACTAGCTCCTTAAAGTGTTAACTCGGATCTTGTGATGAACAGTGACAGCAACATTTTGAAATGTTGGTATGAAAGAATGGAAAAAATAGTTTGCTGCAGATGACTCTGGGGAAGGGCATAACTCAGTGCTAGAGCACATGTTCTCCATGTAGAAGATCTTTGTTCAATTCCTGGCATCTTTGGGTAAAACTCATGAAAAATCTCTCTCCAAAATCCTGGAGAGCAGCTGCTAGCTAAAATTAAGTCAAGTTAGGAGATGATAGGTTTTGATTTTCAATAATTCCTGAAAGAACAATTCTTGTGCATCCCCGATATGAAAGATAATGAACTAGATAAACTAATGGTCTGAATTGGCATGCAGTTAGGTGTTAATGGAGCTACCATCCCCAACCT
This sequence comes from Ptyas mucosa, assembly GCA_012654045.1. NCBI lineage: Eukaryota > Metazoa > Chordata > Lepidosauria > Squamata > Colubridae > Ptyas > Ptyas mucosa. The sequence continues at coordinate 24,006,822 of WNWU01000001.1, forward strand.
AATTTCAATATTTAGATTTTAAGCACAAATCTTTTGTATGATCTTTGCCTCTCCTTATTTAAACCTCTGGCCAGGGAGCATGTAACATCACCACAAGAAGTGGTGAATATTACAATAGAATAGAGCTGGAAGTTACCTTGGAGATCTTCTAGTCCAGCCCCCTCTCAAACAGGAGAACCTATACCATTTCAGACAAGTGACTGTCCAGTCTTTTCTTAAAAACCTCTAGTGATGGAGTGCCCACAATTTCTGGAGGCAAGCTGTTCCACTGGTTAATTGTCCTTATTGGTGGGAAGTTTCTCCTTAATTCCAGGTTGCTTCTCTCTTTGATTATTTCCCAGCCATTGTTTCTTGTCCTGCCCTCTTGTGCTTTTGAGAATAATTTGACACCCTCTTTGTGGCAGCTTCTCAAATACTGGAATAAGAGTAAGGAATGACTAAGAAATATCAGCCATGAACAAGGTGCTAGTATACCCTCTTCTCAACCATCCCTTAATGTAGCTGTCCTAAACAATTATCAATCTGTCTTCAGCCTAATGTTTCTAAGAATTCAGTTGGTTGGCATTCAGTTACAGAAAATTATCTTGATCCATTCCAAACAGGCCTTGATGCAGGACTTGCATTGGCCATTGTGAATGACCAGTGGTGAACCGGGATGCTAAACTTCATGTTATCCTGTTAGGCTTGGCAATGACATTTGATACCATTAAACATGATGTCCTTTTGAACTAGTTCTGAAAGCTGAGGATCCAAACTGCCTTCTTCAGTAGGTGGTTCTAATTAATATTGTTGGGGGGAAAAGAGTTTGAACTCTTGTACCGAGCAGTGTGTGGTGTCCCAGAGTTTCGCCCTCTCCCTGATACGATTTGACATGAAGCCTCTGAGGAAGATCATCCATAGGTTTGGGAGATTATACCCAGCTTTGCAGATTATACCCAGCTTTACAGGACATCTTTATCTCAGGCTGAGTATGATATGCAATAGAAGCTTTGATTTTATTCTGAGGCTGTGAAGATCTGGCTGGGGCAAAACAAACTCAGGTTGGCATATTGTACTTTCCAAGAGGAGAGCTGAGGGGTCCTTGGTGCTCTCTGAGCTTGGCTGTTTCTTGCAGATGTTTCATTAACCAAATTAGGTAACATCATTGGTGCTAGTCCTATGCTAGTCTTTCAAGAGGAGAGCTCTGAACTTTTAGAGAAAACTACACATCCATCATAAGGGACACAGTGGCTCAGTGGCTAAGACACTGAGCTTGGATCCCTAGTGCTGCGTAACGGGGTGAGCTCCCATTATTTGTCCCAGCTTTCAAACCCTAGCAGTTCAAAAACACATAAAAATGCAAGTAGAAAAATAGGGACCACCTTTGGTGGGAAGGTAACAGCGTTCCATGCACCTTTGGCATTTAGTCATGCTGGCCACATGACCACGGAGATGTCTTAGGACAGCACTGGCTCTTCAGCTTTAAAATGGAGATGAGCACCACCCCGTAGAGTCGGAAACGACTAGCACGTATGTGCAAGGGGAACTTTTACCTTTACACATCCATCAATAAAAGAAAAATGTCACTATATATTATTGCTCCCTTTATTTAATCAAATAAACTGTTTTGTGTTATTTCTCATTAGGAGGAGATGTTCTTACTGAGCCACAACACTGGTCCATTTAGGTTAGCATTTACTCTGAAATACAATGTATTTCTCCAGGATTTCAGAGTGGTTCCTTTCCCAATATAAAGAGCTATACTAAGGCTTATATTATTATTAGTGGTTTATTACCTTTTATAGAGTTATTACATTATCGCTGTGCCAAAAGAGCAGTAATGATGGCAAGTTTTATATTGCCTAAGTGATAGTTGGGTGACACTAGGAGATCTTGATGTAAAACAATATTATAATATTATAGACTTCCTTTCTTTCTCTCTCTCTCTCTCTCTCTCTCTCTTTCTTTTTTTTTTCTTTCCTCTTCTCTCTTGGCACGCCCACGTAACACCCCTCCTGCGCGAGCTGCACTGGTGTTGGTCACCACCTTTAAAGCACTCCATGGCTTAGGACCGGGGTACATACGAGACCGCCTTCTGCCATCAACAACCTCCCACCGGCCAATACGCTCCCATAGAGAGGGGCTCCTCAGGGTGCCATCAGCCAAACAATGCCGACAGCCGACACCCAGGGGGAGAGCCTTCTCTGTGGGGGCACCAGCCCTTTGGAATGAGCTGCCCCTAGAGCTTCATCTTAGCCCCGACCTGCATACTTTTCGCCGCGCCCTAAAGACTTTCCTGTTTCAGCAAGCCGGACTGGCCTAATATATGAATTTTAAGTGGGTGTATGTATGTTTTAATTTGAGGGCCAAATTGTATATATTAGTTTTAATTGGTTTTAAATTTTATAAATTCATGAGTTTTAAATGTGGCTGTACACCGCCCTGAGTCCCTCTGGGAGAAGGGTGGTATAGAAATCCAATAAACTCTTAAACTCTTAAACTCTTTCTCTTTCTTTCTCTTTCTTTCTTTTTTCTTTCTTTCTCTTTCTTTCATTCTCTATTTGTTTTTCTTTCTTTCTGAATTAACATAAAATACATTGTTGTCTTTTCATATTTTTTAATGAATGGACGGCAAATTAATGAGAAAAAATTGAAAAATTGGTCATTCAAAACTAATGTTTGGTGGAAAAAAAGAATTCGATGTCACTGAGCACTAATTGTTCTCTCTGTGATCAGCCATGATGCATAAATATAACTGTGAAAGTAAAGTTAACATATGCTCAATTTTCAATACAGACATGTGTTTGTATTTTACTCGGGGAGGGTTTGCCTTTAAAGGGAACCTAAAAATGTTTTAAATAAATACATGTTCCCACCAAAGTTAAGCCACTTCTAAACTGAATTGCATTTAGTGGGAGAGACTTCTAAATGCATGCTTAAGTCACCCATTAAAACTAGTGAGGCTTAAAAGAACTTAACAGCATCTGATGCATTTACTCAGAAACCCATTGTATGAAATGGACCATATTTCCATTTGTTTGTACAGTATGTAGTATTACAGCCTCAGTGATAGATTGAATTAGCTCTCTTTTGTTAACGAGCAACACCAGTGAGATGGGGTTTTTTTGGAAACAGAAGTTACTTCTTCATAAGAACTTGTGACTTCCTTTAGCTTTAAACCACAGTAGTTTTGTTAATGTTCTGTTAGTTAAGTAGCAACAATATTTTTTTAAAAAAAAATACCTAAGTGACAAAGTTTACAAAAGTATTTGATGATCTTTTCCCATATCAGTCAATTGCTTTTCAGTTCCTGGCAGAATTAGAGCTCCATTCAAGAGCAGTAGAGATAAAATCATTCAACCGAGATGCCAGAGCACTTGTGATGATGGGAGCAAGTATTCTTGTGATACTTCCGGATGTACTGGAAAGAGCAAGAACAGGATATCTCATAAAAACAGTCTTCTGTTACATAACTTCCACCCAAGTTTTGCAGAAATGATCAGCCTGGCTCACAGTGAATGTTTCTAACTGCTTATTTGGGAGTTTGCTTATCAAAAGCACAAGTTTGCATTCATAGGAGTCATGTGGAAAGAACTGTAGGAAGAAGCACGTTGCCTATCTTGAAGAGCTAAGACTATTGAATTCATGCAGAATAATTCTTTCTAAGACATTGGAGAGAACTCTATTGATCAGCCAGTCCAGCTTCAGATTTTATACAATAGCCAGCCGGATAACTCCCAAGGATACAAGCAAGATGACTTTGAAACAAATTAAGCCAATTGTGCACAATAAAGTTATCAAGACATATATATTATTGTCAGTATTTGAGATTGTATCCCACTCCCTATCAGTGGAAAGCTGTTATTGGGACCATGTTCTCCTTATGGGTTTCTCAGATGTTTTGCGTGTGACATGATTTTGGATTTTGTAAAAAATTTAGTCCACTTCTCCATAGCTCTTTAGAGCGCAGAGGCAACCAATTCTGTAATAATACTTTGAAACTTTATATTCAGTAATAGATAGTTGTCCATAAATTTGTCTTAAGTAATTATTTGGAAATCCACCAAGATCTAGTAGACTTGCAGTCAGAACTTGCAAGGACATTGAAACTTCTATTCATTCTTTTTATACAAGTGCTTTTACCTGTTAATGAACGGTCCCAGCACTTATAGGTGAAATTAATCATTAATTATACCATTAATTATATCAATGACTGCTGCAGATGAACATCCTAACGTATCTTGAAAATATAAGATTGCTCATACTGTAGTCCCTGGAAAGAGGGAATTAGGGAAACTAATTGATTTTATTAAAATTGGCTGCATGTTCTATAGCAGTGTTTCTCAAAACTTGGCAAATGTAAGATGTATGGCCTTCAGCCTCAGAATTCCCCAGCCAGTCAATTCTGGGAGCTAAAGTCCTTCTTAATGTTGCCAAGCTTGAGAAACACTTCTCTGGGGTAAAAGAAACAACGCAAAGAAAAATAAGTTTTTTTCTCTTGCACTATAAGCCCATTCAGCTTTCTTTTGTTACTGTTGACAAATATGGGAACAGTTGTCAAACAAATGTGGAGCTCCCTGGTTTGCAAAAAGATTATCTATTCTCAGAATTTTCCCTGGGCTACAGGATCGGAGACTATCAAAACAGCAGTTTATTATTTTGCAGGAACTATGGAACTACCCAGCAAGGACAGTGTGTTGAGTGCCAATCACAGAAAGTCTTCCAAGAGGAATAGCCTGACTGTTCACCTCAATCTGAGCAGCTGAATCTCCTGGCATTAACCAGGGCTTGCCTTCAGCACTCTCAACTTTAGCAGTTCTGCTTCTTGGGAAACATCCACTTGGAGATTCCCAGTAGTGAAATCCAATTATTTTTACTACCGGTTCTGTGGGCGGGGCTTGGTGGGCACAGTGTGGCTTGGTGGGCGTGGCTTGGTGGGCATGGCAGGGAAGGATATTGCAAAATCTCCATTCCCAACCCACTCTGGAGCCAGCCAGAGGTGGTATTTGCCGGTTCTCCAAACTGCTCAAAATTTCCGCTACTGGTTCTCCAGAACCTGTCAGAACATGCTGGATTTCACCCCTGGAGCAGGGGTGGGTTCTGCATACCTTTACTACCGGTTCGCAACAGGGCCGCACGGGCATCCTTGCTTTGCTCGGTTGTGCACACTTCTGCGCCTGTGGAGAAGCTTCCTGATGACGTCGGGGTTGGTGGGCAGAGCCTTCCGCCAGTTTTACTACTGGTTCTATAGAACCGGTCCGAACTGGGGGCAACCCACCACTGCCCTGGAGATTCCAATGGTGGAGGATGCTTTCTGAGATGTCACCAGATCTCCAGACTGTAGCAGTAAAGAGATGAGGTTTAGCCAGGGGGAAAAAAAGAATGACCCAGGAGTCTTACGGCTGTCCAAAGAGTGAAAGAAGAGGTGGCTAAGGAGGAGAGCTAGGTCTAGCCAGGCCATCACAAGAGTCTCTATGTTGTGCAAAGATTGAGAAAGACAGTGAGCAAACATGAGGTCTCTCTCTCTCTCTGCTGTGCAAAGAGATGAAAGAAGGATTCTGCCAGATAAAAAAGGAAAAAGGAAAGAAAGATCTACCTATTCTACAGAAGAGAGAGAAAGGGGAAAAAATCAGGATTCAGGCAGCTCTTGGTGGAATACCTTTCCTAGTTTATATTATCCTAATATATTCTTGAAAAATATTAGATACTTACCAGTAACAAAATCAAATATTACTATTCTAATGAAAAATGCCATGAATTAAGTGATCAGAATGAAATAACTCTTTTTCACAGCTAAGTTGTTTCAGCATCTTGGTTTTGCAGTCAATTCTGTTTAATACATTTATATTAAACATTCTTACATTCCTTCATTTCTTACTTAATAGAGATTGTTGCATCAATGTAAAAAGAGCTTCAAAGTTGTGGACCTGAGGCTAATGAACTCATCTTTGTGTGATGCTTATGACGATTTGTATATACTCTGATCTATAGTACCCAGGGACGTCTTAACAGCATAAGCAGTGTGCTGGGGCCCCTACGACAACTACTCACCGGAATAAAATGTAAATGGTCGATAAAATTAAACATATATTTGAATGTTAGTATTAATTTTAAAAATGCAATAAAATGTAATAAATACAGTATGTTGTTGTATTTATATGCTACAAGGTGCATTGAAGGCAGAGGTGGGTTTTAGCAGGTTCTGACCAGTTCTGGAGAACCGGTAGCAGAAATTTTGAGTAGTTCGGAGAACCGGTAGTAAAAATTCTGACTGGCCCCACCCCCATCTATTCTCTGCCTCTCGAGTCCCAGCTGATAAGGGAGGAAATTGGGATTTTGCAGTAACCTTCCCCTGGAGTGGGGTAGGAATGGAGATTTTACAGTATCCTTCCCCTGCCATGCCCACCAAGCCATGCCATGCCATGCCACGCCCACCAAGCCACGCCCACAGAACTGGTAGTAAAAAATTCGAAACCCACCACTGATTGAAGGGTAAACATATACAATTACCCTGTTTCCCCCAAAATAAGACATCCCCTGATAATAAGCCCAATCGGGCTTTTGATCACATGGCAATAAGGCTGATAAAAAGCCCAATTGGGCTTTTGAGCACATGACAATAAGGCCAAGTGTTTATTTCAGGGTTCAAAAAAATATAAGACAGGGTTTTCTTTTCGGGGAAACACGGTAGGATGGGGCCCCTATGCTTGTGGGGCCCATGGGCAAATGCCCATCAGGACCATGCATTAAGACAGCCTTGAATTAGTACCCACAAATCACACGTGTTCTTGCTGTTTCCATCAATAAATCCTATGAATTTGGATCGTAATTGCTTCTCCTCTTATGTAGATCCCACCTGTAGTACTTCAGTCGAACTATAGAGGGCGAGCTCCATGAAGCCACCAGCTTCATCAGCAACTTAAAAAGCAGTTCTCCCTGCCTGATTTCCATGCTGCTGATTTTCAAGAATGTGTACATCCTGATTGCTTATTTGTTTGTTTTTAAATTTCTCTCCAAAGCACCCAGTTTGCTTTGGAGTCAGCGTGTAAGCAAAGACGTTTGGTTTCTGTGGTTTTTCTGCGAGGGAAGGGAATTGTTAGTAATTAAAACTACTAGGTTTAAGAATTCTCTGGGTCGGATCCAAACCCCACTGAAAGCAATGAGATTCTTTTCTGTCAACTTGTGTGATCCTGGGTCATGTGCGGGCGGGCGGGCGGGGGGAGGGGGACGGATTTGGTGAGCTTAAAACAGCCACGGAATGTTTTACCCAAAGAGATGGACACACAGGCTGTCAAACTTGATGACTCAGAAGTCAACTTTTCTTTTTTTTTTTTGGAGCACCAGCATTGCTTCTAAGAACAACTGTCTTCCCCTTCAGTAAGTGGGACAATATTTTTTGGCTTGGCAACTCCAGCACTGGACTGCCTTTGCAATATTCTTCGTATAGGGAGAAACCTTGTAATAGTCTGCTTAAACCCTCAGAGCCGAGCCAGGCCACCTCCTCAAAGCTACCCTTCTTTGTCTCTCTTTTCCCTGCCTTTCTGGAGTAGCTTTTAAATGACATGCGGCACTTTGGGATATTAGGAGAGGGAACGTAACCACTCAAAGCTGTTTGGTTTGTCACTTCAGATTTCTTGCATAAAGCTGTGTTAATATGGATGGGACTTTTTGATTATGCAGCACAGACTGTGGGAGACTGGCTAAAGGCAGCGAATAGACTCCTTGATTATTCACATATTGCTTTTATTCCCATTTCATACATTTGTTAGGGATATGGAAAGGGTTAGAAGAACAAAAAAGAAAAACAAGATATAGCAGGCTAGTAGATTCAGCCTAGGAAAATAATGCAATGGGGAGATAGTCTTAAGTTGCATTTTCTGGGGTTGTTAAAATTGAATTGAGGTTTTGAATTTGGTTTTAAGTCTTGGCCTGTGACTATTGCAGCACTTATGATTCTAATTTAAGTCTTTGTAAAAACATGAGGAAAGGCTGCAGGAATTGGGTATGTCTAGTATAGTGTAAAGAAAGATTAGGGGTGACATGATAGCAGTATTTCAATATTTGAGGGGCCGCCACAAAGAAAAGGGGCTCAACTATTCTCCAAAGCACTTGAAGGCAGGACGAGAAGCAATGGATGGAAACTAATTAAGGAGAGAACCAACCTACAACTAAGGAGAAATTTCCTGACAGTAAGAACAATTAATCAGTTGAGTAACTTGCCTCCAGAAGCTGTGAATGCTCCAACACTGAAAGTTTTTAAGAAGAGTTTGGATAACCATTTGTTTGGTATGGTATAAGGTCTCCTGCTTGTGCAGGAATTTGGACTGCTCCAAGGTCCTTCAAACTCTGTCATTCTGTTACTCCCGTTGATGAATTTGAGAATTTTAGGCTGATACCCAGTCTAAGTCTAGCTTGGAGCAACAAAAATACAGAAACTATGGAGCTCACAGCAATACCAGGTAAAGCTTGGGGGAGTCCGGCTGGTATGCAGCTGCTCTGCTTCTAGCAGTGCTCTGATCATTCTCCTTTTAGCAGTATGCATTCAAAGACTTCTCAGTCCCTCTTCCTTCCTTTTACAGCTGAATCTGCTTCTTTATTTTCGCTTTTCTACTGTCTGTCTGCCACAGATTCCTTGTTTGGTTATAAGGAAGTAATGATTTTCCAGTCATCTACCTGCAATGTTAGACAGTAATGGTACAAAAAGGGTTAAATTTAATAAATACATACATTACAACAACAACAAAAACCCTAGTAATGGTTTTAATTAAATGTGTTTTCTCGTTAAATATGAGGCATTATTAATGAAGACAATAACTTTCGCCAGTTTTGTGAATTTTTCCTCTTAGTTCTCTGCATTCTCAGTGTCTCAAAAGATGCTGAGAATAGTCCATTTGCTCTCTTTTTATTCTTCCCTTGAGGCTAAATCAATCTATTCTTGCTCCATTTCATGCAAGGAACTATTATTTTTTTGGCTATCATTTTTACAGTGCAGTCCTAGAGCTACTATGCAGAAGAGCAAATAGCACAGAGCAGATTTATTTGAGAAATTTGAATGCAAGATTCTTTTTTTATAAAAAATAGGAAGGCAAACTTTTCAAGCAAGAGATGTTAGCATAGTATAAAATTCTGTTGAACATACTGAAACTTATCTTCAGGTAAATATGTATAAGATGGCACTATGGAGTCTCTTTTCAAACCTACATCAAAGGTGAACATTCGCTTGAGTTTATTGCCACCAAAAGGTGTTACTGTAGCTGATCCATCACCTCCCGTGCAGCTTGCAATCCTCTTTTGCCACTAATAAGAAGTTCTTCGTTTTCCAAGCCCTGTTGACAGCTACAGAGCAAAGAATCTCAAGCGTTTGACCACAAACAAAAATAGTTTCTCAGAACCAGACATAGCAGCCTTGAATGTTTTTGGTCAAAAAACAGCTTCAGAAAGTATCGGTTGCTTCTGTATCCTTTGAAGAGTTCCTTACCCACTTACAATACAGTATTTTATTTTTATGAATATTACACATGCCTCCTACCTTGAGTCATCGGAAGCCCAGAAAATGTGTATGGTATGACCCCAGTATATTTATCTCTGGGGGATTATCTCTTGTGCCAGTTCAAGTGTGTGTGTGTTATTTTGAAGGAAGAACTTTCATTTTGCATTAGTGGAAGATCCCATCTGCATATCCTAGGGATGGTCTGAAGTATGAAATAGAACGTAAACCAGGCACTAATGTGGAAAGTCAGAAACCAAAGACCATTTGTACCTTTGCCCAAAAGTGAGTCATTGTCTCTTTGCTCACTCCAGCCAAAAGCAAATTCAGAAGCTGTGAGAGTTTCCTGAAGATAAGAGATAAATCGAAGGAAAACCTGGCAAAAAGCTGATGGCCCAGTTTCAAGATATCATTTCCTTCAAAACCTCTTCATGCTAATTAACCATTCCAAGCATATTTTCAACAGCATTAAGGGATTTCCTCAACAAAATAAACTTCCTTCCTTGCTATCTTCTTTTTTTGGCATCTGGGGAACACAGCTTGCTGTAGGAATCAGGATTAAAGATCTGGACATGGCATATCTACATTTATGTGCGTATTTATATATTCATTTGAAGCCTTGCCAGAGTTAGCCTGAAATACCAATGCTTGATTCAAATCCTATTCCAGTTCATAGGATCTCAACTGAAAGAGGAATGAGCTCCTGGCCTTGTAGATCCAGGTTGTTTCATTTATGCTTCATCATGTGCTTCTAATGAACCTTAAATGGTTTCCAGCCCAACATTCCTATACCAATCCACTTCCAAAGTCTGAAAGTATTCACACTTAGAAAGGTATCTGAGATGTATCTCTAAACATAATGAAGCCTCCCTTCAAAGACCTCTAATCTCTTTAGCTCTAATATTCAGCAGATATAGATTCTTATCCTCACTCATATGCTGGTCACAGCACAGCTTGACTACTGCAATATCTTGTGTGTGGTACTTTCCTTGAAGATCACCCAGAAGGTTCATCTGGCCCAGTGTACACTGATACAGTGATGGGCATGCCTTTGTACGCAGTGGTGAAATGTAAAATTTGTTACTACCGGTTCTGTGGGCGTGGCTTGGTGGGGGGGTGTAATATGACTGAGTGGGTGTGGCCAACTTTTTTTTTTACTTTTAAAACCATTTTTTCTACAACCTCTTCGGCTGAAGAGGTTGTAAAAAAATGCTTTTAAAAGCCTCTGATGATCCCAGCTGAGTTGCCTGATAAGCAGAGGCTTTTTTTCTTTAAATGCCTCTGATGATCCAAGCTGAGTTGCCTGATTGGCAGAGGTTTTTTTTTTTTTAAAGCCTCTGACAATTCCAGCTGACTTGCCTGATCGGCACAGCCTTCTTTTCCTTTTAAAAACATTTTTTCTATAACCTGTTCGGCTGAAGGGGTTGTAGTAAAAAATGCTTTTAAAAGCCTCTGATGATCCCAGCTGAGCCACGGAATCATCAGAGGCTTTTTTTTTTACTTTTAAAAGCATTTTTAGGCCAAAGAGGTTGTGGAAAAAATGCTTTAAAAATTAAAAAAAAGAGCCTCTGATGATTGCGTGGCTCAGCTGGGCAATGGGGGGGGGAGGGATTTTTGCTACCAGTTCTCCGAACCACCTGCCTCCATCGCTACCGGATCGGGTGATCTGGTCCGAACCGGGAGCATTTCACCCCTGTTTGTATGCCCATGTAAGTAAGGTACACTGTTTGTCAGTTTGCTCTGGGTATGATTCAAAACCTTATTTGTCTGGTTACTTGAGGGATTGCCCATCTCCTGTAATATCTGCCCAACTGGCAGAGTTGGCGTGCTTCAGGTTCCTTCAAATAAACAATGCCATCTATCAGGCCCCCTTCTTTGTAGCAACACCCTCTAGAATAAGGCTTCTTATGAGATCTGAAGAGCCTCCATTCTGCTGATGTTTCAAAGGGCCTTGAAGATCTGGTATTTTTACTCAAGGCTTTGGCAAAATTGAATGAACTCCACTGTGGATAATGTGGCTTTATTTCTTTTGTTCCTCTTCATTTTTGTTGACATCACCACCATCTCCTCCTCCTCCTCCTCCTCCTCCTCCTCCATCACCACCACCTCTTCCTCCTCCTCCTCCTCCTCCATCACCACCACCTCTTCCTCCTCCTCCTCCTCCTCCTCCTCTTCTTCTTCCCCTCCTCCTCCTCCTCCTCCTCCTCCTCCTCCATCACCACCACCTCTTCCTCCTCCTCCTCCTCCTCCATCACCACCACCTCTTCCTCCTCCTCCTCCTCCTCCTCCTCCTCCTCTTCTTCTTCCCCTCCTCCTCCTCCTTCTCCTCCTCCTCCTCCTCCTCCTCTTCCTCCTCCTCCTCCTCCATAACTGTTCATATTTATTCACATGGTTATCTAACATAGGTGTTGTTGTTAGTCGCAAAATTGTGTCCAACCCATTGCGACCCCATGGAAAACGTTCCTCCAGGCATTCCTTCCTCTACCATCCCCTGGAGTCCATTTAAGAACACTAGGGGATGCTTTAGTGACTCCATCCAGCCACCTCATTCTCTGTCATCCCATTCTTCTTTTGCCCTAACATAGGTAATACCTGGTTTATCAAGTAATGGAAAAATGTGGAAAGATTGGGGGCAAAACTGTTATCCAGGAACAGGATAGTGTTTAATGTAAGGCAGTGCTAATTTGGAATTTCTCAGTTCCAAGTCATATGAATTTTTTTCATTCAAAAGCATCCAAGTAATATTTCTATCATAAGCCTCCATCGTAATTTTGCTTGTACTCTATGGTTTGCCCATTACATATTTTTAGAATTAGGTGTAATTAGAGAAATTATATGCAAAGCAAATGAATAAATAATATTACTGAAAAGTGGGATAAGAAAAAATTATCATTTTTAACAAAATACTATTCTGGCTATTTTTAAAAAATATCAATAAAGAAAAAACTATCATAATTTCAAGTTGTGTTTCTTTAATTGGACCAATGGCTGTATAGTGGCTACTTCTTAAACTCTAAATCTGTCTGGATTAATATGAAGTTCAGAAAATTCTTGGAATTGTTTGCTGTTTTTAAATCAGTGTTGATTAATTTAGCAGATAATTTATCACAATTGACTTCTAATCCTATCAATTCAATTCAAATTTCAGTTTGTGATTTTAATGAAAAGCAAGCATATAATTTGCACAGTTACTCTGGTCTGCTGACCATGGGCACTCAAGTAGTAACCCAGTCATGAGGATCTTTTCTCACCCCAAAGATTCTTCTAGTCCAGTTTTTGCAGAGAGGAATGTTTAGTTCTAGTCCCATATCAGAGGTGGGTTTCAGCAGGTTCTGACCAGTTCTGGAGAACCGGTAGTGGAAATTTTGAGTAGTTTGGAGAACCAGCCCCGCCCCCATCAATTCTCTGCCTCCCGACTCCCAGCTGATTGGGATGAAATGGGGATTTTGCAGTAACCTTCCCCTGCAGTGGGGAGGGAATGGAGATTTTACAGTATCCTTCCCCAGCCACGCCCACCAAGCCACACCCACCAAGCCATGCCACGCCCACCAAGCCACACCCACAGAACCGCTAGTAAAAAAAATTGAAACCCACCACTGTCCCGTATCACACAGAATAAAAAATGAAATGAAATGAAATGAAATAAATGAAAATAAAATGAAAAAATGAAAATGATCAGGGTCTGGGAAACCTTCTCTATAATTTGAGGGGAGAGCAGGAATATCACAAAGACTTGCTTTTTTTTCTTCTTCTCCTTTCTCAGCACTTGAATTCAGGACAAGATGAAAGGAAATTCCTCTCTGCCAAACAGATAATTTACTTTACGAAATCTCTTGCCGCAACATATGGAGATCGTCTCCCTAACTTGGATTGCTTTAAAAGGGCATTTGATAATGCATGGAGGGTTGTGTTGCAAGTGTCAGCTAGATCTGTTGGTTGTTGGGGAGCTCCAGGCCACTTTGAGGGACGCGTGAATGGACGTCTGTTCTTCTTTGTGGGCTTCCTGGCTGGATTGGCCCTCTCTTCTGAGAGATTCGTTCACTCTGTACAGACACACCTCCATATGGACTTTGCATTTGGAGCTAATGATTTTCGTATGCCTTGCTCCACAGCTGCTCTTCTATGGGGTAGGGTTGCAGCATTGCTATTCGTCTTCCTCTGCTGCAGCCCTTGCTTTGCTCACACCAAGCATTCCAGATCAACCATTGTTCAGGGCTGGCCTTTTTTTTTTTCCCCCTCTCCAGACAGATTTTCAGCTGAGGATACAGTATAAGAGGCATCCTCTCCCCGCCCATTTCCTGCAAAAATTAAACCAAATCCCTTGGGAAACCCTTTCTCTCTTCCCTGAATAGCTTTTAAAAACAGTGATGTTATCGGATGAGTCATATGCCTGTTTTGATGTACTGGTGCACATGTTGCGGATCCATTATGAATTCATGCTTCTGTCCATGACAATGAAGTCAGAGGGAAGCGCAAGGAGGCAGCTGCTTAGATCAAGTGGCAGTCTCTGTCCACCCCAAAGCCTGCAGCCAAAATCAACAGTGTCTCTTTTACAGTTGATTTAGGGAATGATGTTACATAAATGGGATGTTTGAACTAATGACTAAGTCAAATACAGCTGGAGGATTCCCCTCCCCCCAAGATGTTCAGCTGATGGAATTACACAGCAGTCTTTCCCTTGTTATGTAAATCTAGGAACAGAGAACCGGACTACTTTAAGGAGGGTTTGCTTTATGCTCTTTTGCATATTTTTAATGACATCTGTGGACTTTAATTAACAGGATAAAATGGCCTCCAGGAGGTTCAAGAAAGTTTTTTTTTTGCACTAGGTCTGCACCATGCTTGTGTCCAATTTTACCCTTCTGTCTTCAGAATATCTCCAGCCCTACTCCACTCATCCTGAAGGAACTCTACCAGGCTGAATGGGAGAACATTCAGGTTCAGCTTTGGGATAGTATATAATCCTCTTCTCCTTCTGCCTTGTCGTGGCGAAGGGGATTGTATAGCTTAATGAAGTTATGAGCTTCATTGGGCCACCCAAGATGGACAGGTCATAGCAGAGAGCTCTGACAAAATGTGATCCGCTAGAGAAGAAAATAGCAACCCACTCTAGTAACTTTGCCATGAAAACCTCATGGACAGTACCAAAAAGAAAAAAGATATGACACCGGAAGATGAGCCCCTCAGGTTGGAAGGTGTCCAATATGCTACTGGGGAAGAGCAGAGGGCTAGTACTAGTAGCATTAGAAAGAGTGAAGCGACTGGGCCAAAACCGAAAGGACACTCAGCTGTGGATGCATCTGGTGGTGAAAGGAAAGTCCGATGCTGTAAAGATCTATTCTCCATAGGAACCTGGAATGTAAGATCCATGAATCAAGGCAAGCTGGATGTGGTGAAACAAGACTGTGGGGTGTAAACAAAGAACAAACAGCATTGGACAAAATTTTAATGGGGACGAATGAAAAATTGATTTATATATATATATATATATATATATATATATATATATATATATATATATAATTATTTACTGAACTATAAAATGGAGGAAGAGATAGTTAAAGAAACAATGATTGCCTGGGCAAGGAATTTCAGATACAACTTAGAATTAGAAAAATGGTTAAAAATTTGGGAGAGAAACTACAAACTGCCGATGGCCATGGCATATAAAGAAAACCTTTACAAAATGTTTTTCAGGTGGCACTTGCCGCCAGTAAGATTGGCCAAAATGTATAAGAACTCCTCCGCCAATTGTTGGAAATCCAACCAGACTCAAGGATCATACTACCACATGTGATGGTCATGGAAGAAAGCAAGGAGTTACTGGGACGAAATTCAATAAATGGCTAGAAATGATGACTGAGCAACATATTGAGTTCAAACCAGAAACGTGCCTTTTAGGTATATTGTCAGAAAGTTATGACAAAGCAACCATCTACTTAGTGTTACATATTTTGACGGCAGATAGAATTACATATGCTAAATATCGGAAAAATGTGAACACCCCAGCGGATGATGACATAATTAGGAAAATTTGGGATTATGCAAAAATGGACAGATTAACTTTAAAAATTAAAGATAAAGAAGACTCAAAATATTACAGGACATGGAATACATTTTATGAATGGATAGAGACAAGAGGCAGAAATGAGATGGAAGTTTTTGAATGTCAGTACAACAAAGATGTATAAAACTATGGATATAAATTTGTAAATAAGCTAATGTAAGTAAAAATTTAGTTGAAGTTTTCATTTATTTTCTTTTGGTTTCTTTCTTCTTCTTTGGTTGTATTGTTGCAATTACTGTTAGCATAGTACAGTTATAGTTATTAGCATGGTATGTTATTTATCATTGATCTCTCTCTGGTTGTACTTTATTTGCATTGTTATCCTGACGTGGCACTTATGAAACCTTCTGACAAGCAAACTCAATGGGGAAGGCAGATTCACTTAACAACCATGTTACTCACTTACCAACTGCAGCGATTCAGTTCAACAACTGAGGCAAAAAAGGTCATAAAATGGAGCAAAACTCGCTTAACAAATGTCTCCCTTAACAACAGAACTGTTGGGCTCAATTGTGGTCATACGTCAAGGACTACCTGTACTACTTTCTTGCCTAAGCAGGGGCTTGGACTAGAAGACCTCCAAGGTTCCTTCCAACTCTGTTCCACTGGTGCTAAAGAGGATGAAATTGACCGGTTCTATGAAGCCCCACAGCACCTTATAGAATTAACACCAAAAAATGATGTCCTTATCATCATGGGGATTGGAATTCTAAAGTAGGAAGCCAAAAGATAAGCAGAATAACAGGCAAGTTTGGCCTTGGAGTACAAAATGAAACAGGGCACAGGCTGATAGAATTTTGTCAAGAGAATATGATGGTCATAGCAAACACTCTTTTCCAACAACCCAAGAGACGACTACACATGGACATCACCAGATGGGCAACACAAAAATCAGATTGACTATGTACTCTGCAGCCAAAGATGGAGAAGCTTTATACAGTCAGTAAAAACAATACCAGGAGCTAACTGTGGCTCAGATCATGAGCTTCTTGTTGCAAAATTTAGGCTTAAATTGAAGAAAGTAGGGAAAAGCATTAGGCCACTCAGGTATGAACTAAATCATATTCCTGATGAATATACAGTAGAGGTAAAAAATAGATTTAAGGAATTAGATCTGATAGACAGAGTGCCTGAAGAACTATGGACAGACGTTCACAACATTGTACAAGAGGTAGCAACTAAAACCATCCCAAAGAAAAAGAAAGGCAAGAAAGCAAAATGGCTGTCTGAGGAAGCTTTGCAAATAACTGAGGAAAGAAGGGAAGTGAAAGGCAAGGGAGAAAGAGAAAGATATACCCAACTGAATGCAGAATTCCAGAGAATAGCTAGAAGAGATAAGAATGCCTTCTTAAATGAACAGCGCAAAGAAATAGAAGAAAACAATAGAAAAGGAAGGACCAGAGATGTCTTCAAGAAAATTGGAGATAGGAAGGGAACGTTTCATGCAAAGATGGGCATGATAAAGGACCAAAATGGCAGGGACCTAACAGAGGCAGAAGAGATTAAGAAGAGGTGGCAAAATTAAACAGAAGAACCATACAAGAACAAGCTTAACATCCCTGATAACCATGACCGAGGTCATTGACCTCGAGCCAGATATCCTAGAACAATGATGGCTAACCTTTTTGCCATCACATGCCAAAAGTAGGGGGAGCGCAGTGGGGTCACACACATGCGTGCCCATGTCCATAATTCTATGCGCCCCCCCTGTGCTCCCCCCATTTTTGGCACATGATGGCCCGGTGGGCCCAGTAGGCCCATTTTTTGCTCTTCCCAGAGTCCAGAGCCTTTCTAGGAGCCTGGGGAGGGCAAAACGGCCTTCCTCACCCTCCCAGAGGCCCTCTGGAGGCCGGAAAAGGTGTGTTTCCTGACTTCTGGTGGGCCCAGAAGGCCCGAAAATCAGCTGGCTGGCACACGCATGCGTGCTGGAGCTGAGCTCGCATGCCCACCGATATGGCTCCGCGTGCCACCTGTGACATCCGTGCTATAGGTTCGCCATCACGGTCCTAGAATGTGAAGTCAAAAGGGCCTTAGGAAATCTGAGTAACAACAGAGCTAGTGGAGGTGACAGTATTCTAGCCGAGCTATTCAAAATCTTAAAAGACGATGCAGTAAAAGTGCTATACTCAATTTGCCAGCAAATTTGGAAAACTCAACAGTGGCCACAGGATTGGAAAAGGTCAGTTTATATTCCAATTCCAAAGAAAGGCAATGCCAAAGAATGTTGAAACTATCACACCATTGCACTCATTTCACATGCTAGTAAGGTTATGGTTAAAATCCTACAAGCTAGGCTCCAGCAGTATGTGGATCAAGAACTACTAGAAGTACAGGCAAGATTTCGAAGAGGCAGAGGAACTAGAAATCAAATTGCCAATATACGTTGGCTCATGGAGAAAGCTAGGGAGTTCCAGAAAAACATCTACTTCTGCTTCATTGACTATGCTAAAGCTTTTGATTGTGTGGATCACAACAAATTATGGCAAGTTCTTAAAGTGATGGGAGTACCAAACCATCTTATTTGTCTTTTGAGAAACCTATATGTGGGTCAAGAAGCAACAATGAGAACTGGACATGGAACCACTGATTGGTTCAAAATTGGGAAAGGAGTCTGGCAAGGCTGTATACTGTTGCCCTGCCTATTTAACTTATATGCAGAGCACATCATGAGAAAGGCAGGGCTAGATGAATCAAAAGTTGGAAATAAGATTGCCAGGAGAAATATCAACAACCTCAAATATGCAGATGATACCACGTTAATGGCAGAAAGTGAAAAGGAACTAAAGTAAACTAAAGTAAACTAAAAGAACTTCACTTCTTGATGCAGGTGAAGAAGAAGAAAAGGAGAGTGCAAAAGTTGGCTTGACACTCAACATTAAGAAAACTAAGATCATGGCATCTGGCCCTTTCAGTTCCTGGCAAATAGATGGGGAAGAAATGGAGGTAGTGACAATTTTTTTCCCCCTGAGCTCCAAGATCACCGCAGATGAGGACTACAGCCAAGAAATTAAAAGACGAAATGGGGACGAAAGCTATGGCAAATCTAGACAGCATACTAAAAAGCAGAAACATCACCCTGCCAACAAAAGAGTGTATAGTCAAAGCTATGGTTTTCAAAGTTACAATGTATGGCTGTGAAAGTTGGACCATAAGAAAGGCTGAACACCAAAGAATTGAGGCCTTTGAACTATGATCCTGGAGAAGACTCCTGTGAGTCCTTTGGACTGCAAGGTGATCAAACCGGTCGGTCCTAGAGGAGATCAAGCCTGACTGCTCTTTAGAAGGCCAGATCCTGAAGATGAAACTCAAATACTTTGGCCACCTAATGAGAAGGAAGGACTCACTGGAGAAGAGCCTAATGCTGGGAAAGATTGAGGGCAAAAGAAGAAGGGTACGACAGAGAATGAGGTGGCTGGATGGAGTCACTGAAGCAGTAGGCATGAGCTTAAATGGACTCCAGAGGATGGTAGAGGACAGGAAAGTCTGGAGGAATGTTGTCCATGGGGTCATGATGGGCCAGACATGACTTCACAACTAACAACAACATAATCCTTTTAGACAACAAAAAATTCAGTATGAGTACTGATGAGTTAATGGTTACCAGATAACCAGTGCCTCAATGAGTCCTTGTTTCTCAGATATTTCCATATATAAACTGGGAAACAGAATTACCAAGGGCAGGCAAAAATGTTGTGGGACTAGGAGCAACTTCACACTTCCTGCCAGCTTCCCCACTGAGTGACCTGGTAGGGACCACCGTAAAACCTTCCTTCCTTCCTTCCTTCCTTCCTTCCTTCCTTCCTTCCTTCCTTCCTTCCTT
>WNWU01000001.1:24026184-24056994 GCA_012654045.1 Ptyas mucosa
CTTCCTTCCTTCCTTCCTTCCTTCCTTCCTTCCTTCCTTCCTTCCTTTCTTCCTCCTGCCTCCCCTTTCCTTCCCTTCCTTTCTTGCCCCATCCTGTTCTGTCCTGTCCCTTCTAGCAGGCAGCTAAGTAGCTGCCGGATGGGAGAAGGAGTGAGGGATTGCGAGATTGACTGGGAAATAGTCATGGAATGTTGAAAATGAAGATGACATGATCATAGCAGCAGCCCAACAGCATTGAAGCAGACATAACTTTTTCCAAATTTCATTCCCTCTGGACTCATGGGTCCTGGTTTTTGGATATATTCTATAAGTTAGCCCTTTTGGATACCTTGGTTCAAAACTTTCTGCCCTCTGATGCACCGTTTCACCCAGTTAAAGGTCAGAACAAGAGTTTGTATATTAGTTGAAGAAATTGTCCTAGGAGTTTAAACTTTTATACAAATAACAGACCACAAGTAATTTTTAAGATAATACAATATAGTGAATAACATACTTGGGCTGACAGTTTAATGAATGAGGTTCTGTCATTCCAAAACAGATGCTAAAAAAAAACCAAACAAGCCTATTCATGAATAAAACCAAATAGGTATGCAGTTAAATAATATATTTGATAATCCCATGGGGTTAAGTACTTCCAGCTTGCATTGAAATCATTCATGAATGAAAATGCTGATATAAATATCATAAATGGACACTGCTTGCTCAATCTATGGTTTTCATTTTTATGACTGAGCACTATTTTTTTCTAAAAGTTTGTTATTGGTCTTTTTTTTTTTACATCTGCTTCTCATCGTCAATGGAATTTGAACGTTTCAATCTGAGATTTAACATTAAAAGGACAGCAGCTAAACCTGGAGATCCATTTGCTGGTCCCGCCACATTTTATATAGAAGCAGTTTGTAAATCTTAGAGATCGATCACCCCCACCCACCCCCACAATTCCCACAAACTAGAATGGAAGACTAAGGAGTCCTGCTTTTTCTACACGAAACCCTAGTAATTCATAATGTGCTCCACACAATGGAAATTTTGCTCAGGACTCCTGCAATACAACATAGCATCTCCTTTAAAAAAAAGAAAAGAAAAAAAAACCTTATACAGCTTTGCATAGCAAACTTCAATTGCGGAGTCTACACCACCAAGTATTGGTTCACTTAAACCCCAGGGTAGTTGAAAATTTTTCATGGAGCTTATAGTGATTTATAATGGGAAGCACAGGCTTTTTCAGTAACATTGTTCTCACTGACAGTGTAAAGAAAGAGACCACTAAATCTCTTCTCATCATAACTAATGATTAAGTCAGCAGCTTTTTTGGCGAATACAGAACACCCTTCTTACAAAAACAAAGTATTCTATTGTAATGCATTACATTTTTTTTTTAAAAAAAAAACCTTTTTAAGTATCCCATAAGCCTTTGGCGATATCTTTAACTAGATCTTCTCTCATTGTCACCATATTGAAATAAATGGAATGTGTCAGGCCGCGTAAATGCCCTTTCAATAACTTTTTAGGAGCTCACTCGACAGTTTTGGAAAGGAGGGGGGGGGTGGAAATAAAGAAATGAAGCAAACTTTCTCAGGGACTTCTATGGCTTGAATGAAAGATTGTCCTGCTAAGGAAAAAAGGCTTAGGCTGACATCATAGGTGGAACAAGAAAGGATAAGTCTGCACAGTTACTTACTTTACACTGTCTCTGATGTGGCCTTATAACTTGTAAAATAAAAATAGATTATAGATTTCTGTGATGAGGAGAGTTTATTTACTAGCACAACTACAAGCAAGCTAGAACATGTCTACCTCAAGGTATTATAAAATATCTTAGGTACCTTGCTTTGTTTTAAAAACTAATCATCCTAAGATCTCAATAAAAGTGCAAGAATTTTGATTATTTAACCAATTTTAAATACTCCGTATGAATAAAAAGATTTTATATAGAGCCAGAAAAAAAACAGGGAAGCTGAGGCATTCCTAATTTGTTCAATTTGTTGATCAAGCAGCACAATTAGAGCATATGATTCCATTTATTAGGGGAGACACTTCTAAACCATGAATTCATATTGAAATTGTGTGAGAGCCAGATAGGTTTATAAACCAATGCTTCTTTCACCCGAAATATTTTTTTTTAGAATAAAATAGATTGAAAATATTTTTACCAAAATAATGTTTCAAATTTGGAAGACTAGATACTTAATAATAGAGACTTCCCCTTTAACTCCTCTAATAACATATATTGATCAGGATGATTACTATGGTTTAGTTAAACTAAAATCTTTGAGTAAATATAATCTCTATAGATGAAAAGATTTTTATAGTGATAAAGATCACATTGCGCAACAAATAGGCGATGTTAGCATGGATCTTCTAGTATCAACTTAAATCACTTTTGGGCACTAATAATATCAGAGATTCAGCAACACTACCCTAGGCCAATTTCAAAAATTTAATGCTTCTTTATTTAAAACAACCAAAGGGAACAACCAAGGGGAACAATTTCAAAAATCTATAGGTTATTTTTGCAATCAGAAATAGGGGATCCACCATATGGTTTAAAGGAAGTTTAGGAAACTGATTTTAGTAATCCCATACAAACTGGCAGAAGTTATAAAAACCAGGCCGTTTCAATGCAAGAAATGCAGTGGAAGATGATATATATCAAAATTATTTCTCCAAATGGTTTAGAGTTTATCAAAACACTTTTTAAAAATTTTTTTTTTTCATTTGTGGTGGTTGTGTTATACAATTATACCCTTTTTATGTAAGATTATTTTTGGGAGATAAGTATCATCACTAATCAAAGAGTTGGATGCTCCCCACAGCAAGGCTTACCATGTTTATTTACCAAATCATAAACTTAAAAATAAGGAACTTGTTTGTTTAATTTTAGCAACCAAAATAATAATTGTGCAACATTGGGAAACTCCAGATAAAACAATAACTGAGTTGTGGGTTAATAATGCCTGTTCAATTAGTAAAATTAGAAAATTAAATTAATGAGACACTGATGACAGAAACCACCATTTCATCAAACTTGAATAGATGTTATTTATTTATGATTAGATATATTTGTTATTTTGATTTATCTCGATAGCCATGGACTATAGCCATAGTATACTTTATACACATCGTAAGTTTTTATATGTACAGTATATGTACTGTACAGTAACAGAATTAACATAATAAAATGGTTAGAAATGTAAAACATAAAACAATGATGGTACAATTTAAACGTTCTGTATTCCAAATGTTCAATGGATATGATCCTGGTGATCTTTCTAAATGGAGAGATGGAATAAAAGATAGGATGAGCAGTATAATATCAAGACAAGTGAATATTTAATTCACTGAATAGGCCTGATGTTTACCTAATCTTATGGCAAATTTACACTGGTACACATCCTGCTTCCCCTATTTCACTCAAGCCTACCAAACAGCTCAAAACTGATGAATATTTAAAAAGCAAGCAACTTACTTGCTGTAATTAACCAACCCTTCCAGTGGTGAAATCCAAATTTTTTTACTACCTGTTCTGTGGGCATGGCTTGGTAGGTGTGATGTGGCTTGGTGGGCATGGCAGGGGAAGGATATTGCAAAGTCTCCATTCCCAACCCACTCCTGGGGAGAAGGATATTGCAAAGTCTCCATTCCCACCCCACTCCTGGGGGGAAGGATATTGCAAAATCTCCATTCCCACCCCACTCTGGCCTGCCTAATATTTATGACCCTCTTGAATGGAATCTATAGCTGCCAGTTTTGGATTTCATCGGCTCTTGTTCATTGGCTGCATCATTCATGATGGATGATTCATATCCTATGTGGTCCATCAACTTAATACTAAGTATCCTATAGAGTCAGTATGTTTGGAAGGTTTCTATATTTTGAATCTCTGGTTATAGAAATATCCATGTTTGGCTCTATATATTAGCACTTGTATCAGAGACCAAACATTCATACATTTATGTGTCTATAGTTATGTAAGTCTTTGGTGCCATTAGTACCAAATGACTGAACCAAAAGCTGAAGTAGCAGCACCAGTCCAACTGTTGAGATTTCCCTATTTTTCTGTACTATAAAGTTGAAGATTTAGTCTGTGTACTTGTTATAATTGCACTTCACTTAGCTGTATGGCTACTGCTGAGCAACCAATAGTCAGTACTTTCGTCTTTTCCCACTTGATGACTAGTTCTCATGGTCATGCTGTATCCTTGATATCATAGAAGTTATTAGTGGCTTCTTCTTTATTATCATTGCGTCTTCGTTGCAAAAAAAATAAATAAAATTGCAATGTGCCTTGTACACAAACAAGCACAAATTTATTGATTAATTAAGTAGTAAACTTAAGAGTTCACTGTAATCTTCATATAAAAACTGGTAGGTAACCTCAGAAAGTCCTTTAACTGATCCATGTCTGTTTGACTTATAGTTTTATGTTCATTACCCCAGGATCTAAAGCCCCAAGAACCATATTTTTGCTATCCCACTAGCTGAATCACAATAATCTGCAGAGATCAATATATGCCTTCTCTGTTTCTCCTTGCAGTCAGATCCAAAATAAAATAGGGCAGCATCTTATTTTCCCCACTATAGCTGACTAGGCTAGCCAACTCTTATTGCTTCTTTGGGTAGAGTTCCTCTTCCATTTCTCTTGCCTGAACTAGGAGGCCTTTCACTACATTGATAGCCAGCCTCTACCTTAAGAAATGAAAGAAAGCCTGCATTTAAGCTTTGTCAGGGAGAGGAAAATGCCACTACTGTCTCCGGGCTTAAGACAATTGTTTATTCTACCCTATAATAGAGCTGGTCCTATGAGCAGAATGCCATTTATGGGCCATTTATGCAGTGGTTAGAGTGCAGTACTGCAGGCTACTTTTGCTGACTGCTGGCTGATTGCAATTTGGCAGTTCAAAGCTCACGAGGCTCAAGGTTGACTCAGCCTTCCATCCTTCTGAAAAGTGACATATTACTTTTTTCCGGGTAAAATGAGGACCCAAATTGTTGGGGGGCAATATACTGACTCTGTAAACTGCTTACAGAGGGCTGTAAAAGCACTGTGAAGCGGTATGTAAGTCTGAGTGCTATTGCTATTTATGTCAGTTTTGAGGAGGGAAAGACCACAAGTTGAGATGTCCACTGATCATATTAGAACTGAACTATAAGTAGCAGGCAACAAACTGGCTGACTTTGCCAGCTAGGATTTCTGTTGATCCCACTTCCCATGTACCTGGAATACACCTTTCAGGTTTAGCAGGAATTTCCTCACCTTGTATTAATATATTCCAAATTTGTTAAAAAAGAATATTAAAAGGACTGAAATGCTGGCTCCTATTTTAACACAATCTCTTCATTCATCTACAATATGTGTGCTTTTATGAAGCTAACCAAACCTAACTATAACACTAATGAAATCACGGCTCACTCAGACATAAAAGACAACAAACAAGAGCTTCACTTCTGGCTGAAGAAAGAAAGGTGTTTATCTTAGGAATATTAAGTGAAGAAATGTAAAGCATGCACAATTACTGTTTGCATATATGTCAGGTTGCATGTACCAACACAGTTATGCATGAATCTAATCAATACGCTCATTCCTTATTAGAAATAATTACACATCTAGTGCTAGAATGGAAAAAAAGGCCCATTAACCCCTTGTGCCCTTTTTAGTTTAGTTTTGCCTTTCCATCTAACAGACTTCTGTGCCACTCCACTCATTAGAGGCTACTGTCTATGAAATTGTTACATAAATAAGGATGTCGATCTGTCAGAATGGATCTCCCAGCTCAGAGGTGATGATAAATATCTGTCCCACTGGATTAGGATAAAACAGTAGAATACAAGCAGTTACTGTTTATTACTGGATAGTTAATGTATAGAGGACAAAAGGTGCTGAAGCTTGGTGACTTTTTGAAATCATTAATATGATTTGGGCCTATTGTTTAAGGGAGCTAGGGTAACAATGGGCATACTTAATTTTTATTTTACAAATGGTATGTATAAATATGAGAGATGGCTTCATAATTTTAAAAGCGGGTTCTTTCAGTCAAGGTCCGTTAAATACGTTGTTCAGTTGCTGGGACAGTTGGAGGCAAAGTTTAAATGTATATTTCTCAACTTCTTTAAGTGGAAAAGACTTCAGCTCTCCTAAAAGCTTACACAATATTTATGGGAAAATAACCAGAGAAAATCACAGTATAACCACCATTTTGGGAATAGTTTAAAAAGCTATCTCTGGGACCTCTTGGGTGGCTTGTTCTATCTGGGATTTTGCTCTACTTTGAAATTATTTTTCCCTTAAAGAAAAAAACTGAAAAGGTTTGTGTGTGTGTGTGTGTATATGTGTGTGTGTGTGTGTGTGTGTGTGTGTGTGTGTGTGTGTGTATATATATATATATATATATATATATATATATATATATATATATATCAGGAGTCTGATTAGATTACCATTTAACACTAGTGACTGTTCATTTGTTGCCAGCAGTACTTAAAGATATAGTGAGTTAGAGAAACATTATGGTTTTCATGCCATGTAGAAAAGGACTACACACAACTTTCTTTGTCATCGTTGTCATCCCAACGATATGTACCACAAAAGTGCCTTTTTACAAGTGTCCCTACATCTGCAGACTGTTAGTACTTTTTAATATATAGCCCATACAGATTAAACACATGAAATACCATTTCTGTTCCTGCTACTGGGGTCCTTTGTGTTATGATGTGCTCCAGTCCTGATTGTAATGCTATACGTCTTCCAACTATTGCTGACTGACAGAGAAAAATTGTTTTCTGCAAGACTCAGAATTATTCTGAAGATAAGCAATGTGATAGGACTTGAATGCTTCTGCCATATCTTTGCTTCATTGGTTGCATCAAGAAGTATGGTTGGGCAAGAAAGAATGGGGAAAGAGGAGGAGAGAGGGTAAGAAAGGAGGAAGAGGAGAAGAGAGGGAAAGAGGAGAGGAAGTAGAAAAGGGAAGGAGAGGAGGAATGAGGAAAGTAGAAAGAAACAGAAGAGGAGAGAGAAGGGAAGAAAAGGAAAGGAGATGGTAGAAGAGCAGACCCGAACAACTAATTAGCAAATGGAAATTAAGGAATAAGATGAATTATACACACACACACACACACACACACACACACATTCTGAAAGTAGGGTCTTCAAGGTGAACTATTCTGCACCTCATGTAAAAAGCAGCTGTTGTCCTAGCCACACAAAGCACAACATTACACTGATCTGTGTTCTCCAGAATATGGGGAAATGGTTTTTATTCTTCCTGTACAGGACCAGGTCCTGACCACACAATTCCCTGCAGCATTGTCACACACCAAAAGAGTAAGATAGTCCTTAAAACCTGGAGCAATTTTTTTCTTGTTTGTTGAAGAAGACATATAAGTACATCCAGGCTTGTCTCATCAGCACTGAAGACTGCAACCCCTAAACTCAATCATCCTGGGAGTAGAATTGATGCTTGGATGTGTACAATTAGCCACAGATAGCTTAGAAACTACCATCAGTGCCTTTACTACAAATTGCCTAGAGCTGCAGCATTTTTTCATAGCTTACTACTCCACTCAATGACATATTCCTAATGGGCATACAGTGGTCCTCTGTCCACAGACTGAGAACCTTTTCCAACTGTTTCAAGACTTTCAATACTACTTTGAAATTTCGAGATGTCTAGATATTCACACTGATACTAGCTGCCCTTCTCTTTATGGAATGGGAATTCACTCTGGCTATAATACTGTGCAATGGATACTTTGCTGTTATGAGTCCAACAGCTTTATTTTTTAGCTCAAGAACAAAGCTTTATACAAACTTTTGCCACCTCCCACAACAGAGCTCCCTGCTGTATGCTGCCATATTTTCCATATGGAGAAGGTATTGTTTAACAAGAGGATGACTCTATAAGGTCAGAACACTGAAAATTGCTGGGACCTTTGGGAAATTGGGATGGGTGGAGGAGGTTAAATGCATTCTTCTACATATGTGCAAAATAGTAAACAGTTCAGAATTATGTAATGATGAAAACCAGATACTGTATAGACAAAATAATTTACCATAGCAATGAAATGTATCAACTACAAATATCCCAAACTATAGATGAGATCTGGATAACAAAGCCTGGTAAAGTCTAAAAGATATCAACATTCATGATTACATTTTTATATTTATATGACCCTCTGAATTTGAAATAGCAATAGCAACAGTACTTATATACAGCTTCATAGTGCTTTACAGCCCTCTCTAAGTGGTTTACAGAGTCAGCATATTGCCCCTAACAATATGGATCCTCATTTTACCAACCTCGGAAGGATGGAAGGCTGAGTCAACTTTGAGACAGTAGGAATCAAACTCCTGGAGTGAGCAGTGAGTTAGCCTGCAGCACTGAGTTCTAACCACTGTGCCACCACTTAACTGATTAAGCTTCTGAAGGAATCAGATTTGGATTTCAATTGCTCTGAAGGAACTTTGCTTTTAATATGGATATCTCCCAGATCCATCTGAATCAATCGGCTTTAGGTCTGGACTCAATCAAATCTGAGACACACCTCTTATTATAGACTTAGAGGAAGGTGACAGAAAATTATTTCATATGGCATCTTATGAATGGCTATGGCCTGCATATGGGCCTCAGTTTAGGACTACCTCACTTAGCAAGCACTTTTTCAAAACTTCAGATGCTGTGCATGGGAATGCTATAAGTCATGGTCTGAAATTGTTATAAATAATTGGACAAGAAATGTAAACATTCATAGACTGCCAAGATAACTAAAATAATATTGGAGAGAAAAAAATTAGCACAGTTCTTTGTGGTTATTGTTGATGTTATTATTATGGTTCTGATGCACTTGGATAATTCACAACATGCACACAATCATGTTCAACTGAATGTACATACTATATCAATGGGAAATTTTTCACAGATTAAAATGATTGCCGTACAGCTCTTCCTTGATCAGCATATTTTTATAATTCTTTTCAATGCTTATAGTGTGTCCTGAAAATTTCATTGAATATCTTCTGAACAGATATTGTGGCTGCAGAGTTCTCATGGACGAATGATTTAACAGCCAACAGTATTATCATGTGCAAATGCTCAGTAGTGTATATTAGATAATATTTTGTTCGTGTTTTTCTTCCTCTAATGCAGTGTTTCTCAACCTTGGAAGCTTGAAGATGGCTGGACTTCAACTCCCAGAATCCCCCAGCCAGGGGATTCTGGGAGTTGAAGTCCACCCATCTTCAAGCTACCAAGGTTGAGAAACACTGCTCTAATGCCATTATCCCAAATAAACAATTTTTACAAGGAGTGTCCCCCTGCTTCTAGCCCAGCACATATGGAAGGCTTCTGCTAAGTTATTGTAGTCAAAATTCTCAATCACGTTGGAAGTGCTAGGAATGAAACAGCAATCTTTTGAGTCCAGCAAGAGCCTATTAAGTCACTGTGCCAATTTTCTTAAAAGCTGAATGTAAGTAGAGCTTTGTGAGCTGACTGTGGTTCATTCACCTTTTTATCCAAACTCCGTGATAGAAACAAGGATAAAATGAAGGCTATATAGAACTCCTAAGCTTAATTTATTTTGGATATACAGAAAGGGATTTTTCCCGATCTGGTAGAGAAAGTTGAAACAGTCATAGTTGCCAGCAGCAAAATTACATTTAGGAGCAGTCAACAGTCCTTCTCACAGGACAATACCAGGTGAACTATGTACTTGGGAAAAGATCAGGATTTGGTCCATTGACTTTGCTTCTTTTGAACCTGTTCACAAAATTTGTGCAATTCCTCTAGACACTATCTGAATTCATGTGCACGGATGCTGTGAAGAGATTTGGACTGCAGTCATGTCATTGTTCCATGTTTATTTATTTACCAGAAAGCTGCCCAATTCATATATAATCTAGAGCAGGGGTCAGCAACCTGCGGCTCTGGAGCCCCATGTGGCTCTTTTACCCCTGTGCTGCGGCACCCTGTCACTCAAAATATGCATCACAACCACCAATGTGCAACATCCACCAGCACGCGATTTATTGAGCTTTTCAACCACCAGTAGGCCAACCATAGATAAATTCAAAAAAAGAAAAGTTTCAGAAGAAAACAGAACATTTAATTCAACTACATATGCTAGTTTTGTGGTCACTCAAGAAATAGTCAGGCATGGGAAGGGTTTTGTGGCTCCTGGTGGGTTTTTTCCTGTGGGAAATGGCTCCAAATGGCTCTTTGAGTGTTTAAGGTTGCAGACCCCTGATCTAGAGTCATACCCACCAATATATTTGTTTTTGTCCTGTTCTTTAACATTCATTAAAATTATTCATAAATTATCCACCTCTTAGGCTGAGTTTTCAATGGCCTTAATGGATATTCTGTTTCAGTAAGTTCTCTCAATTTCTGAACCATTATTTTTTCCTTTTCTACAATCTATTCAACATTTTTAAATCTATGAAAATATTTAGAAAAAAATAATAATATAAGGGGATTAGCTTATAATGAAGCAAAAGGAGAGTGTGATACAGCTCTGTAACATCATATGAAAAGGAGAACAGTTCTCTCCTTGTTAAACTGACAGCTCTGGATCATTTAACATTTAAGGATTTCTCTGACATCCTAAAGATAGATTTCCCTTACTTATCTGTTGGCTACAGTAAAGAGGCAGTGCCAAATAGTTGTTCTACTGCAGCTACGGATCCCAAAGAACACAGCACACACGAAGTCTGTACAAAACTTAATTTACTAAAATAACTCAGTCTTTTTCAAAACAAAGGCTGTTAATAAACTTTCTTAACAGTCTACAAGAAACCAAAGATAAAGTAATCACAATTTTATGAAGGTTGGCAGAAAGCCCAGAAGCAATGTGCAGAGACTACAGATGCAAAGTAGAGTGAACTAAAGTTGTTCCCTACAACTTGCTTCAGTCGGCGTTCCTCCTTAAATAGGCTAAGGGAGTGGCCAATTAGCCCCAAGCCTTACTCTCGAGGAGACCTCTTCCTGAGGAGCCACTCCTGCTTTTTGGCAGCTCTGCATGCCCGTGCATCAAGAAGAGGCTCCTCCTCTTCATCCTCTTCACTTAAAAGAGCTTCTGGAGGTTCTGAAGGCCCTGGCTGAATATCTGCCTCTGGCACCACATTTTCTCCAGCCTCCTCATTGTTTGACTCGGGTGCCAGCTGCACAGGCTGCTGGCACAACACCACACTAGCCTCCTCACTGTCAGAATCAGCTACAATCTACACAGGCCGCTGACGGGCCACAACAATAGCCAACAAGGCTGTTGCTGTGCCAAATTCCCATCTGGTGTCTATGTGAGAGGAATAAGATGAGATCATAAGAGATACTCTGAATATTGCTCCCCACCCTCACGTCACTAGTTTAGAATTTATCTTGACATCCACTACTATCTTTGTTTCAAGTCCTGCTGTGTTGCCTTACCAGGGTGGGGAATGGGGTTTCCAGGACAGCTGAACAAAGAATAACGGAAGAGTATGTCCAGAGTATATACTCTCAGCAGAGTCACTTAAGGCAGTAATGGCAAACCTATGGCATGTGTGCCATAAGTGGCATGCAGAGCCATCTCTGCAGGCACGCCAGATGTTGCCCGTTGCTCTTCCAGGATCCAGCACACACATGCATGCTGGCCAGCTGCTCTTTGTGCGCGCGCGTGTGCCAGAAACCAGAAGGCTAGGTGACCGGCACACATGCACATGCTGGAAGCCAGAAGCTCAGCTTCCCAGCATGTACATGCATGCTGGGGAACTGCTCTTCCAGTTTCCAGCACTCCCGTACATGTGCAGTGGGGAGCTGCTCTTCCAGTTTGCGGCACTCCCCCACTCATGTGCACATGCTCCCGTTTTGACACTCGGTGCCAAAAAGGTTCGCCAACACTGACCTAAGGCATGGAAGTCATCCCAGTGAACATGTGAAGCAAGCAGATGTCTATAGTGGGCAGGAGAGATATAGGAAGGTGCTGCAGGAGGAAGATCATTTCCGTGAAAATGCACAGACGTCATTTCATATTGCGTGGGAGAAGGCAATGGTAAACCACTCCTAAAACCACAAGGTAGACAGCTCAAAGAGATTGATGATATCATGCTGGATGATGGGCCCCTTGAGTAGGTTGGCTCTTAACAGGTTATTGAGAAAGAATGAGGATCTTATGGAGTATTAATGGTGTTTGTGGCGTGGCTAGGAGTGACTTCTAATGACTTTGGGACATCTGGCTGTGGATATTGCCATGCGGGAAAAGAATATTCAAAGCTGCAAATACAAAATTATAGTGGGGAATTAAAAAACATGAATCTGGAAAAGTACAGGAAATGTAAAAGACAGGAAAAGATGAAATGAATGAACTATACACTGACATCTTAGGCATCAGTGAACTGAAATGGATTGGAATGGGACACTTTCGTTCAGAAGATCATATTGTTTACTACTCAGGGGACAAAAGAAGAAGAAGAAATGGTACTGCTGTCATAGTCAAGAAGGAAAGGGAAAAAACCAACCAGAATTGCAAGATTTTGTTACTATAGCCTACTTCAATGAACTATCATTCTAGTTTTTCTAAGGGGGGAGTTTCTTGGTCTACGTCATAAGACTGGCAACATACCAAAGAGACTTAACAGGGTGTGAAAGCTATCATACAATGTCTTTAATTTCACATGCTAGTAAAATAATTTTTGGGATCATCCAATGCAGATTAGAGCCATGCCAGATGTTCAAGTTACTTCAGGAACATTAAACATTATGGCTGATGCACACTGTGTAATTGAGAAAATCAAAGAACATTGAAAAGAAGTCATTAATTAAAGAAAGGCCTGCAATTCTGTCAATTTTGTCAAACTGGAAAATATGTTTAGAAAAATGGGAACCTAAAAATATCTCACTGTACATATCAGTGGTGGGATTCAAACATTTTTACTACCGGTTCTGTGGGCATGGCTTGGTGGGCATGGCTTGATGGGCGTGGCTTGGTGGGCATAACGGGGGAAGGATACTGTAAAATCTCCATTCCCACCCCACTCCAGGGGAAGGATACTGCAAAATCCCCATTTTGTCCTGATCAGCTGGGACTCGGGAGGCAGAGAATAGATGGGGGCAGGGTCAATCAGAGATGGTATTTACCGGTTCTCCGAACTACTCAAAATTTCCACTACCGGTTCTCCACAACTGGTCAGAACCTGCTGAAACCCACCTCTGGTACACATAATCTTCAACACTTCAACACTATTCATTTAGTGAATGTTCAAAAACTGACTTATGACTGGTATTCACACTTGTGACTGTTGCAGCATCCCCATGGTCACATGATTAAAATTCAGGTGCTTAGTAATTTGCATGTATTTATGACATGCAACTGTCCAGGGGTCATGAGATCATCAGTTGCACTGTCCAGGGGTCATGAGATCATCATTTATAACCTTCTCAGCTGGCTTCTGACAAGCAAAATCAATTGGTGGGGAGCCAGATTAGAGTTATCAAGCACACGATACACTTTGCAGTAATTCACTTAACAACTATGGCAAAACAGGGTGTGAAATGGACACAACTTACTTAACAACTGTCTTGCTTAGCAACAGAAATTTTGGGTTCCATTGTGGTCGAAAAGTGAGGATTACCTGTACTCAGGAAAAAGCTATACACAGGGCAGAAAACCCAGCAATAGACCAGATGGAACACACAGCAAAATATGAGATGGTCCTTCAAGTAGCCTGGGCCCATGTCAAATAAACAAATAGATCATAGAATACACCAATCCAGCATTCTCATTGAAAGCCTAAATGACCAAGCTCAAATTATCTGATTTTGGAGATATTATGTGAAGACTAGATCTCGCATAATTCTATAACACTAAAAAGGATGAAGGAAACTTCTTCAATAGGAGGCTAGGTGCTGTACAAGGCAGAAAGATTTCAGGTTAAAGGGTTAGCCAGAGGCACCAGTGTTGGGTATGTGTGTGCATGTCAAAATTTCAGGATTGCAGTCACATGTAAAAAAAAGGGGGGGGACAAGATTTCAATCATCTGAACATGGTCACAATCTAACCTCTGTGAAAGATTAGATAGATTTCTTACGTCAAAAATGACAGGAATACATTTATACAGATCAGCAAATACAGACATCCATATGCATATGCTGTACATCTATATGCAATACATGCCCACACTCAGACAATTTGCAAATTAAAACCTTAATACTTCATTGGAGAAGTTTATAAGGTTTCTTTTTAAAAAAAAAATTGGTCAAACAGCAGTTGGTCAAACCAATTGTTGGCATGCATCTTGAGGCTGTTGAAACCGATTCACAGAAACCTTGCTGGCTATTGCAGAAAATGACGACAGCTGCCACAGCTGCTGAGCTACAGCAAAGTAGTAGCCAAGACTAATATTTCCTAGTATATCCTTTCACTCTTTCTCCCCCCCACCCCCCGACTCTGTCTCTGTCTCTTTCAGAAGATCAGGGGCTTTCTGATTTCCTAAACTACAAGGCTACAATAAATATTGAAAAATGTGCAATGAGCCCAGTAAATAGAATCCAAGAAATATTCTCCAAGGGATTTAGAACACGTTAGAACTTAGAATAACAGTGTTGGAAGGGATCTTGGAGATCCTCTAGTCCCATGATGGCGAACCTATGGCACACATACCACAGGTGGCACGTGGAGCCATAGCTGTAGGCACATGAGCGTTGCCCTAGCTCAACTCCAGTGCGCATGTGCCAGCTGATTTTTGGGCCTTCCGGGCCCATCGGAAATCGAAAAATGGGCTGTTTCCAGCCTCCGGAGGGCTCTGGATGGGTGGGGAAGGCTGTTTTTGCCCTCCCCAGGCTCCTAGAAAGCCTCTGGAGCCTGGAGAGGGCGAAAGACAGGCCTACTAGGCCCACCGTGCCATTGCATGCCAAAAGCAGGGGGAGCGCGGGGGGTCACATGCACATGCCCAGGGGGCAGGGGGCATTGAATTATGAATGTGGGCATGCACCACGACCCCTCCACATTCCCCTCGCTTTTGGCACACAATGGCAAAAAGGTTAGCCATCAGTGCTCTAGGCCAACCCCTTGCTCAAGCAGAAGGGTCTGTACCATTTCAGATAAATGATTGTCTCTTCTTGAAAGCCTTCAAAGATGGAGCAACAACAACTTCTGAAGGCATTGGTTGATTGTTTTCACCATTACAAACTTTCACTTAGAACAAAGAAGCAAATTCCTAATGAATTTGAAAAAGAAATTTTCAGTTCTTTAATCGAAATTTGAATGTATTGCTAACTTTGTGCTTGTTCTATTTTTCCTATTCCTTTTCCCTGTCTTTTGCTAAGTGAGTATATGCATAGAGAAAGAGAATTAAACTTAAATGTGTGTTCAGGTTATTATACAAATTCAGCCTGGCTCATCATGGGCCAATATCTTATCCTCAGTTCCTCAGTCTCAACTGCTTTTACAGTGCTCTCTAAGTAGTTTTACAGAGTCAGCATATTGCCCCCAACAATCTGGGTCCTCATTTTACCAACCTCGGAAGGATGGAAGGCTGAGTCAACCCTGAGCCGGTGAGATTTGAACTGATGAACTGCAGCTAGCAGTCTGCTGAAGTACCCTCCAATGCTGCACTCTAACCACTGTGCACCTCGGCTCTTTAAATGAAATGATAATTTATTTAAACAAATTATATTAAGCACAGATACAGTAACTGTATTCTGAAGTTTTTATCCATCTGCACTTTTCAAGAAATTGGGGAGGAATCCATGTTTCTGTTTGGGTAGAGTATCTGTGTGAGTCTCTATATGTATAGGTGTTAGGGTAACATATCACTTTTTAAACTATATTTTTATACTATTGTATATTTTGCTTATAAGCTACCCCGAATCACTTAGGTGAGAAGGGGGAGTGTAGAAATTTGATAGATCAATAAATAAATATGTGGAATGAGAATATTCAAATAACTTTCAGAATTCTAAGCAAGGTGTTACAATTACTTAGATAACAGGAATAAGCACTGCATGTATCTTTCTCTTATTTGGAAAGAAAAAAAACACAATCAAGAATTGAAAAGAACTGACTTCAGAACATTTCCTAACCAGATTATGGGAGAGCAGAGAACAAAATGAGATTTGGCCAATTAGCTGTTTTTGAAAATACACAACTTTATGATTTCCTTTTTTTTCATGTAGCTTTAAGAGTGGCTACCTGCCCTTGCTGACTGTTAAATGATACAGTGTTTTTCAAAATGAGTTTTATGGGCATCTAGTCACTCAGTGCATTAGGCTTCATATGTTCTCAAGTATCCGATTTATTGCTTTCCATCTTATAATTTGAAATGTTTTCTCATTATCCCTTTAAGCGCATTACAAATTGGCCGTCTGCAATGACCTGAGGGCAATTGAGATCATCCAGCAATGCTATTTATTACACAAGATTACAATGACATGAGACCTGTCCTTAGTTTGAATAACAAGGCATTTCAGATAAGAGAAATGTCTTGCATCACAGGGAACAGCTTTCAGGGAGGAAAAAATATATACTTATTCAAGCTTTAAGAAGCTGCTGACCTTCTGATAAAGAAGGAGGCATCCAGGATAACTGGTACAAAAGGCAATAATATTTTTATAATACTAGTGCACTGTTCAAGCTAAGCAAAGACTTGGAATGAATTTTCTGATCTTACTATTTTAACAGGACATAATAGTGATTCTATAGTACCGTGATGGCGAACCTATGGCACGGGTGCCACAGGTGGCACGTGGAGCCATATCGGTGGGCACGCAAGCTCAGCTCCAGGACGCATGTGTGCGCCAGCCAGCTGATTTTCGGACCTTCTGGGCCCACCAGAAGTCAGGAAACACACTGTTTCTGGCCTCCAGAGGGCCTCTGGGGGGTGGGGAAGGCCATTTCTGCCCTTCCCAGGCTCCTAGAAAGGTTCTGGAGCCTAGGGAGAGCAAAAAAACGGGCCTACTGGGCCCACCATGCCATCACGTGCCAAAAGCGGGGGGAGCATGGGGGGGGCGAGGTACATAGAATTATGGATGTGGGCACGCGTGCATGTGACCCTACCACGCTCCCCCCGCTTTTGCCACATGATGGCAAAAAGGTTAGCCATCACTGCTATAGTACAACAGGTTTAGTACAGATTAGGTGAAACCTGGCTCAAAAGTAGTAACTGAGAGAGGGATCTTGGAGTCCTAGTGGACAAACACTTAAATATGAGCTAGCAGTATGCCACGGGAACCGTAATAGCTAATGCAACCCTTGGTTGCATAAATAGAGGGATAGAGTCAAAATCACAAAAAGTATTAGCTTTATAAAATCTTAGTAAGACCATATCTGGAATACTGCATCTAGTATTTGGTTACCACATTATAAAAAAGATGTTGAGACTTTGGAAAGACTGCAGAGAAGAGCAACAAAGATGATTAGGAGAGCCTAGAGCCGTGATGGCGAACCTATGGCACGGGTGCCACAGGTGGCACATGGAGCCATATTGGTGGGCATGCAAGTGTTGCCCTAGTTCAGCTCCAATGTGCATGTGCGCACCAGCCAACTGATTTTCAGGCCTTCTGGTCCCACTGGAAGTTGGGAAACTGGCTGTTTCTGGCCTCTGGAAGGTCTCAGGAGGGATGGGGAAGGCTGTTTTTGCCCTTCCCAGGCTCCTAGAAAGCCTCTGGAGCCTGGGGAGGGGAAAAAATGGGCCTACTGGGCCCACTGTGCATCGCGTGCCAAAAGCAGGGGGAAGTGTGGGGGGATCACGTGCGCATGCACGGGAGGGCGGGGTGCATTGAATTATGGATGTGGGCACGCGTACCTGCGACCCCCCCATGCTCCCCCCGCTTTTGGCACGTGACGGCAAAAAGGTTAGCCATCATGGCCTAGAGAATAAAACATATGAAGAACGGTTGCAGGAATTGGGTATGGCCAGTCTAGAGAAAAGAAGGGCTAGGTGTGACATGATAGCAGTATTCCAGTATTTGAGAGACTGGCACAAAGAAGATGGGTCAACTTATTTTCCAAAGCATCAGAAGGCAAGACAAGAAACAACGGATGGAAACTAATCTAGGAGAGAAGCAATCTAGAGGAGATTGCTATAAGGAGAATCTTCCTAACAGTGAGAACAATCAACCAGTGGAATGGGTTGTCTCTAGAAATCATTACCTGAGGCTTTTAAGAGACTGGACAGCCACTTATCTAAAATGGTATAGAGCCGTGATGGCAAACCTATAGCATGCATGCCACAGGTGGCACATGGAGCCATATTGGTGGGCACGCGAGCTCAGCTTTCAGGCCTTCTGGGCCCACTGGAAGTCAGCAAACAGGCCATTTCTGGCCTCCGGAGGGCCTCTGGAGGGCCTCCGGGGGGTGGGGAAGGCTGTTCCCCAGGCTCCTAGAAAGGCTCTGGGGCCTAGAGAGGACGAAAAACGGGCCTATTAGGCCCACTGTGCCATCGCGTGCCAAAAGCGGGCAAAACACTAAGGGGTGCATGGGGGTGAGGTGCATAGAATTATGGGTGTGGGCACGCACGTGTGCGACACACACCCCGCACTCCCCCCGCTTTTGGCATGCGATGGCAAAAAGGTTAGCCATTGCTGGTATAGAGTCTCCTGCTTGAGCAGCAGGTTGGACTAGAAGACCTCCAATGTTCTTTCCATCTCTATTATTCTGTATTCTGTAGTTGGATGACATTTGGTGAATAAAATAGGTCCATGGGGTATTGCTTGAAATTTGCAAACTTAAACTTTTTTTTTTTACCAGAGAGTTTAAACATGTGATTGACCATTGTCCCAAATGGCAGGAAAATTGTTTGTCAGACTTGTGGACGCTAGTCCATCAACAACTGGGGGTGATGTCTCTGACCTGTGAGTCAGCAAGGTAGAATTTTTGCAACCAAAGATTATGCACAGGTTCTGAGTACTCGGCTTCCACAATGGAATCCTGCCAGTTCTAACTGTCTATCTCCAAGGTTGTGACGCTCACATGTAAAGTGATGATCAGAAGTGAAGCACATTCCTCCTTTGTTTACTTTTATCTCAAGGCTTTATCTTTTGTCCGTAAATAAAAGTCAATTCATTTAAACTTTTTTGGGGGGTAATTAATACTCTGCCTCTGCTCCATCTGCCTTTCTCTAGTTATACTGTTTTATCGCCGATCCAGCATGGATGTTGGCTCTGGTGGCTGAGATGAAAGGAACTGCAGTCCACAGGGAATGGAGGCTGCCAAATCTGCAAAGCCTGTTCACAGTAATACCCTCCTTTGATCCCTATTCAGCTGGAAAGCCACCATCATAAGGATGCTTTTTTTCAGATTTCTGCCAATTCCTTCCTTTTATGACACCTCTCTACAACATGTCTGGCAGTGCTCCAGGAGGTCTTCCTGACTCTGAGGAATGATTAATCAAATGGTCAAGGTGCAGGAAATTGCAGCAAAGTGGGTAGGTGGAAAAAAAAGATCTACCTTCAGCAGATGCATACCAATAATAATAATCTACCACATGTATTTTCAATGAGTTGGACATTAGTTTTGCATTAGGTGACACCACAGTTGCTGCTCAGTAGGAGAATTGTTCATTGTAAAAGTTGATGTTGATCATTGATTTTAGCCCACTGACCTTGATCTTGGATCTTGATGGTGGAATCAGTAACCACGTTGGCCTATAGGGATCTGCAGCATATTACCAAAAACTGGGTGGGAGATGGTTGTTATATCGCCTTGACATAATTCTTCAGTCCTGGGTTTCATATCCTTCCTCTGCCTTCCAGGATCGCTGTTCGATGAATATCTTTTTGCTAAAAGGGATAATGTGGTGTATCAGCCACTGTGCTGCCTAATGCATTTCCCACCTGAGCTGCTGGACTAATCTCAGGGCTACTTTGGTTTAGTTGTTAAAGTACTGGTCTAGATTATGAATTCTAGAAGACTATGGAAGCTGGATAGGTATCACTGGGTCAGTCATTCTCTCTCAGTCTAATCCACCTCAAAGGATTGTTCCTGTGGGGAAAACAGGCAGAAATACTAAGGAATACTAATATTAATTTATATTAATACAATATTAAGTTTCCTACCTTGAGATATAGATAGATAGATAGATAGATAGATAGATAGATAGATAGATAGATAGATAGATAGATGGATGGATAATAGATAGATAGATAATATAGACATAGATATATAGATGATATATATATATAGAGAGAGAGATGGATATAGATATATAAATAAAATTATTTTATTATGGTTTGTCGCAAAGTTAGCCAAATGTTTAAACTGGATTTGTCATTTTTATCCATTTATCGAGTCCTTTTCAAGGACCTGAGATAGGCAAATGTTGTTTTATGGTGTTCAAAGTATTGTCATAGGAAGTAAGCAGTTCACTAGTGAAGTTACATCCTATTGTTGTAGGATGTAAAGAGTTTACTAGTGAAGTTCCCTTTTGCAACTGACTGATTGTGACTTTGACATTGATAATGGCGTTCTAGTGGTGCTCTAGTTGTTTTGAGATTGTTTTGAGGTACCTGTTACTATTGGTAACATCTTTGCTTCATTTTGCCACCATCTTTCTATTTGCATTTGTGTTTTAATTATTTTTCTCAGTTCTTTCTCTTCTCTTCTGTTGAATCCACTTCCACTTTCCAGACTCTTTTGTCTCTCTCACTGACAAAAGTCTGAGGTATTATGTGGTGGGCACTTGTCTATTTGAATTCTAAAGTCCCAGAACATTTTAGCTTCTTCATTTTCTATTACTTTGTCTATTTTGTGGGTCCATCAGTTCCTGCTTGCAGGCAAATAATATTTCTTGCGGGTCTTCCAGTGACCTTTGTTGTTTGTCGTGTCATTCTTTGTAGTCAGTCTGTAAGATATCCTTATAGCAGCTAGCTAGGTGATGATGCTTTGTTTCTTTAGCTTCTTTGCAAAGACAGCATTTGTTGTTTGTAGCTGAGTTCTGACTTTATATGTATTTGTTCTTAAGACTTGGTCTTGTGCAGCCAGAATTAGCCCCTCTATCTCTTTCTTCACTTTTCTTGTTCTTAGCCACTGCCAGGTCTTGTTGTCTGCTTCGCCTGCTATTATTTTAATGTACTTATTGTATTGTTTTATTTTATTTATATTTTATAAATGTTTTAATTTTTCTGCTTACTGCTTACTGTGGAAGTTTTAATTCTTAGTTTAATTATTGGAAACAGTAGGAGTCCCTTCTAGATTCAGTAGCAAACAGATAGATGGAATGAATGAATGAACGAACGAATGAATGAATGAATGAGGGAGAGAGAAGCAATGAGAGTAAGTTGTTCTGCATTCGGTGGTACTTTTTTGCAAGTGAATGTGTCTAGGACTGCATTCATAGTTATCAGAACTTTTCAAATCTTATATTCCATTTATAGAATTTAGAGGGCACCTGATTCCCAATGATTCTGGATGGTAATTATTGTGTTTTTATTTTATTTTTTAGGTACAAAAAACAAAGGGATAAAACAGAGAAACAGAACAAAGCAGTGGTACTACATGGATATACTGTCGTGCACTATAAATAGCTGCATGGAGTAAGAAAGCACAATTTTTATCTATGTAAATAAAATTTTAAGTAAATCAATGGTAAAAAGATTTTTTAAAATGTTGAGCTTAATTCCTGGTAGTTGTTAATACTAGAAACAGTACAGAAGTGCCAATGCTATTGCCTTTTTAATTGGTATTGTATTTGATAGGGAAAGGAATTCAATCTTTTTTTTTTCTTAAAAGAAAAAAAGTTATATAGACATCCCTTTACCTTGAATTTTCCATAAATCATGTTTCAGTGAAGCATGTTAGTAATTCATGCAATTGGACATTTTTCTACCTTTACCTTTTATCAGAATATTTTATTTTAATGCCAAATTGGTAATAGTCCTATTTTTATTCTATATTCATCTTCCATACAGCATTGTCTTCTATTGGGGAATGTTCATTTCTTTTGTCCCCTAGAATAAAAATATCATTTTGTCAGTGGTAGAATCCTCCCGGTTTAACAACCGGTTCAGTGATCACACAATCTGTGCGCACGTGCGCAGTTTAAAGAAATCTTCACTTCCTGGTTTCTTTGGAGGAGTAACACAGCTGATTCGCACAGCAATCCGCTCTACCACGTGAATCAGCTGAGAAAATAAAGGTAGGAAAATAGTGCAGATGGGCAGGTGGACTCATTTGATCGTCGCGGCAAACCGGTTCGCTACCAGCTGATCGTCGGAGGTACCAGTTTGCCCGAACTGGTCCGAACCGGTAGAATCCCACCATTCTCTTTTGTATATGATT
This sequence comes from Ptyas mucosa, assembly GCA_012654045.1. NCBI lineage: Eukaryota > Metazoa > Chordata > Lepidosauria > Squamata > Colubridae > Ptyas > Ptyas mucosa. Next base: position 24,048,427 of record WNWU01000001.1, read on the forward strand.
AAATCTATCTAAATAATATGATTTATTTATCAGATATTTGAGAGAGAAACAGAGTGTGTTTATGAATTAACACCACAAAATACTATTGGTGTTCATAGCTAGGTAACCAGCAACTTTTTTAGATACTAGTTGATTTTTAAAAGATAGGTTATTTGTCCTTGACATGTTACTAAATACTCTTTACTATGCAATTCTTCCTGTCATACTGTGAGGGAAAGGGAAGGGAAAGAGTTGAGTGGTAAGTAGTTAGTCTCAGTTTAATCTTTAAGGTTGAAACTAGTTTTATCAACTTCATTCCATTTTTGTCTTGTTATAGCAATCATTATAAATCAATTTCTTGAAAAAGAGTCATTTTGATGTTTTTTTTTCAAAGAAGAATATCCTAATGTCCCCAGCTAACAACCAGATAAAATTAAAACCAAAATAAAAACAATGTAAGAAAAAAATAAATAAAACAATGATACAGGAATTCCACTTATGTACCAGGAGGATATAGAATTGCACTGGTTCCAATATTACCTGGGTCAATGAAGTTATTTTGATCTTGTAAAGTGTGGTTGATGAGTGGAGCTGTAAGCTTCATTATTTTAGATCTATTTTATTAAGTAAGTAAAACAACTAAAAAGAAAAAAAAACCTTAAAAAGGGAAATAAACTTACACTTGCCCAGGATTCTCTGTATTCACAATTTTGTACAGTTCTTTTCCTGGTATCTGTTTAGAAAAAGGTTTGTTTCTTCAGAATATGTGGTTAACCATGAATCTATTCATGTGAAAATGTAAAAAAGGAATGAATATAAATATAAAAAGCATGTTTAGTTTGATCACTTACGATGAAAAACTGGGATCATTAGTAAGATACAAATGGGATGTGAAGTTCTGAATATGGAAATTATCAGGAGTGGGTTTTGAGAAAAAATGGATGTAAAAAAATAAATAAGTGAAAAGCAACTAACGTCAAAGTAAAACTACTGCAGTAGGGGGGAAGGATGAGTGGTAAATGAAAAACTATTAGCAGACATTACTCCTAATTATTATTGGCATTACTTTCCCAACAAAAGAAATAGAAAGTGGATATAAAGAAAATGGATGCCGAAGCTATCTGAAAGAGAACGAAAGAATTGTATTGTCGAATGTCACAGACGTTTCTGTAGATACTTTAATGGAATGTATGAAAAAAATTCCAAAAAATAAAATAAATAAAATAAAATAAAATAAAATAAAATAAAATAAAATAAAATAAAATAATAAAATAAGGTGTGTGAGGGTGAAAAGGAAAAATAACATAATGCTCCTACATTAAGGAAATCTGGAAAATGTATAGCGTGAATACAGAGAAAGCAATAGTAGCAAAGAATGTTGCATAATGATAACACAATTCAAAATTGTAAGACTGCAGGTGTAGACGATATAACAAAAAATGTTCATTTACAGATGTGATTTGATCATTAAGTGGCTTTGAGATTTATTTAATGTACTGTATGCATGAAGATTGTATCTATGGCTGACAGCTAGAAAAATAATATTTTTCCCCCTATAGAGAAAAAGGTAATACAATGGAATGCAAAAACTGCAGGAGATTAGTTTGATAGGTGTGTCTGGAAAGCTGTTTGGCAGAATTCTGATGGAAAGGATACAAGAAGTCACAGTGAGAAAAAATTAGAAAGTATAGTGCATTTTTATGAAACGTTATGCATATTTTTGTTCTTCAGATTACTGAGAAATATGTGAATGTGAGAAAGAAAGTTTCTGGTTTATTTAGAAGAAATATATGATAATGAGCTTATATTGTGGAATGTTTTGTGCAGTTATGAAGTGGATGGTTGGTTACTGAAGATAAATATAAAGTCCCCAATTTAGGACTGGTTGCTCAACAATCATTCAAAGTTACAATACCCTCAGAAAAAGTTACTTACAGACCATCTTTAAAGTTATGATTGTCGCACCACCCCTACTATCACATGATTGCATTTCAGCTGCTTGGCAACCAGCTCACATTATAACTGGTAGCAGCATCCCATGGTCATGTGACTGTGTTTTGTAATTTTTTTGCCATTTTTTGGCAAAAAAATATGTCGGTTGGATAAGTTGGGTTCAGATTTATAACCAGGTGATTTACCTAACAACCATGTGATTATCTTGACTAGTACAGTGATTCACTTAATGAATTTTTTCATTCTGTTTTTATAACAGTCATAAAATTGAGTCTGGTCATTCAACATATGACCAAAATTCTGGGCTCAATTTCAGTCATAATTTGAGAATTACATGTATAGTGATATCAGCTGAATGTAAAATGTGCGAATAAATGTAATACTTGTTCCATTTGTGGTACAATATTAAGTAGGAAGTAAAACAAGGGTGCTTCATGTCCCCTTGGGTGCTTAATATGAATTATGGATAAATTGGTGTTGAAAATTTCTGGTAACATTAGAGGTTCATTTGTCAGGGACATAAATCCATGTCTTCTTTTTTCTGCATATAATGTCCTGTTGTTAACTAAGAACCTGAATGACTTGCAGTGAATTTTAGACAAATTATATTATGCAATGAAAAGTGTGAGTATGAAATTTAAAGTGTCAAAGGCCAAAACAGTTGTATTAAAAAAAAATAGAGTGCACAGTTGCAATTATATATTAATACAAAGTTGTCATTGTCAGCCATTCAGTCGTGTCCAATCCTTGATGCCAGATAATAATACAAATTATACATACATCAATAGTGAAAAATTAGCCAGTAGATCACTTTTTATATCACAATATAATGTTTACCAGGGATGGAGTAATGGAGAAAGAAATTTTGAGAGAAGCAAATGCTGACACAAAATAGTGGGTGGTATTTTGTGAAGAATGATGCAAAACTATATGTTTGTATAACAGCATGTGTATAACTTTGTTATATGGAAGTAGGGGTGGGTATGTGGGGAATAACATAAAAGTAAATTGGATGCATTAAGAAATGTGTGTGTACAAGAGGAGATGTTGTCAGGTATAAATGGGCAATGAGTGAAAGTGGGTTGAATAAAAAAAGTGAGTGACCAGCAGAAAAGAAGGACCTTGTGGTGGTTCGGTCATACCAAAAGAATGAGAATGATGAGAATGTGAATGGAATAGGAAATCAAATAAAGGAAAAGTGAATGGGACAAGAGGAAAGGGAAGACTGAGAAAGCCATGACTGGATGGAGTTAATTAGTTCTTCAAAAACCAGTAAAAAGTTCAAAGAGCAAAAATCAAAGTATGAAGTAAATCTTATTTGCCTTCAATCTTTCCTTGGAGGATTAAGTGAAGTATGCCGTATTTTTCTGGGTGTCTCATCGCATGACCAAAATATTCTAACTTTCACTTTTTTATGGTTTTGATGATTTCCCTTGGCTTTCCCAGGAGGCTTATCATTAGTATTAACTATAGTGAGTTATATTTCATCTTCACTTGTATATCTGTAAGATGTACCTATGTGCTACTGACTATATTAGTCCTCATCTTCTCTTTGCTTGAATCTAGACTTGAAACATTGTTCAGAAAGCTTATAACAATTAGTCAAAAGTTGAAAGAAAAGACAAGGCACTGTTGCCATGATTTTTTTCTGTCTGAGTTTCAATCTTACACAGTTTTTGAATGAAACATTACATCTAGTGTAATAGATTTTTATCTTTTATAAAGGGCACTGAGGTATATAAACCCCTATTTTAAAGAATAACTTATCATAACTCCCTAGCCTTTAATTCATAATAAAATCATTTTCTGTATTACTCTGATATATGTTAAAATATTATTCCTGTTGATCTCATAAATCATATTAAGCATTAAAACAGGAGTGTCAAACTCGATTTCATTGAGGGCCGCATCAGCATTGTGTTTGACTTCAGGGGGCCAGGATGGGTGTGGCCTGGTGGGCGTGGCCAGCTCAATGTCACGTGTGTCAGAGGCACCTGTAGTGGCCCAAGCATTTTGCCAGCAAAAACGGGCTCCCAAGCTCTGTTTTCATCTGCTACAGCCTCCTGCAACCCTCTACCAGCAAAATCAAAGCTCAGGAGGACCACACGTGGCCCTCCCAACTCCATTTTTGCTGGCAGAGGCACCATGGGCTGGTCATTCGCTATTTCCAGGGCGGCCCTTGGGCCAGATCTAAGCACCCTATGGGTTGGCTGCAGCTCCAAGGCCTTGAGTTTGACACCCCTGCATTAAAACAAATTACAATATTCACCTTCCTGTCTTAAGTAGACACCATTTGTTTCATTTAAATTCTTGTAGTTTCAACAAGAGAAGAAAGAAGCTAAATGTGAATGGCATCTTCAATCTGAGAAATTGTGTAAGGGCCCAGGGTTCCACTTTTTAATAGAAATAGCTGCAGTATAATTTTCCCACAAGCAATTGGACACTAGTATTTTTAGCCAGTGGAGAGCCAGTGTAAGTTAAGAATAGCAATTGCTACAGTGGGAAACTACACAGTTTCTATTAAGGGGACAGCCAGTACAACAGCTGGCTGGTGATGAATTCATACAAAATATGCAATTGTGCAGCATACATAAGAATATGTTTAATAAATTGTTTATAGTGGAATTGTGAAAAGACAATTGCATATTGTTGCCTTCCTTCTGGAATGGGCATAGTGTTCGTCTTGACAAGCTGCAAATTCTGAGCCCACTCAGTTTATATGGCCTTTCTAGCAAAAAGGCTTTCTACAAGAACAACATAGGTATTTTTTTTTTAAAAATGGAAGAAAGTTAGACAGATACCATCTGTGCATCTGTTCAGAATGTGCAATATTTAGAAAAGCAGGCCAACTCAGACACAAGAAAGGGAGTCACTGCATTTCACAGATGGTCTTCTTCATTTAGTTTTGTGTACCACCCTAAAAATGTAGTGGGAAAGCAATCTTTTCCCATGCAGATGAAACTAAGAGAGGATTCTTTTTCTGGAATCAGGTCATCATTTAAAATGATAACAAAGCATGTTGCTACCCATTTCCCAAACACTGATATTCACTGAGTTGTGTTTGAAGAGAAGCAATGAGGTGCCTGTTATTTATTTCCAAAAAAGTAACAACAATGAGTAGGGAATGCATACTGGTGGATTACTGAAAAGGCAAGGCAGCATCAGATGCTAAAAGTAGCAAGCACAACAACTTAGAACTGGAAAGAAGAAAAAAAGAAAATTGTATTCTCATTCTCACAGCTACCCAATGATAGTATTTGCTATCTTTGTAGTCCTCAATTGAGCCCAAATTTTATCTTGCTCAGTGAGAAATTTGTTCGATGAGTTTTTCCCCATTTTATGACTTTTCTTGCCACATTTGTTAAGTGAATCAGTGCAGTTGTTAAATTAGTAATACGGTTGTGAAGTGAAACTGGTTTCTCATTTGAGAGCTGTATACAATTAATTTTCATTTTAATGTATGCCGATTAGTGTACATTCAAAGTGACAATAAAGTTATTATTTTATTCTATTCTATTCATTGACTTTGCTTGTCAGAAGATTGCAAAAGGTGATTGCATGGCCCTGGGACACTGCAACTCTCATAAATGTGTCAGGCACCCGAATCTAAATCACATGACCGTGGGGATGCTGCAATGGTCAGAAATACTAAAAATGGTCATAGGTCACCTTTTTCAGTGCCGTTGTAACGTCAAACGGTAACTAAGTGAACTGTTGTAAATCGAGGACTACCTGTGTTAATAATCAACCTCATAGTGCTGTTGCAAGACCAAACTGGAATATATTTGGTAAATCACTGTCACATTAAGTTTTGTTTCAATGTGCCTTAGCACTGACTGCAATGAACTATAAAGGTGTATAGATTTTGTTAAATATAAGATTAAATTCTACAGAACAACTACAAATATTAATTTATATTTGCAATAGTGATGAATATCTGTAGCTCAGGTGTGGGATGAGGGTGAAGGTTCATTCTCCAAGCTTGTGGGTTGATTTCCAAACATTTTGTTACCAGGCTAGGTAACATCTTCAGTGGAGTTCAGGGGATGTCAATGTTTTTCTGTTTATAAGGGCATAAGACCTACTGACCACACAAAGCCCTTATAAACAGAAGAACACTGATACTAACATCCCCTAAACTCCACTGAAGATGTTATCTAGCCTGGTAACAAACATTCAGAAACCAACCCACAAGCTCTGAGAACTTATTACTTATTAACTTATATTTTTGTATGCAGCTGGTTCCTAGAATAGACGTAAATGACATATGGACCTGTATCACTATATATAGTACATTGAGGGCCTTGCTGACTTTCAAAATATTGTTATTCTGTGACAAAACTCCAATGAAGTCCCATAATATAGTGTCCCTACCAGGGGGTGAAATCCAGCAGGTTCTGACAGGTTCTGGAGAACCGGTAGCAGAAATTTTGAGTAGTTTGGAGAACCGGCAAATATCACCTCTGGATGGCCCTAGAGTGAAGAGGGAATGGAGATTTTGCAGTATCCTTCCCTTGCCATGCCCAACAAGCCATGCCCACCAAGCCACGACACCCCATCAAGCCATGCCTACAGAACCAGTAGGAAAAAATGTGTATTTCACCACTTGTCCTTACCTCTTAGAGTGTGGCAGATGTTGTTTTGCTTTGCCTTTCTTCTGAGGTTCTTCCAGCCGTTGAAGTGGAAGAGATTTTCTCACACATCCTATGAATGAGTTGAAGTTTTTTATTGCTGCAGTTGTAGCTTAGCATGTAGTTCTTCAACAAGGCGAATCCCAGCCATTGTATGTAGAAATCATTTGTTTGTTTACTACTACTATTTATACCTCACCTACCCTGTTTCCCCCAAAATAAGACATCCCCTGATAATAAGTCCAATTGGGCTTTTGAGCGATGGCAATAAGGCCAAGCTCTTATTTCAGGGTTCAAAAAAATATAAGACAGGGTCTTGTTTTCGGGGAAACACGGTATGTCTAATGAAAGTTTCAGAAGATGAAAGAGTAAACAAAACTCCATGAGAATTAAATATAATCCAGCAAAATATACATAGCAATTATCCCCAAAGTATCACAATGGCATCATAATACATCATTAAAACAAGAGTTAGAAAAGATCTTACTAAGATTAAAGGATCTTTGTTGCCAGACAGACAGTGAGCTGAAGAGGGGCCATTGTTAAAAATGATAAAGACTCTTGCAACAAGCACAGTACCTGGTGGTTTCATAGTCATGTCCACGTGTTTTTGGTGAACATATCCCAAGTTTCCAAGAGGAGATTAAAAGTTTCTAAAAGTTCTTCATATCCCATCAGTTCACTGAAATGAACTGAGCCTGGAAACAAACTAATGAAGATAAAGATCAGCTGCATTTTAAGCCATCTTCAAGAGAAATCCCATGACATCATATGAACTATATAAATTCAACCTGAAGTAAATTGGACAATAGATGCCCAAAATCAGCCTTGGAAGATAGCTGATAGAATGTGAACACATTCCTAATTAAAGCTCAATTACTTGTGAGCTGTATTGAATCTAGGGAGTGACTCTGTGTTGCAAACTGACAGTTTTTAAAAAAGGTCTTCTTGATAATCCTTTAAAGATTATAACTGCAGATATGAGGTCAATTTGGAGGAGTATACAGCAAAACAGAAGAGGAATAATTCAGAAAAGGTAGACTCAGACACATTTCACCTGTGGGAATGATTAGCAGCGTCAAGTTTCTGAGTGGGCAGCTAACGAGTAGGCTGGCTTGGTCCCTCAACAGCAAGACACTGGTGAAGTGGGCACAACAGCGCCTGCATTTTCTGTGTCGCTTGAGAAAAGTACATCTTCCTTCCCCTGTCCTTACCACTTTCTGTAGAGGGATGATCGAGAGCTTCCTGTCATTTTCCATCACAATCTGGTTTGGAAGCATTACTGCCTCAGACAGGAAGGTAATGCAGAGGGTGGTGAGGATAGCAGAAAAGACTATTGGCAGCTCACTGCCTTCTATCCAGGTCATAGCATTTAAGTGTTGCTTGTGCAGAGTCCACGGGATTCTCTGGGACACTACACATCCTCTTCATGACATGTATACCTTGTTACCTTCTGGGAAGAGGCTTCGTGGCTTCCGAAGCAGAACATCCAGACTCAGCCAGTTTTGTTCCGCACAGTATCAGCCTTGTGAACTCTCAAGCTTCCTATTTCTGGTATGCATTCAAGATGGACAGTGGTTAATATTTATATTTATATGTATTTATATGTATATAATATTTATATGTATTCATATGTATATAATACTTATATGTATTTATATGTTAGGGTGTAGATGTATAATTTGAATCTATATAGCATATATATCTGTGTGTTTTATATATATATATATATATATATATATATATATATATATATATATATATATATAATATATATATATAGGCAGCAAAAGGTCTGCTGGCTGCCAGAAGAAAAGAAAAAAAAAAAAAGCCCAGAAACTAGTGAATGAGATTTCACTGAACTAGGGCTGCATAAAATCTTGGCTTACGTAAGTAGAACCTGGCTAATGAGAAATATATATACATATACATATACATATACATATACATATACATATACATATACATATACATATACATATACATATACTGTGTGTATATATAT
>WNWU01000001.1:24057094-24069239 GCA_012654045.1 Ptyas mucosa
TATATATATATATATATATATATATATATATATATATATATATATTTATTCTGAGGTTTTCACGGGTATTTGTATGTAGGTCTTTGGTTATTCGGGTTTTCTCCCACATAAAATTGGAAGTGTCTTGGCAACGTTTCGACAAAGTCTCATTTGTCATCTTCAGGCTGGTGTTCTCGGCTTTGTGCTTCCAGGAGCAAATCGCTCCTGGAAGCACGAAGCCAAGAACACCAGCCTGAAGATGACGAATGAGACTTCGTCGAAATGTTGCCAAGATATATATAATATATAGCATGTTATATATGTGTACACTTTGGAGAGCAGGCAACAGAATTTCCTTTTTAATGTGTGCCAGTGTGCCCACAGGGCACACGGAAAAAAAACGACAATAAGGATTATCTAACTAATAATTCTTTCTCAACCATCTATATATTCCAATTATCCTTTCTCTACATATACAATTACTAAAACTATCCTTTAAAAAATATTGGTATCATCTTTATCACATTCTAGAGAAATGCTAGAGGACAGTGGTTAGAGATGGAAGAGGAGGTGGACACAATATTTATTATTTTAAAAGTGGTATTTTTTAAAACTATAAATTGCCAAATTTTCATGTGTTCAGGGCAGGACACAAAGGTATTATGAGGTCTAGCTATCAAATGAGATTAGAACTATTTAAAAATATTTAGAGACATCAACTAGTGATACTGTTGGGGGTTTTATATGTCTATGGGTACCTCATTGTCAGCGCTTAACATTAGTTGCTGTCTGACCTGCAGGTTTCCATTTCTTAGCTCACCTTCTAACATCCGTGCAACCATTCTGCTTTCTAGGCTACCATATTTGGGCTGCAAAAGTCTGGAAACTAGTAGATGGCATCAAAGAGATACAAAAGGGAGCAAATACTTGCAACCATTTAATGAATACCTGGATTCTTGCAGCTCGTATATGGTAAAGGTAAAGGTAAAGCATGGGTGAAATCCAGCAGGTTCTGACAAGTTCTGGAGAACTAGTAGCGGAAATTTTCAGTAGTTCGGAGAACCGGCAAATACCATCTCTGGCTGGCCCCAGAGTGGGGTGAGAATGGAGATTTTGCAATATCCTTCACCCAGGACTGGGGAGGGAATGGGGATTTTGCAGTATCCTTCCCCTGCCACACCCACCAAGCCATGCCCACCAAGCCACACCATGCTCACCAAGCCACGGCCAGAGAACCGATAGTAAAAAAAAAAAAATTGGATTTCACCACTGAGGTAAAGGTTCCCCTCACACATATGTGCTAGTCGTTCCCAACTATATGGCAGTTCTCCTGTTTTTAGTGAGAGCTTTAGTGCAGCTATTTCTGTCGCTGAACAGGAGTCACAAGTTCTTCCCAAACATTAAGGCAAAGATATACAAATGTTTGGTTGTGGTGATAAACATACAAGTGTTATCTCTTTACCATAGATACTGTTTTTGGTGCTTTTTTTAAATGAACCATTCATCTAAAAAAGGAAGCCCTGGGACTAGATCTTTCACCTTCCTTCTATTGTCATTTTCCAATTGTTTTATTTAAAAAAAAACACTTACATTAGCAGCTTTACTGATGTTGAATTTCAGCCTAGATTTGGAAACACCCAGAAAAGGGAAATGCCAAGACAAAGTTGGGGTTTTTTTTGTTTTTGTTTTTAAGACATCCCTTGAAAATTTGGTGTGCATTTTCCATCTATTAGACTGTTAACTGAGTTTTTTAACAGGGTTACATGGAACAATGTTGGGGATCTCAGTCCCAATTTTCACTTCCTTGCAAAGTGTGAGGGTTGTTAAGGGGAAAATTCTTTCACTTGTCCATGGTACACATAGTAGGGACAGTGGTGGGATTCAAATAATTTAACAACCGGTTCTCTGCCCTAATGATTTCTTCCAACAACCAGTTCACAAAACTGCTCAGAAAGTTAACAACCGGTTCTCCCAAAATGGTGTGAACTGGCTGAATCCCACCACTGAGTAGGGACCTCTCGTTGCTGCTCCTAATCTTAACAGGTTCTCTGATTTTCTCAATAGAGTACGCAAATCCCCAGCTGAGTGGAGAGACCTTTCACCCATGTCTCCTGTACTACATATTGGTACTGTATCAAATGTTTATTCTCTCTCCCCACACTTTCTTGTAGAAGTTTTCCCGCATTTTGAGGAAGAAAAGGGGAAGCATTCTCTAGTGCTATGCATCTTTCATGTACTTTAGAAATAGCCTGGTCATTGTATCTGAAAGTTGTGTCTTTTCTTGTACAATAATCTCTCCTGTTGTGGCCCGTACGCGGCCTGTGCAGCTAGTAGCTGATTCAGAAAGCGAGGAGGCTGATGTGGTGCTGCGCCAGCAGCCTGTGCAGCTGGCACTCGAGTCAGACAATGAGGTGGCTGGAGAAGATGTGGTGCCAGAGGCAGGGATTCAGCCAGGGCCTTCAGAACCTCCAGAAGCTCCCTTAAGTAAAGAGGACGAAGAGGAGGACCCTCTCCTAGATGCACGGGCACGCAGAGCTGCCAAAAGGCAGGAGTGGCTCCTCAGGAAGAGGTCTCCCCAAGAGTAAGGCTTGGGGCTAATTGGCCACTCCCTTAGCCTATTTAAGGAGGAACGCCGACTGAAGCAATTTGCAGGGAACAACTTAGTTCACATACCTTGGTGTCTTGTCTTCCTTATCTTATCAACTTCCTGCAGATTGCTTCTGGGCATTCTGCCAACCATAGTAAGCTTTCAGTTATTATTCTTTGAATTCTTGGCAGCTGTTAATGCAGTTAATTAACAGCCATTGTTGTAAAATACTGGTTTATTTAGTAAACTAAGGTTTGTACAGACTTTGTGTGTGCTGCGTTCTTTGGGTCCATAGCTGGGGCAGAATATCTCCACTGATCACACAGACTCCGTGGCTTCTGAAGTTGTCATGCTAAAACTCCACCTTTAACACTTTCTTTAAAGTCAGGAACTTGAGCAACCAAGAAATGTTGAAGAATGATGGAAAAAGATGTACAGGAAGTCCTTGACAACAGTTCATTTAGTGACCATTCAAAGTTATAAGGGCAGTGAAAAAAGTGATCTTTGACCATTTTTCACAGTAGCAACCATTGCAACGTCCTCATGATCATGTGATCAAAATTCAGACACTTGGTTCCTACTTATGGCCATTGCTTTGTCCCAAGATCACCTTTTGCAACCTTCTGACAAGCAAAGTCAATGGCAAAGCCACAGTCACTTAACAACCAGGTTACTAACTTATCAACTGCACTTAACTGAAGCAAGAAAGGTCATAAAATGGGGCAAATGTCTCACTTAACAACAGAAATGTTGGGTTCAATTGGGGTCGTAAATCGAGGACTACCTCTAATAGAAAGACAAGTTTGGCCATAAAATAAGCACAACAAAGCAAAACAAATATTTCACAACCCTTAATAAGGTAGAAAAATAAAAGCACTTTTACAAAACTCTTAGAAAACTGGCAAGTTTGGGCCTTTAAGCTCAGATCAGGTGCAGTAAGATGAATAACGAGTGTGAGCAGAGCTTTGTGAGCTCCAAGGCAAATTCCTCACTGGAGCTGCCAAATCCAACACCTAGAGGACAGCAAAGAAATGGCAACATGCTAAGCCTTTGCTGCCAGCTAGTGGCAATCCAGAGCTTTTCAGCCCAAATATGGTACTCCTATAATGACGGCTGGGTGGCTCTATAGTCAGTGACATCATATCAATGTTTGTCTATTGTTTTACCCTAGGTTGCTAGGGGAGAGGTGCCGGATTGCTGCTTTCAACAGCAACTATACTCCTTCCTAGTTCTGCTTTGAAAAAAATGTCCTGAAGGCATACTTAAATAAACAAGGAGAAAGTTTGAGAGATGTGAACTTTTTGTGACTACTTTCATAAAACTCTGGAAACTTCTCTGCAGGATCTGCTTTTCACTCTATTGGGGGTTACCTGAATATCCCCCAAGTAATTTTAAAATGATCATATTAGTGTTTCAAGAAATTTGGATGGAAGAGGTAATACTTATTTGAATTATTTGTTTGTTTGTTTGTTTATTTAACCATCTGTATAGTCTCCCCCACTCAAAAGACCCTGGACAAATTATGACATGAATGAAGGCAAATACACAATTATCTCAGGATAATTGTAGGATTGGATCCCACAAGATTATGACCACTGGTGGGTTGCTCCCGGTTCTGTCCAGTTCTATAGAACCAGTAGTAAAACCGGCGGGAGGCTCCACCCACCCGGCACAACATCATCATTGGTGATCTGAGCATGTGCAGAAGCTTCCTGCTGCAAACCGGTAGTAAAGGTAAGTGGAACCCACCCCTGATTATGACGTATCATCACTATAAAGTCAGCAATAGAAATAAATCAAATTTATAAAAAGACTAGCAATAGATCAACTCTCATGTAAGAGGGATGTCAATAAAACTTAGGTAGGCTTGACTGTGAGGTGTAACAAAGTTGTCTCCAAAGATATGCTATAAACCAAGAGGGAGGTTTAAGGACCCCTGAGGTTAAAGAGATCCAAAATGTTGGATCACCGTAGAGACCTGACTTTGGTCATTAATAAAAACAATTGTCCATTTGGACAATCTGCGATTTAGCTGACCTCTGTAGTTGGTAAAGCTGCCAGGTGTTTTTGACCATCTTCATTGTCAGATCTGAAATTCAGATTCAAAGCAAAGTCTTCTTTTTAGAGACAACACGGCAGTAATGGTGTCAAGTAATGTGACAGAATGGGGAGTTAACTTTTGTTTACATAGTTTACCACCAAAGGTTCTCTGTCTTCAGTGCTTTCTGGAAGGCCTGCACCACAGAATACAGTCTAAATGAAGGTTATTTCATAAAGTTGGTGCCATTGTAGAGCAACACCATGTTCTCATGTCAGCCCCTTTGATGTCATTAAAGTGTGGAACAATTGAAAGCCTCTCCCAGACAGCTTGATTCTGGCTGAAGAAGGTAGGTCCTTGGAACTAAGCTATGCAGAGTTTAGAGATCAAACGCAGAATTTGAATCCCATTTGAAAGACTATTGGTAAGCAATGGAGAGGCTTGACCACAAGTAAAATGGGCTCTTGACAGTTAATACCTGTCAGTAAACAGGTTGTAGCATTCTGTACCATTTGCAGCTTCCAGGTAACACATAAAGGCAACCCCCTATAGATCACATGTGGTAATCTAGACATGCAGTGATAAGGCATGAATTGTTCTTCTAAGATCTTGGGTGGTTGGCATATCAACTTCAGCTGGGTGATGGCACTCCTGGGCTCCCTTTCCAAGAGGATCCCTAAGTCCAGGAAGACCTACAAGCTCATAAACCTGCTCTTTCGTAATAGTAACATATATAAAACATCCATGATACAGAACACGAAATGTCAATAGTGAACATATTCACTATAAATTATCCATATGTATAACATCCAACATTAAAATATCCATAATAAAAATCCCATATTAATTTTAAAAGTAATGAGCATAACTACCATCACAATTCCAGTCACCATTGGAATAGACATCCTGTTTGTTCCAATTCTACTTCTCAATGTTACCCTTTTGTCCCAAGACATAGTCAGCATTAAATGCATCACATTCTGGGAGAAAGGTCTTGGGAGAAAGGATCCCTCCTAAGAGTTTGCAAATCTTAGATTTCCCAAAAAAATCTGATAGCTACATTGGTGGTTGGACTGCCTTAAGGCAATCAAAATTGTGTAAATACATACTTGACATTTTACATCATAGACATCAATTTATGCTATTTATGCAAATAAATGAAGTCAAATGTCAGTTACATAGATATAGAAATACTGTAAAATATGCCAGTTCTGTGGCCTGCTTTAAATGCAACAGATTTTGTGCATGGCTTCGGGATTGAGTAGAAGGGAGACGTTTCTCCATAACATCCAATATTCATTGACTAGAAGGCCAGAGAACTGAGATTTTATTGCAATAACAAACTGACAGCCCAAATTTATTGCACGCAAACTTATGCTGATGATCAGGTTGAGGTAGGCTGTTTTATTCTTGATATGCAACCAAAATTGTATTTATACCAAATCAGTATATAGTGGTTGCTTCACCATCATCCAGAAATGTCTGCTTTTCATTTATTTCCAATTTATGTATTTTTAAATTTCTTTCCTTTAGGAGCTCAAGGTGGTTATAAAGGATTCTCTCCTGCAATTTTTCCAACAATAATTCTGTGAAGTTCTGTAGATTCAACTGAGAGAGACTGGTCCAAAGGAACTCAGTGAGCTTCCATGACTAACAGTAGACCAGAACCTGTATCTTCTTGGAGCCAATTTAATATCTTAACCTTTATGCACTTAACCAGCATTAAAGAAAATCAGACTGCATGGAAATTGCATTATAGGCCAAAAAACCTGGTACTTCATAGCATTATTTGAGGGTTTGAGATAAAGACAGGATATGTTGTCTTCTTGTTCCCATTTGTCTTTATTTTATATGACAATCTTGTCTGTTGTTCAGTAGCTAAGGCATGTCCAACTCTTTGCAATCGCATTGATCATAGCATGCCAGGCTTCCCTGTTCTCCACTGTCTCCCAGAGTTTGGCCAAATTCATGTTCATAGTCTTGCCCAAGTTTTCCTCAATTTCTTTTAAAATGCAAACTGTGGAACTAAATCTGGGGAAGGAAGAAAAATTTACTTAAACTTTTGTTCCCAGGTATATCTATATCTATGCAGTTTTCCTGGCCACAAAATACCCATTGCTTCCTTACAGGATACTTTCCAACTTTTGAAGCTTGCCTACAGTCTAGGAATTTCCAGGTGGTTTCCCATCCAAATGGACCCAGGGCTGATGCTACTTAGCCTCCAGGGTCAGACACGATCAGTCAGGTGCTGCCACCAGGCTGAGGCAAGTGTAGTAGTTACCATGAGAAATAAAATTCATCCCACCCACATAACCAGGGTGAAAAGGGAAAGGAATGTATTTGTGGCAGTAAAAGAATGGAAGCATCTTGCGTGTTTACATTTTATTGCTGTCACTAGTGGTGCCATGTCAAGAACAGCCTTCTCAGGGGGCACAGCCTGATTTGTAGAGCGACTGCATTTTTGTAGGCTTTCCTTAGCGCAGCCACCACAAGCGAGAAAGGGACACACTCACTTAACTATACCCTTAAAACGCTTCTAAAGATGCCTCCCGAAAGTCACAGTCCGTCCTTAGATTGTTCAATTTTTGGAATTCTTCGGGAGTGAGAACAGACTCTGTTGTCAACAGAGTCCTGTTCACAGAAACTAGGCAGGAAAATGAAAGAAGGGTCTCTATTGTTCAGGGATGTGGTGTAGGCTGCAAGAATGTGTGGGGAATGTGAAGTCTGCATATCACGGAGAAAGAGGGGCCTTTGTGTGAAAACACTGAAGTAGAATGTCAATCATATAAATAACTCTTACCTCATTTTTTATTCGAAGCATGGCCGTCATAATTTTCAAACCATATATCAATGAGCATGGATATTATAGGTTTCCTGGAACATATTGCTTTCAACTTCCCACCCTGCCCCCCACCCCCACCCTTCCCAGTCTGCCCGCCGCATTCAGTCAAACCCTCTACCATAAAAACAGAGACAGAAAGAAAGATTTGAGGCCTCTATTTAAGTGAGATCACTGAGTCCACCGACATGGAGGACTGATTGTGGTGCTTTTGGACAGATTCCTACCAGAGAACTACACGTGGAAAACATGACGTCAGAATTGAAAATCCATGTGGATTTTGCAGGAAGGAACTGGGAGGAAAGCAATTGGTTCATGTTGGCTCCAGTTTATTAAGCTCTCTGGTAAAATTCATATGGATTTACAGTTTCAGGCAAATGTTCTTCTTCCCTGTGCATTCCACCGCAAGATTAATTGCAAAATAATCACAGCCTTCTGTGGAAAAATACATCACATCAGAATTGGCTCCTCTCACTATCACCTTCAGTGGACTATGATCTTCCCTTCCAGGCAGATCTTCGTTTACTTCTTCTTCAATGCTTGTATAGAAGTTGATAAACTCAGGTGCTGGGATTTGGGGTGGGGTGGAGGGGAAAAATCAATAGGATTGGATTTGAGTGATGTACATCCCACTGGATTACTTAGTATGATGAGGCATGATGCAACCCCACCAAGCTTTGCTGGGAAATTCTTTGAAATCCTGAGCTTAAGGCAAGCAACAAGCCTGGAGAGAGAATATTTTAGCTAATAAATGCTTTTGTTCCTCTAACAAGCAAGTTCTTGAAGGCTTGCCTTGCCAAGATAGGAATACCATACCTGCCAAGACAGGATTGGAGTTGGCTTCTATTCCAGAACAGCATCCTACGTGTTGGTTTTATGAGGTGCTGTCTAAGAGAGATCACCCTTTGAGATACAATATAATTGTTTTGCCTGGCAGTGATAGAAGGAGGTTGAGTGCTGAAATATCACCCACGCTGGAAAAGTTGTTAGCCATTATTTAATTAGATAATGCTATATGCTGCGTCACTTTAAGTACGTCCAACGAGCGTGCCACAGTGTTTTAACTTCAAGTGGGTACTGAAAAAAAAAAGAAAGAAATCCCTGCAGGTATGATTCTTCAAGAGAATATTGCAGGAATGTGCACATAGTTAGTTACAAGAAGCTACAAGGTGATCCAGTCCTATCCTTTGAGGTTTCCTGGACTGTATTCATTGTCTTGAGATAAAGAATGCCTCTAAGTTGCAAGAACTAACTAGTAATATGAGATATAATGATAGCTGGCTTTGTCAAGTGGGTGGATGACATGAACAAAATGCACTGAAGGAAAAAAAAAGTGATCCAAATTAAATTTGATACTTCTGCATAGTTCAGACTATAAGTTGTCATCTTCCAAACTATCACTTTTCTGTCTGCAGAATTCTGGCTCTAGAGTCAGTAGTGGTGGATCTGTTGCCAAGAGCTCTACCACTGTCTCCAGAGAATAATCTAGAAGCCTTTAAAAACAGACTTGGTGGCTGTAAGACTTTCCCCACTGCTGTGTTAAAATATTTGTTTGTTTGTTTAAACATTTACATGGTTGCCCATCTTAAAATAACATTTATTTATT
Organism: Ptyas mucosa; assembly: GCA_012654045.1. Taxonomy (NCBI): domain Eukaryota; kingdom Metazoa; phylum Chordata; class Lepidosauria; order Squamata; family Colubridae; genus Ptyas; species Ptyas mucosa. The sequence goes on from WNWU01000001.1 coordinate 24,066,144, forward strand.
TATTTATTTATTTATTTATTTATTTATTTATTTATTTCTGTTATTATTAATTTTTTACAAATAACTCGAGGCAGGAACTTTCCTGTTCCTATTTTCCCCACAACCATTCTGTGAGGTGAATTAGGCCGAAACAGAGTGCCTGGCCCAAGGTCACACAGCTGGTATTCCTTGGCTAAGGTGGAACTAGAAATCATTGTTTCCTGCTTTCTGGCCTGGTGCCTTAACCACTAACTCACCATCCTTGAATCAGCGCAAAACAATATGGACACCAAAATCTGCTGCCCCATTTCCAATGCCTATCTTGCCTGTATGGCCTATTACTCTATTTCAAAACACTGGCAGCTTCATGGCACTGCATCCAAAGCATTTGGTACATCATGGGGACCCAGCACAAGTACAAAAGCGCTAAGCACAGATCTGAAAGCAGAATATTTTGGTAGGCCCTCCCTTCATATTCAAACCAGATATTTATCTTTTGCCAGACCACCAGTATAGTAGTCCAGCATGTTGTACAAGAACTTGGCCATGGAACCATTTGCAGGACCCTTTTAAAAAGGCATATATTCAGGCTGCATTCACTCAACATTCAATCAGTTGGGTAGAACCATTCCTATTCAAAGGCATGATATCTACAATGGATATTATCTATAATGCCATAAAGAAAACTCAGCAGTTTCCAAATGCCCCTACCGGTATTATTGACTTTTGTTCTGGCAATTCCTTGACCCACGCTGCAGGGATTGACTCAAGAGCTATGTGCTGTAATAAACGTTTACAGAGAAAGGGCTTAGCAAACAACCATTTCAGCATAATCGGGAATTCTCCTTCAAGCTCCTTCAACATTCCATTCATATTCATCTTCCTTATCTGCTCTGTCAGTTTGCAAGAAACAGTTTGGAAAACGAGATCAGAAAAGGTGTCAACCCCGTGTTCAAATGCCTATTCCTCCAATCCATAGAATTTCCATATTTAGTGTACATTGTGCAAGTGATTGCGGAATGAGTTGTTCTGTTTGGAAGACAATCCTATTCAGACTCTCCTGGATTATCCTGGACTCTGTTCCTTTTTGCATATGAAATTTCATATAATTGCACATGTATTTATCCAGATTGGCCTGAAGAGATAGTGCAAAAGAACAAGTTTGAACTATTTTGAATATGCTCTTTTGGCACAGAGTTTAATTTCCGTAGCAAGGGGAAAGCATACCTTGTAATGTTTAAACAGAAGTTGCTTTTTTCAAGACCACTAATAGGTCTGGGTAGTTCCATGCCCACAAGGTGAGTTATTCGGTGATGTCTGAGGTCTGTGAGGAGCTGGCTTGTGAGAGGAACAAGCAGGAAGTTGGTCCTAGTAAGACAGAAAGAGTTGTGTTTGAATAGTCACTAGGTTAATGTATTAACAGAAATTCAGTTTCTGAAAATGTTTGGCAACCATTGCCTTTTTATTAAAGAGGGCCATTCTCCACTATTAACTTGCCTTTAATTCACGTCATGGCAGTAACCTAATATCCCTTCAGTAACAGTAACAGAGTTGGAAGGGACCTTGGAGGTCATCTAGTCCAACCCCCTGCTCACACAGGAGGCCTATACTAGGGATGGATCATGGGTAACAAAGTTTTTATACACCTTAGGTCCGGTGGAATAAGGGGAAAATATTACTTTGAAACTGGTACAGCCAAGGATAATTTCAACCTGTTTTACTCATACTGTAGGTTGCAGAGGAGATACCTTGATTTCCTATTGCTATGGTGTTTATTTATTTGTTTGTTTTCTTGTTTGTGTATATGTCTTCCATTCGTATGGCTGTCCACTTATTCTTAAGAACAAAGCCAACTTGTCAAGGGGAAACAAACAAACTCTAACAATTATATTCCTGTTTCATTTGTCTAGACCAGTGATGGCTAACCTTTTTGCCGTCGTGTGCCAAAAGCGTGGGGGAGCGTGGGGGGGAGTCACACGCATGCGTGCCCACACCCATAATTCAATGCACCCCACCACCTGCTCATGCGCACATGACACACATTTTTGGCACACGATGGCACAGTGGGCCCAGTAGGCCTGTTTTTTGCCCTCCCCAGGCTCCAGATGCTTTCTAGGAACCTGGGGAGGGTGAAAATGGCCTCCCCCCCCAGAGGCTGTTTCCCAACTTCCAGTAGGCCCAGAAGGCCCGAAAATCAGCTGGCCGGCACGCGCATGCATGCTGGAATTGAGCTAGGGCAATGCTCACGTGCCCACAGATATGGCTCTGCGTGCCACCTGTGGCATGTATGCCATAGGTTTGACATCATGAGTCTAGACTATTCTTCACACACAATGAGCCACAAGATCTACAAAGAACAAAAGCAGCTTGGAGATCATCAAATCCTATCTATTGTTTATGTCGAAATCAGCAGCATGTGTGCATTTATCTGGTCTTATTCACATAAGAGACCTAAAATCTGAGCAGTTGCTGTAAAGAGATATTGTGTAGCTAATCAAGCTATCTTTCTTCTTTGAGAAGCTATAGACAGAACGTGATGTTCTGTTGGGTGCTAAAGGCCAAAGTGTGGGAAGAAAGGTGAAGCTAGAGATGCTGTGAAAGAAAGAAAAAAGAAAAAAGAACCGTCCATAAGCTCAATAGAGATTTGTACTGTACTTTTCATACTATTATGGAAAAGCTAAAAGTTGTGATTTGATGTTAATGCCTTATTTTACTGTAACACAGAGAGAGTCGGAAGTCATGCTTTTTTTCTTTTTTCCCTATCTTTCCTCACTTCTCTTCCCCCTTCTCCCCCACCACTCCTTTTCTATTTACTTTTTTTGTATTTTATAATACTTTATAACTCAATAAAAATATTAAACTTGAGATTTGTACTGTACTTTTTGTAAAGATAAGCCTAAGGTAACCTTTATTGTACAGTTTTCTGGGTCCACAATGGCACACATTAAAATTCTGATGCCCACTCTCAAAAGAACACACACACATACTGTATACACAGACAGACAGACAGACAGATGGAGATGGAGATGGAGATGGAGATGGAGATGGAGATGGAGATGGAGATGGAGATAGACAGAGACAGAGACAGAGACAGAGACAGAGACAGAGACAGAGACA
>WNWU01000001.1:24069249-24094432 GCA_012654045.1 Ptyas mucosa
AGACAGAGACAGAGACAGAGACAGAGACAGAGACAGAGACAGAGACAGAGACAGAGATAGAGATATACACATATATAAATATGGACTATGTGACATACATATATTAAAAATGGACTATGATTTTCTATATATAAATTATATATAGAAAATATACTGTCTAAGCTGAGAGGATTTGGTCTATTGAGCTGTCTTTTTAAAAACACCTTATGTACCATTTATAACTTTATAGAAAACTATATGTTAAATCCCATATTATGCTAGGAAAATTAAATCACCCTGCTCCCATAGCAATGTGAAAAGAGAGACAAGCTACTTACTGTTTATCCCAATTAATGTGGACAGTGGCTATGCTTTCCATCAGAAAAGCATAGCTTTTTCAACAGGAAGAAATCCCAAATAACTAAGTTCAATAATCAAGAGGGGATCTTGATAACATGTTTCTACCGTTCAGCAAAGAATTATGATACGACCACTCGTACAGATAAATTTAGTACCTAGAAAGTTAATTGGAGGCAATATGTGAAACAAGAGACATACTTTCAGCTTCAAATGATCTTGTTAGGTATGCATTCACTCAATAAAGATTTGTCTCTTTTAAAAGGATACATGCACACATCTTTCTCTCTCCACCCCCACCCCCTTTCTCTCACATATACATATATACATGCCTTGTTGGTCATATCTTGGTCACTGGTCAATGAAAATTCTCTCTCTCTCTCCCTCCCTCCCTCACCCTCCCCCCCTCTCTGTTTCTTATAAATATTTACCATTTGCCATTTATTTCCCATCCTTAACAGATACGTAAATATTTCATTTAAATGGAAACACATTTAATATTTAATTTGCTTTTCCTACCCTGTACTTGCACTTCTGAATGCTATGGAGTTTCACTTTTGATTCTAAGCAGTTTCATTTTCTAAGTGCCATAGCCTTGTGCAATATTTGCATTCCAGGCACTGTAGGAGAATGTTGAAACCTTAACTTCAAAGCTATTTGTTAAAGAATTTGTTTTATCAGTCATTCAGGCTCTTCATGTTAGGTTAAAACAACAAAGAAAAGGTGCCCTTTACCTAGTTTAATACCTCACTGTTCTTCCCCCATGAAACCCTCTGAAAAAACTACTCTGGCAGTTGGGAGAGCCTAGAGAAAGGATTAGATAAGGAGCAAACCACTGTACTTGTAGTGTGAGTTTTAGAAGCTTGACTTACCAAAATGCCTCCAGGTAGTTTCCCGTTTTGGTTTTTTGAGTTTTGGGTTTTTTTGCCTTGCCAAAGAACTCTTCACCTGTAATTCAGGAGAATGGGCACACTCTCCATCTATTCACTGATACGCTTTTCAACCTTGCTCCATAGTGCTTTTCAATCTACTTTAAAGCTCAATTGAGAGATCCCTTCCTCAATTGGCTGGGAAGAATAGGATGTCACAGCTATATATAAAAATGCATAGAAATTGGGAGTTGGAATTCATTCATTCTGATTCCCAGGTTGGCTGGATATCTAATTACAAAGAGCAGCAATCAGTATCCACATACTGTATGTTAATCTTTGAGCCATACTATTGCATCAACAGTTGGGATATGCAGTTCAGACAGGTATGCATATGGAGGGAGTATAGATGGGTATCAACAGACCTACACTACTGTCACAATCAACATTTTAGGAAAATTCTCTTCCATCCTGTGGTGAGGCAGTCCCAAGTTTAGTACTCTTGAAAAACAAGTTTCCAGCAGTTTCATCAATAAACTTGGGGCCTTATATCCTCCCCATTCTGCCTTCTGGCATCTTTAAGGATACCTCTACAAATCATTATTTCCACCCTCCAATCTCTTGCAACACAAACAATATTTACCTGCAAATATATTCACTTCTGATAACATAATTAATCCAAAAAACGTTCAGAGGCCTACAAAACCAATCAGCATTTCCTCTAGCTGTCAAATAGGAGAGTGTAAAAGAGTCACTTAAGGCATGTCATACTCTAAGTCTTTTTTAACAATTTTTTAAAAAAAGCCTTTTTAAAGGAAAATAAAATTAATTGCTAACATCACCATACACCTATTCTTCTTTTACTGATCTGGAAGAGGGTTTTCTTTTGTATGAGCATGGATAATGGTCTGTGAGAATGTTCTTGAGAAACAGAAGAGGAGGAAGAAGGACCATAGAACAGGCAATGGTCAGATAAGAGGCTGCTTGCAAAGATTGATGTTGATGTCAGAGATGTATTTTCAGACTTGCAAGATTTTGTTAATGAAACCTTATAATAAAATTAAAACCAGTACTTGTGGGTGAGATTCTTATCTAGACTACTATCTACTTATCTATTATTATTATTTACTTTATTCATTAAACATGAAACTCAGTTAACTGAACATTCAAAAATGCATCACATTTATTGTTGTTGTTGTTGTTGTTGTTGTTATTTACACAAAAATGACAATATACACAGCAAACGAGATAACCATGCTGGATTTCATATCCCAAATCACTAGTCGAACACTTCCCAAGCGTTTAGCATTGTGTGATGTATTGGCGGATTATACGAGCAGATCCCAGTAAGGTGGCTTTCTGCAGCTGACCAATGGTGATCTTGTCAGAGCCAATTGTTTTTAAGTGCTTGCTTAGGTCTTTCGGCACAGCACCCAGTGTGCCGAGTACCACTGGAACCACCTGCAGTGGTTTATGCAAATTCGATTCTCGAGTCCTGATATTTGGTGACATTTTCAAGTTGTTTCTCGTCAATTCTGCTGTCACCAGGAGATGATGATGATGATGATGATGATGATGATGATGATGATGATGATGATTTACCTAGACAGATCTTGATGGACTTGAATTCTGGTCCCTATCCAACAAAATGCAATTCAGTGATGGAAAAAAGTCAGATTTTATACTTAAGCAAGAAAAAACAAATACACAGGTATAGAATAGATGGTACTTTGCTCAATAGCAGTAATTGTGAGAGGGATCTAGGAGTCCTGGTGTACAACCACTTAGCTAGCAGTATGCTGCAGCTGCCAAAAAAAGCAAAGTTCTGGGCTGCGTCAACAGAGGGATAGTATCAAGTTCATATGAGGTGTTAGAGCCACTTTATACTGCACTAGTGAGAACACCTTTGGAATTCTGCATCATTTTGTTCACCATGATACAAAAATAGATGTTGAGACTCTAGAAAAAGTGCAGAGAAGAGCAACAAAGATGATTAAGGGACTAGAGGCAAAGATCAGTTGCAGGAATGTCTAGTCTAATGAAGAGAAGGACTTGGGGTGATATGACAGCAGTATTTAAGGAGTTGTCACAAAGCACCTGAAGGCAGGACAAGAAGTAACTGATGGAAATTTATCAAGGCGTGTTCCATCCTAAGGAGAAATTTCCTGACAGTGAGTACTATTAATCAGTGTAATGGCTTGCCTTCAGAAGTTGTGGGTGCTCCATTACTGGAGGTTTTAAGAAGAGACTGAACAGTCATTTGTTTGGAATGGTATAGGTCCGTGATGGCGAACCTATGGCATGAGTGCCACAGGTGGCACGTGGAGCCATATTGGTGGGCACGCGAGTGTTCCCTAGCTCAGCTCCAGCGTGCATGCGCGCACCACCCAACTGATTTTCAAGCCTTCTGGTCCCACAGGAAGTCAGGGAACTGGCTGTTTCCAGCCTCTGGAAGGCCTCCAGGGGGGATGGGGAAGGCTGTTTTTGCCCTCCCCAGGCTTCTAGAAAGCCTCTGGAGCCTGGGAAGGGGGAAAAACAGGCTACCGGGCCCACCGGGCCATCACGTGCCAAAAGCAGGGGGAAGTGTGGGGGGGATCACGTGTGCATGCGTGGGAGGGCAAGGCGCATTGAATTATGGATGTGGGCACCCGCACCCATGACCCCCCATGCTCCCCATGCTTTTGGCACACGATGGCAAAAAGATTAGCCATCACTGGTATAGGTTCTCCTGCTTGAACAGGGAGTTGAACTAGAAGACATCTCAGGTCCTTCTGTCATTCTGTTATACGATACCTCAGAAGGCTGACAGCAGTGGACAGAATGGTCTGCTGCATTCTATGGCTTTTCAGCAAATATTTCAAGGATGATTTCCTAAATTGTATATCTTAGTAACATGATTTGACTTATGAATTAGAAATGTTATGCTCTACTGATAATTTGAGCCACATACCTTGCACATATGTAAGGAATTTTTGCACGTTCTATATAATGTATATGTTTCAGTTATATTGTTCAGCTATTTTTTAGACCTCTTCCAAAGTCTGGAGCTTGTTTGTATTTCTTTTCCTAACTCTAATGCCTATGCAAACACGATTAACAACATGCAATGCCAATCCATTATCTTCCCAACTGAAGTCTCTATAGAAGTCCATCAGGCAAGATTAAAAGAAAATAGAAATTCTGTAACAGTGATTATATAGAATCAACATATACATCTATGCTGAAAACAACAACAAAATGAAATGAAATGTAGCTGGATTTATGGAAATTACCAAAATATTTAATCTATATCTAACACTACACCCATAATTCAACATTTTCTGTGGTGAACCACAAGAGAAATGAGAGATAGTTGTGTCATTTCCAACATCTTGGGGGCCTGTTTTATATGTATCACATGTCACTGGGAGAAACTGTCCTAAACTTTCTCATAATATACAGTACATGTTTTTCTTAGAAATCAAAGGAAGAAGACATTTTTTATCTATTAAAATAGACTTTGATACATTTAACACAAAAGGCCAATTAACAATTACCAGTTCCCAGGTAAACCAAACAGAAACACAACTAGATGAGCTATTTCTACTTTATTGCAAAGCTATATTAAAAGAATCTTTCAAGTCTGAAGGTACAAACTTCCTATTGCCATTTTTAACCAACTGACCAATTAGGGCAGATCCATCTTAAGTTTCTTTCTCTGATGGGACCAATGGCGACTCATGACTCTCTTGTCTGATTGTTTCTTAGGCATCTTTTCCCCTTATTCCCCAAGATCATCCAAACAGGTGAGAGATGAGGAAAAATTTCAAGATTGCCCTACCTTGATTTTCTTTAATATAAGAAGGAAGAGAATTTATATCAGGCTTTCAAGCTTCTGTTATCTACTCTATAATAAAGTAGGGCTCCAATAGTCCATGTGGTGTCTGTTTTTTTATTTACCTAGTCTACCTCAATGACCTGGCAGCTACCTTGTTAAAAGTTCTTTGAAGTGAAGAATTCACTAAGGATGGTAAAAGCTACTTCACAAGTTCATTGGGGGCATAATCGGCGAGCCAATGTCATCTGTCGACGCCCAGGGGGTGGCCATTCTCTGTGAGCGCACCCACCCTCTGGAATGAGTTACCTACTGAGCTCCATTCGGCTCCTGATCTCCGCTCCTTCCGTCGTGACCTGAAGACTTGGCTGTTCAAGCAAATGGGCTGACTATGATTCTGGGTTTTATTATTTATTATCTAATTTGATTTTAAAAGGGGGTTTTATTGTTGCATGTTTTAACTTGTGTATGCCGCCCTGAGTCCTTCGGGAGAAAGGCGGCATATAAATACATGAAATAAATAAATAAATAATCACTTCTTGAAAGTAGAACTTTAATACTAATATGCACAGGAAAGGGATTCACAAATGGTGTGGGATGTAGTGATGCATAGACTCACTTTGTTCCAGAAACAAGAGTTTAGACTAAGTTTCCTTTGAATACTGGAGCACTGAAAACTTGTTTTGGCATTGATTTATGGATGGATAAATGTAGAACAAATGTGCAGGTAAATTAGCACTTTGGTAGAGAGACAGCATCCCAAGGTATTTCACCTTCATCCAGTTGACAGCTCCCTTTTACCATGGGTAAAAACTAGTTTAGTACATGCAAACTGCTTTGTGTACATCAAAGACACCACCCAGAAGTCAAATGTATGTTAGTAAAACATCTAGAGCACTAGTGTTAGTCTGTTAAATCCATCCCTTATTATTTATTTTACAATAGTTACCTATAGGTAAAGGTAAAGGTTCCCCTTGCATATATGTACTAGTCGTTCCCGATTCTCATCTCTGTTTCAAAACCGAAGAGACAGCACTGTCCAAAGATGTCTCTGTGGTCATGTGGCCGGTATGACTAAATGCCAAAGGTGCATGGAATGCTGTTACTTTCCCACCAAAGGTGGTCCCTATTTTTCTACTTGCATTTTTTACATGCATTTCGAACTGCTAGGTTGGCAGAAGCTGGGACAAGTAACAGGAGTTCACCCCGTTATGCGGCACTAGGGATTTGAATCACTGAACTGCCGACCTTTCAATCAACAAGGTCAGCATCTTAGCCACTGAGCCTCTGCATCCCTTATACTACCCATTAAAATAAATCTCAATGTACTTTACAATTACATATTCCATATGGAATCATTTTAGACACAACCTCTGGGTGTCCTTGTGTGCCATGTTGGAAAATTGAGCTGACTTATTTCCAACTCAGTTATAGTTGGAAATATACATGCACATCTAGGCATCACTTTTACAAGCATTGTTCCTCCATTATTCATGGAAGACATGTTTATTCTCAGGTCCAATAATGGAAATGCCAGTTTGCTTTTTTCACTTGAAATTGACTTGACCAACTGATAAACAGATTTCCCCCCCTTCTCTCTCTCCCCCCCCCCCCCCCCCCCCTCCCTCCCTCCCCCCCTCCCTCTCTCTCTCTCTCTCTCTCTCTCTCTCTCTCTGCAATAGTGCTGTCAGGAAGGAGATTTTTATTGGTGAACACCTGCAACAGCTTGCAAAATCACAGAGTAGTGATTTTTGATTTTGATTCTCAACATTTCAAGGCTGCAGAAGTGAAGATTATTCTGAATCTTCTTTAAACTTCTGGTGGTTTGAGGAGTGAAAAAGGGGGTCCAGAGAAGTGTTCTTCACTTCTCCAAATACTACTGCATTTCAACTGGAACAAAAGCAAGTCTCCACAACTTTGATCTGAATTCTGTGTACTATATATGGAATATATATTTATAGACTGTTCTTTCTGATTTTGAAAATCCTCTGAAACACAAAGGCATTCCAAACTAACATTACATAAACTGTTCAGCTGAGAATTTAATATGAACAGAGTTTTCAGGAAGAAGTGAAAAAATGAACAGTGAAAGAGACCTCAAATTCTGATTTAGGATTGAAGACATTGAACATCTGATGGTGTCAGGGCTTTATGTTAGAACTTCTGCTTTGCATCAGGAGGTCTCAGCTTCAATTCCAGGAATCCCCAGGTAATGCTGGAAAAACCTCTGCTTCTTAACAATAACGGGAGAGATGCAATAGAAAACAGCTTCCTATGCTCCTAAATTTTCAAAGGTTAATACAAAATCCCTGTGGTTCCCCAAGATATATAGTGGCATGATGATTTTTTTTTTCTGACAGAGATTTAAACCGTCTTACTTGCTGTAAGGAATTGAAACAATTCAGTGACTGCTCCAAGTATATATCCCAGGAGAAACAAGATGTAAAATGTAAGACTATATTTCAGAGTATGTGCCTTCCACCAGTCAATTGCTTCCGTCTGTGTTCCCTATATGTCTGTAAAGAAGTCTATCTTTCTTTGCAAATTTTCTACAAACATGTTCCTCTAAAAGTGAATGTGCAATGCAAAACCTCAAGAGAAAAAGCCAAAATATTTTACAAATAGGTAACTGGATCTTCTTAGAGATCCTGGTTATAGTATAACCAGCATTAGTAAACATTTTTATCTACTATTGCAAACTGGGCCTCCCAAACTGGAAATGAACATACTCTTAAGAGTGAGTCTGATTTGAGCTTCGCATAGATGAAAGGCAGTGAGACCAATCAGTAATGACTTATGAGTACCAAGGGAGGAAGTCAGTCTGCCTTTTTCCTTTTTCCTTTTCTTTTCTTTCTTTCTTTCTTTTTTCTTTTTGCTGTCTAGAGGTTACAGATGTAATAGTCTAAAAAGAGAAACAAAAGGCAGAAAACTGAAAAGAATGTCTTAAGCTTTCTCAAATATTCATCATAATTCAGTTCCATATTAAAAGCCCATATTAAAAGCCCAAACTTATTTCTAGAACAAAAGGGGAAATTATTTCTTTATCAGTCAACCTCAGTTAAACAAAGTTCTTGAGTGAGATTGTCCAGTTCTGTCAAATGTTCTGGCCATCATCGTCACCATCATGAATATGATTCAAGAAGAACTATTAAAATAAAATCTGTAATGCAAATACACAAGTTGTTGCATTAGTATAGCATTTTACTTTTAAAAAGAATTTTGGAAATTGTGTTATTATAGTATGTGCTTATTATTCCAGAGTACAGGTATTTATCAACTTACAACCATATTTTTGAGACCAAAATTTCTGTTGGTAAGTATGGCATTTTTAAAGTGAGTTTTGCCCCATTTTATGACCTTTCTTGCCACAGGTGTTAAGTGAATCGCTGCAGTTTTTAACTTAGTAACATGGTTGTTAAGTGAATCTGGCTTCCGCATTGACTTTGCTTGTCAGAAAGTTGCAAAAGGGGATTGCATGATCTTGAGACACTGCAAATCATAAATAAAAGTCAGTTGCCAAGCAACCAAATTTTGACACATGAACATGGGGATGCTGCAATGATCATAAGTGTGAAAAATGGTCATTAGTCACTTTTTACTGACCCCAGAAGAATGGAAGGCCGAGTCAACCTTGAGCCCCATCAGGATTGAACTTCTGGCAATGGGCAGAATTAGCCTGCAAGGCTGCAGTCTAACTACTGCACCACTACAGAAGGATAATACTGAGATAATCTACAGCAGGGATGTCAAACTCAAGGCCCACGGACTGGATCCGGCTTGCGGGGTGCTTAAATCCAGCCCGCAGGACCAGCTTGAAAATATCAAAGGATAAGTCTTGCGGTGCCTCTGATGGCTAAACCGGGCCATGTGCGGCCCCCTGTGCCTCGTTTTCACCCTCCATGGTCTCCTGCAGCACTCTGCTGGCTGAAAACGGGCCGAAAACGGGCCATGTGCGGCCTGTTTTTGGCGTCCCCGCCATCTAGCAGCACTCTGCTGGTCAAAAACGGGTTGCTGGGGCCTCGGGCAAAGACAAGGCATGGGGGGGGGAGTCGCACAGACCCTGCGCACCCCGTTTTGGCCAGCAGGGTGCTGCAGGAGATGTCCACCCTGTCTCCCACCCATCCACCCTGCCAGCCCGCGGAGAACTACAAAGGTGATCCAGCCCTCAAAGAAATCCAGTTTGACACCCCTGATCTACAGCAAGAAAGTACAATCTTTTCTGATCTAATGATGATAGCTGAATTTTGAATCCTAAATCAGAAACTGCATTTCAAAGGGTAAGCAGGGCCAGGACATATATTAAATTTTATTTAGATTAATTTAAGTGTAATTAACCTTAAAAATGCAAATGTACTATCAAGAACATGGTGGGAGCATATGTTCAGTGCCAGAACATTAAAAACTTTGTTGTTTGTGGCACAAGTTCTACAACAGTATATTCCATCTTTTTAGCAGAAACCATAAGACCTAGATTCTGCTCTTATTACTTGATTTTAATATAAAGTAGTTCTCTAAATCTTAATTAATAGCTCTTAATTTCTGTCTTCTGTAAAGCATGAAGATTAGCATTACAAAAACAGAATTATTATGAAGCTAGCCTCTATTATCAAGGGGAAAAATGTATCCTCAGTACAGTAGATATAGGATTAGTTATAATAAAGCAAATATTACTAAAGCTGAAATTAGCAAAGAATAAATGTTGCATCGAAGCTCGTAGACTAATAGGAATAAGTTTGTCCTAAACTCTTGAAAAAATTAATTGCCAGGAAGACTGCCCTTTTGGGTTTTTTAAAGATTTTTTTAGTTCCTTTTGCCCCAAGTCATATTTGTGTTCAGTTATGGTCTAATACACCAAGATATGCAACCAATGCCTCCTCCTGCTTCTTCAAAACTGTATGCCTTATGAAAACCCACAAACGCAGCCTAACCTAGGGCAGTTCTTCCAGCAGACAGCACTGATATAATTACAGTAGTTTTTGTTGCAATAAACCAGATGTTCTTGTTCTGGAATGCAAGCATTTTCCCCTTCTTCAAGCACCATTTAATATGTTGCCTCTTTTTAAGCCTCACATCAGCTGTTCATAAAACTCTTTCCCCATTGAATATAGTTTACAGATTTCGTTTACAGATGCTTACAGTATGTCTGAAAAGAATGAGACAATGGGGGGGGGAGGAATTTGATGGATTTTAGGAGAAGAAAAGAAGAAAATCCCTTTCTTCCTTTTTTTTTCATTTTCCTGCTAAGTTTAAAACTATTCTGGCCTTGCTTGATGTTGAACCATCTAAATGTTTTAACTGATGTCGTTTATTCTTGCCAGAAAATAAAAAAGAATTTCATGTATTTCATGTGAGCCTTCCTACCCTCTAAAAATGTTCAGAAGATTTTATGAATTTTATTCATTTGTAAAAGAAATTATTTAATTTTAAGCACCTGTGTAATATTGAGAAGATGGTTTTTATCTGGCTTATATCTTATCTTTCCTGGGTTTTTTAAAAAATTTTATTAAAAGGATTTTTATTGCTTTGTGTGTTTGAATGCATTTAGTAACTCTGTAACTACCCAGATATTTTTAATCACGAATAATGTTTGGCATAATTTAATCATTATTAATTCTCTCTCTATATAAAAGCAAAAACCCACTCCCGCATTAATCACGAAATCTTCAGAACCGTAAAGCCTACAAACTTGAAATTTGCCACATATGTTCCTCTTGGCTTCTAGGTGGATTTTTCAAAATGACGATCAGAGCATTAGTATTTCCTATATTATTATTAACACGCTCTGATGTTCTACTCCCCTCCCCACCTGAAAAGAAATCTGTTCCAAATGCAAAACACAAGCAGAGGAGAGGACTTTCACTTACATTTTCAGTTTTACATTCATAGCAGCAAGCAGCCTTACTACAAAACAGTTGAGCTAAGCCATGCCCATCCTCCTTCTTTCTCCTTCTTGCTCACACAGCAAATACTGTTTGAGTTTCCAAACACCCCTCAACTCACTGACAGGATGCTAGCCAGATGAATACCGATAGATGCTGTAGGCTGGGATATTCTACTTGCACTCCCCCTCTATTCCAACTGCCAGTTGCATTATATTAACACACTCTGATGCTACAGAGTTACACATTCTACATTAAGTTTCAAGCTGTAAGTGTCAATTTATCAAGCCTGAGCACATAGTTTCATAGCAAAGCACGGGCATCCAGCTAGTAAAATAATAAATGCATAAAGAAACATAGTAGAGATTTCTCAGCTATGCTTGTAATAGTTCATCAGCTTCAAGGATTAAAAAACATATTATGTTGAATACATTGTGTGCCCTGTGTCTTTAAGGACTGTATTTCAAAATAAGGAACCATGATCTAAGCTGATGATTCCCTCCCGCTCCCCACCCCCATTAGAAAAAGATTTGGGGGCAGGACATATTTTATTATGATAGAACATAGAAGCCAATAGGGGACTCCAAATTCAGATGATGCCTTTGCATTTACTTTCAAGTTAAAACTTGGAGTTCTATAATTGTGAATTACATGTAATACTGTGCTGCATTATACTGTAATACTTTTCCATTTTGGTGCAATGCTTTATTTTATTTCTTACTTTGTTACATAGCTCTGTTTGGATTTCTAAGATATTCAAAGCAGTTAACATAAGAAAGAAACAAAAGAAAGAACAACAAAGAACAACATCCCTATGCATTATACAATACTAAGTATACTATAATACTTTATACAATACTATAACAATACTATAAAGCAAATAAAATCCAATTAAAAATAATCAGGAACGAAACTCATTCTCAACTAATCATATCTCAATATCCTTTTAGAAATGTGATAAATCAAGATGCATAGTGCAACAAATGTGTCTTAGGGAAGAATATGATATAAAAATGTAAATTCTTGTTTCAATGCGTAATTATCTTAAGGAATCAAAACTTGGTTAGATTTGTTTTCATACATTGTAAACAACTGCTTTGTAAGGATGAGAAATTATCTCATGAAGCTAAGAAAAGCAGGAAGCTTCTGGAATGTAACAATTGTTCCAAAAAGGACAGGTTTGACATATATAATTCAAGGCATTTTTGCTTTCACTTTCCAATTGACAATGCAAACTCTGAAACAATTCAGCCCTTTCCTGGATGTTTATAATATGTATGATTGATTCATGTGATGTAGATTCACCAACAACTAAAGAGTAAACCCCCTCCAATCGTTCCAAGTATCAAAAACAACCGAATATAGCTGGAGCTTCAGTGCACTATGAGCTATTACATTTTGTCATTGTTTTATGGAGGCTAAATAAAACTGGTCCTATTTCAGTTCTGGATGATCTCATACACAGAAAAAAAGATAACTCTGACAGGACCACAGAAACGACATAACATCGAGCAGAAGAGTTCTGAGAATTTTCTTTGATAATCAAGTTAGATAGCAAACTGCAAATGGTTCTTAACACTTTTGCAACAGCAGCTTAATGTGTTTTTCCTTTAATGATAGATGGACTGAGAGTTTGACTTGATGCTCAGAGAGTACTAAAGACTCCACAGTTAACTAAAATGGATCAGGAACCAAGAAAGACTTATCTATGTCTTCTCCTGTGTCCTTCTGGCAATAATGACTAGAGTACCGTATAAGAGTATAAGACGCTCCAGAGTATAAGATGCACCTTAGCTTTTGGGAAGGAAAATGGGGGGGGTGGGGGAAATCTGCCTCTGCTTACTAAGTAATCATCTGACTAGCATCCTTAGCCTGGTCAGCTTCAAAACATTAGTTCACTAGTTGTGAGTGCGCAATCAGCCTCTTTTGGGGGAGGGGAAGTGCGTCTTATACTCCAAAAAATACGGTATGTCCCAAATTTCCATTAGACTATTGGATTAGGCAAATACAAATACAATCCTTCCAGAAAGAGGGTTCTGAGTATTGAGTTAATGTGCATAGATGCATAGAGGCTACTCATATAGACACATACACCCAGCTGGTAAAACTGCCCGGCTACAAATATATAAGAGAAACCTCATTACAGATTTATGGAACTGCCCAACTGCTCCACCATATGTACATCTCTGAAAGGGTTTTGTACTGGAATATACATTTTAATGATTTGGCTACTGGTTTAATTTAGCAGCATAGGAAAATGGGTACAGAGAAATGAGAAACAGGGAATGGTATACAGAGATCATAGCTTGAACCTTGCATAGTAACTTGAAGAAGATATTTTGCTAAGTGTAGACATCTAATGAAGAACGGTTATAGGAACTGGGCATGGTTAGTCTAGTGAAGAGAAGGACTAGGGGAGACATGATAGTAGTGTTCCAATATTTGAGGGGCTGCCACAGAGAGAAGGGAGTCAAGTTATTTTCCAAGGCACCTGAAGGCCGGACAAGGAATAAAGGATGGAAACTGATCAAGGAGAGATTCAACCTACAAACAAGGAGAAATTTTCTGACAGAGAACAATCAACCAATGGAACAGCTTGCCTTCGAAATTGTGGCAGCTTCATCACTGGAGGCTTTCAAGAAGAGATTGGACTGCCGTTTGTCAGAAATGGTATAGGGTCTCCTGCTTGAGCAGGGGGTTGGACTACATGACCTACACGGTTCCTTCCAACTCTGTTAATCTGTAAGGCATTGATGTAAAGTCACTTGAAGAAGGAATGGGCTCTTCTTGAATCATTAGAGCAGGAAATGCCAACACCAGAAGGAAGGCAGCCTTGCAAGTGGAGAAACCACTAGACCGCCTGTTGTGGTTTGTCTTTAGGCATGTGGTAGTACAGTGTGGAAGCAGCTGCTGAAGACCGAGATCTGGGATTTTAAAACTAATACATATTTCCCACCCCCCATCCCCTTGTCGGAAGCAGATTATTGTGAGAAAAATGTTGGTGGCTGTCCTTTTCTTTTGTTATGTACCAACCCTTGGCATTTGGTTCCATTTTATCCTGCTACTCCTCAAGAATATTGTACTCACCTTTTGTGTTGTGAACATTTCTCTTCCAGGCCTTCTTGATGAAAGGTAAGCTACTTTATCTTATTTTGGAGGGATTTTTACATCCTGTACTGACAGGAGGTGGTAGCCAATAATTATTTTTTGTAGGGAAGCTGTTTATGAAGAAATTGTGTAATGGTATTAGCCATACACATAACCAGTCATTATAGTAACAGTAACAGAGTTGGAAGGGACCTTGGAGGTCATCTAGTTCAACCCCCTGCTCATGCAAGAGACCTGACCTGGGGATTTGAACCGCCGAACTGCCGACCTTTCTGATCGACAATCTCAGTGTCTTAGGGTTCCACTATGAAGCATATGATAGATGCATTTGGGTATCACCTTCTTCATTTCTCTAAATCATGCTTGTAGTCCCCTCTTCTCTATATGTGTGAAGTAATGTGTTTCAAGATCAAACCACAGTTTATCATGGGAGACCAGGCAGCAATCTGTGATTTGAATCAACATACCAAGCCAAGATTCGGCTACAATAATTATATCTCTATAATGTTAATGGCTTAATGATTTGATGAGACATGAATAAAGCCAAACTGTCACATTTCAACCACATATATAAAGGTAGACAGTTTCACACACTGGAAATAAATAACCATCTAATTCCAATCTCTGATGCATGTGAGGATAGCATCAGCCAAATTCTCCCTCCTTGACGGTAGGACAAATGGATTCCTGGTGCAATCTTCTGACATTTGCAGAGTTTCACCAGTAGTATGCTTACCTCAGGGGACCAATCTGCTAAATTTATACTTTGTCAAATATAAAGGCTTCCCATAAAGTGGATTTTACATGACTTTGAAACATGGTGTAATTTTTCACTGATGTGGTAGAGGATGCAGACATTGCTGGCCTGATTTTATAGAAATCTTTGAAAACAGTCCATAAAGTATTTGAGGAAACCTAAGAGGCACCCACAGGTTTGGAAGGAGATGATAGAACACTGCTATTATGCAACCACAGCCAGCCCCCCACTTTGTAAAAAAAAGGAGCTGTACTGTATCAGTTTTACATTTTTGCCTTCTTTAACAAGAATGTCAGAGTTAAAATAGATAAATAAATAGGCCTGTCTTGGGATCCAAGCTTCAGATCCGTTCCATCACAGAGCTTGTAACTAAGGCCTTTACATTTCCTCATATGGCCATGCTCTGCTCATTTAATGTTTCCACAGAATACACTTTCAGCTTCCAAATGTTCCTTTGCTCAGCCATTATTGCAATTGTATAAAACCTCTGCTTGAAATTCACCTGGCTCTGAGACATTGTCTTAAAGACAGAGGCAAACCTGACAGTCTTTTTACGCGAAACAGAATCCTAGGCAAATGTCTCCCCTGATTTATGACAAATATACTGTAGGGAGGTTTTCTACAGCCGGATGGCTGGAGTCTAGTTCATAGAAACACTAACCCTAGAATAACCTTTTGCCAGAGGTTATCCGACAACTGACCCTAAACTATTCACCTCTAAAAAAGTTGCCCTCCCCCCAAAGTACCCCTTATCCTAACTGACTCTCTTTGAAGCAGAGGTAAGGCAAGGGTCACTTACATGCAAGTTGTCCAAAATAATAAACTCAAAGAGTTTAACTAAGGCCAGTATTCAAAATACTGGGTGGTCTAAAAGGTGCTTCTCTTCCCTTCAGAGTGATTGCTTCCATTCCTAAATCTTTTTCTACTTCCATTTCATATTCATATTCATATTCACAGGAATATGTGCAAGAGTTGGGGAGTACGAATCTGGCCCAATTTTGCTACACAAAGTCTTAAGTCTTTGCCACCTTTGACAGCCCCACCAGAATAACAGAGTTGGAAAGGACCTTGGAGGTCTTCTAGTCCAAGCCCCTGCTCAGGCAGTGAGCCCTATACCATTTCAGACAAATGGTTTCCCAATCTCATCTTAAAAATCTCTAAGGTTGGAACAGTCACAAGTTCTGGAGGCAAGTTGTTCCATTGATTAATTGTTCTAACCAGAGGGGGATTCATTTACTTTCCCTACCAGTTCGCAAATGTGAGCGCACGCATGGTAGCCTTCCGCACATGCGCAGAACTCGCTCATTACGTTCAGGAGGGTGGGCGGAGCCTCCCACAGTTGCCATTAGCTGGTTCACCCAAATCGGACAAAACCGGATGAATCCCACCTCTGGTTCTAACTGTCAGGAAATTTCTCCTTAGTTCTAGGTTGCTTCTCTCCTTGATTAGTTTCCATTTTATTTTACGAGATGTTTTATTCTAGTCTTCTAGCATAGCACATTTTACTTTGTATTCCATTAATGTTGCTAAGGATAGGGAGAAAATAAATTTAAAATAATGAGAAGGAAATGATCCAAATGAAAAGAAAGGGGAAAAAATGGAAGGTTTTTTTAAAACCCATGTTTGGGCCATCCCTATTAGCAATAACAATAGCACTTACTGTATTTTTAAGAGTATAAAATGGACTTTTTATCCCCCTAAAAGGGGGTGAAAATTTGGGTGCGTCTTATACACCAAATGTAGCCCCACCCACCCACTGGCCCCCACCCTATGGCCTCTGCCTCCCAGCAATTTACCTCCTTGCAGCAAGCAGCAAGAAGAGCCCATTTCAGTTTCAGCACAGCCTAATTAGCACAAGTTGATTGGATCAGCTCCCAACTCTCAGCTGTTTCAGGCTGCAGGGATTGCCATTGCCTATTGCTGCATGGGCCTCTGCTGCTTGCTGCAAGGAGGTAAATTGCTGGGGGCAGATTTTTTTTTCCTGTGCTAATCAAGCTATGCTGAAAATGAAAATGAAAGTAAAGCAGGCTGTTTGCTGTTTGCTGCAATGAGGCAAAATTGCTGGGAAGCAGAGGCAGATTTCTTTTTCTTGTTTTCCTCACCAAAAAAGGTAGGTGCGTCTTATAGTCCAGAGCGTTTTATACTCTGAAAAATACAGTAGACTTATATACTGCTTCACAGTGCTTTCCAGCTCTCTCTAAGCAGTTTACAGAGTCAGCATATTGCCCCCAACAATTTGGGTCCTCATTTTACCCACCTCGGAAGAATGGAAGGCTGAGTCAACCTTCAGCCTGATGAGATTTGAACTGCCATCACGGCAGAAAGCAGAAGTCGCCTGCATTACTGCACTCTAACCACTGTGCCACCATGGCTCATATTACATTTTGTTTTCAAAGCAACCCAGAAAGGTTGTCCATGGCACACTAATCCTACATATGGTTTGATTAAGTCAAGAAGCTAAACCACAGGGGAAGTAATTCATATTTGACAGCACCCAATTAAAATCAAAGAAAATTATGTCCCAGCCAGAAATATAATGGCCAGAGATAACATGCAGAAAGACAATTTTTCAAATCCTGCCAAGAATCCTGTTATAAAGAAATAAGTCCACACTAACCAACATACTGAACTGCTGCTTTCACACTCTGCTGAAGAAGTTGTACTGATTAGCATTGGATGGCACCTTGGAATACCACTGCATTTTTATATGGCCTTGAAAATTTGTTCTCAGTTGCCTCCCCAACCTTCTGGTTTCTCTTCTATGCCTCTGTGGGAAACTTTCTGAGGCTGACAATTGTTAGGACGAACAAATCTTAAAGGCATAAGCTTAGATTTCTGAGGACACATTCATTAACTTGAGGGGGCGGAAACAGATCCCCACTCCCCCAATGGATGCCCCACAACTGCAACACTATTGCAAATTACACACCTAACCTGCAGGTCTGTAGGAGCCTAGCTGAATGCCTCCACCTAGGGTTCGAATAGTAGTATCACAATTTGATGTTCACTTCCTCCATAGTTTTATCATGACATTAAGAAATTAGGACAGAATTCCATTATATCTCAAAAAAGTCAAAGGTACGAGGGGGGAAAAGGTCTCTTTGTACCACTGACAGCTCATTCTCTTAGAAGGGAAAGAAGTTGACCATAAACTGGGCAGCTAAAACCTCTTCAGAAGTTTATTTAAAGCAATGTCATCAACTATGGTGATGCTGGCTCTAACATCAATGGGTTACATTTTTCCAATCCGTTCTTGGTGCAAGTCACTGAGCTAGGCAGCCAAAACTGTTTCTGATTTATAATTGGTCCAAAAATCAATTTGGAATAATTTTCAACTGTGGCTGGGCAATCTTGTGGCCAACTTGGGCATCTGAAACTCAAATGTATACATTCTTTTAGATCTAGAGCCAAACCTGCCCACATCTCCTTCCACTCTTTTTATCTCCCACTCCAGATTCTTGATTTCCTGTTTGTATTGACAGTGGAAGCCACCTGGCCTTGCCATTTTGGGATTCATTTTCTACTGACCTGCTAATCAACTGGCCAGTGGAAAACACAAGCCAGACACCAAATAGCTCTTCCAGTTGATTTAAAAACAACAACAACAACAACCAAAAGATATAATTTGAATTATCTCTTCTACTCAAGAATCCTAGAAGCTAAGATAGATAATATCACCCTCTCTGTCACCCTGTAGCAATGGTGAAATCCAATTTTTTTTACTACTGGTTCTGTGGGCATGGCTTGATGGGCGTGGCACAGGAAGAATACTGCAAAATCTCCATTCCCTCCCCACTTCTGGGGGAAGGATATTGCAAAATCTCCATTCCCACCCCACTCTGGGGCCAGAGGTGGTATTTGCCGGTTCTCTGAACTACTCAAAATTTCTGCTTCCCATTCTCCGAACTGCTCAAAATTTCCACTATTGGTTCTCCAGAACCTGTCAAAACCTGCTGGATTACACCCCTGTCTTGTAGACATATGGAATGTTCAGTTCTGGGCCTTAGTTATCCACAATAACTTTTTCTATGTTTCTCTCTCTTTTGCTACTGCCTTTTGAAGGGAATAGATGCTAACCTTCTCCTTCCCTCAAGGAAGCATTCTGTACTTCTAAAACCTGTCCATCAAAGCCACTTATGACAGATTCCAAAAGCCTGGAAGGGCAAGACTTACAGCTAGGTCTCCGGAACTGTTGTTTCACATCCTTAGGCTGTACATAAACTGACCTTTATTCAAAATTTCATTAACCAAGCAACTGATACCCTAAAGCTGTCAAAATGAACAGCATCCAAATCAGCTCCATGCAAGCAATTTCATCCACAAAATAGGCAGATTGTATCAATTCTTCAAAGGTTCCGACAAGCAGCTGATTATCTGAATCTTTTTGCCATATTTTTGACCACTGAAAATTTTCATTAGATAATATTCTGCAGAACCAATAGAGAAGTAAAACCTGTTTATTGTCAGCACCAATGCTGGAGTGAGTCCTGAAGAATAAGCTCTATTTTAGTTTCTTACTTGTGTTCAGTCATGGTCATCAGGAGATTTCTAATCTCTAAATAAAAATCAATAAAATTCAAAGACTTTCCTTTCAAGATTCCCAAATATGAAAGTAAAATATTTATGCAGGTGGAATAATAACTAACAGATAGCGCAATACTTTGTTCCTGGTCATCACATTCTCATGGGTAAACACCTTTCTTCTACATTATCTAGTTCCTTCTGCTCCCATCTCTACTTCCTGTGTAGCAATGTGCTTCCTCTTTATTAGAATGATGCTACTTCTAGTTCCCCCTGGGCAGCCCAAATATTCTCTAAAAGAAAGAAAAAGCATAAATCCAGAAGGATTTTCATTTCAGTGCTGAGAATTTTGAAGCTGACGTTGAGAACATTTTGTAACAATAACCTGTATTTATTTACATGCTCTGTACCCTGAATTATTGCTCTAATAAACAAATTAAAACGTCACACAGGATTTATCCTACTATTGAAAGCTGAGGGTAGTTTTTCCTTTGCTTTCTTCAGTCTGTGTGTGGATTAGTGGTGACGGGGCTAGTGGAGATGTTATACCAGAATTAGGAGTAACAAAGAAATTAATAATAATTAATAATGAAAGAAAAGAGGTGATGATGTGAAGAAGGAGAATTGAGTCAGAAAATGATCAAAAGAAAAAAAAAATCATCGCTATCATTTAAAGTAAATGTTCTAAGTAACTCCAGCAAGGAAACTTGGCAAATGCAGTTAGTCAATTCAGGCAGGGGTCCCAATTCATGCACTACAGACAATATATTTATCTTATATGCGTGCATGTGTGTATATGTGTGATGTTTTGATATTATAGAATTAATCTAAGGTATAGCTACTATTGATGGCTATTTCCACAAATAATCCTGTTGACTGAATTTATTATGGCACTTGGCAATAGGTTTAGCAAATACGTAACTGGACCCTCAAGATGAGCTTCGTGAACAAAAACAAGTTCAGTTTATAGTTTTTGAAATTACTTAGGACTTCTAACTGATTGTGACATCTAACTGGTAAACTTCACTCATCTCTAAGAGGCCAGAACCTTGCTTGCCCCTTACAGCACAGTTATGTGGTATGGTGGTGCAGTGGACTAAAGTGCTGTTAAGTAGCACTTAGCTGCCAGCTGCCTGCAATTACTGCGAGTTCAAATCTCACCAGGCTGACTAAGGTTGACTCAGCCTTCCATCCTTCCAAGGTAGGTAAAATGAGGACCCGGATTGTGGGGGCAATAAGTTGACTTTGTATAAAAAAGAACACTGCTTAGGGGGGGCCAAAAGCCCTATTAAGCAAGTATATACAAAAATATGAAGGCTATTGCTTAATGCATTGTAAGACGCCCTGAGACTCCAGAGAAGGGCGGCATATAAATCGAACCAATAATTAAATACAATAAATAAATAGATAAATAGAGGGTATCATCAAATAATAAATTGACTTTTCAAGATAAAAGTTATACCATTCATCCTAAGAAAAAATAAATTATGGAAATTGGACAGAGCAGAAGAGTTGATCTTGCTTTTTCTCTTTCTGAAGAAAAAAAAGTCAGTCCTATATCTTCCTTTGATGATTTTTGAGAGCTGATTAAGAATCTGTCGTCTTCACAGCAATGAGATTGTTAGCTGTTTAATTTTCTGCTTGAATGAAAAAAAAAATGAGCAGACTTGAATTTCTGCTGCTGTTTATCAGCTTTCATTCCAGTAACAGCTTGCTACAATGCAGTTCATGGAAATTTTGTAAATTGTGCATAGAAACCACTGTGTGAATCTCTTGATTCTAGGACAGAAGGGGTAAAATGAAACATCAGTTCCGAGGTTTCCGGAAATCTAGTCAGAATAAATATTCAGAACCAATGTTTATGAAAATTAATAGCTGACAGACTCTAGGGATTATGAATTCCTAACATATACCTGCATTAATTATCTCCTTCTCTGTGTGTGTCTAGATCACTGTTGACTGGATAAGTCTCTGCAGTTTCCTTGGCAAGGATTTCAGAAGTACTTTGCCATTGCATCCTTTCTAGAGATGAGAGAGAGTGATTGAACCAAGGTCACCCAGCTGGCTTCATGCCTAAGACAGGACTAGAACTCACAGTCTCCTGGTTTCTAGCCTGGTCCCTTAACTACTACAGCAAACTGGCTCTCTTATGAATCACTTCTACTTTAAGCTGATTTGAAGGTACTATTCAATTTTGTTGAATGCTGTTCTCAGTGAGCAACTAGCTTGATCCTCAGCTGTATGTTAATGATGAATAATATTAAGAATGCTCTCTTTCTTTGGTCTAGCCTTTCCCATTTTGTAAACTTTTTTTCATTGCACTGTATATTAGATAATTGATAGTACTCAGCTTTTGAAAAAAAATTGAAGGAATGTTCTTATGATATATGTTTATGAGTGTATAGAAGTCTCCAGGCTATGTCAAGCCTCTTATTTAAAATTAGTTATTCTTACTGTTTCGTGCCAACATACTTACATATTTTTTTACATGTATATTTAATTTTATTTATTGTTACTGACATGGACTAACAGCTGAATCTCTTATATAATTTGGCTATGAGGTTATCGGAACTGGGACATGATATTATTGCATTGTAACACAGGGGAAACTCTTATTTAGCACACGTTTATTTTTACATGCAATGGGCCAGATTTTCAGCAATTGACATCATCCGTGTAACATCATTATGAAATATAATTGCTTGCATTTATTGATTGATTTTGGTATACACAAACAATGCATCAATTTGTGTCGTTTGCATCTTGCAAGTTTACAAGTTAAAATAATGTTTAACTAATGTTTGTATACAAATAATAAATACAGGTAGTCCTTGACGTACGACCACAATTTAGCAAAATTTCTGTTACTAAGTGAGACAGTTGTTAAATGAGTTTTGCCCCATTTTATAACCTTTCTTGCCACAATTGTTAAGTTGCAAGCATGGTTGTTAAGTGAATTTGGCTTTCCCATTGACTTTGCCTATCAGGAGATCCCAAAAGGTGATCACATGACCCCAGGACGCTGCAACCATCATTAATATGAGTCAGTTGCCAAGTTTCCATGAATTTTGCCATGTGACAATTTTGCCATGTCAGTTGCCATGAATTTTGATCATGTGACCATGGGGCTGCTGCGATGGTCATAAATATAAAAACCAGTCATGTCACTTTTTTCAATGGCGTTGTAACTTTGAATGGTCACTAAATGAAGTGTTGTACCATAAGTCAAAAATCATAAAATTGGATGCGGTCAAGTGATGAAATGGAGACTAGTGTGCCTGTGTTGATATTATAGTGGGATTATAATAATATAATATAATTATAGTTATTATTATAGTAGTAGTAGTAGTAGTAGTAATTATTATTATTATTATTATTATTATTATTATTATTATTATTATCCAGTGGGATTCTGATTGCACGACTGTGCAGCAATTCCTGTCGTTTACAGTATTTTCTGTAAATTCCCTTAATTTTACTTCTAATTTTACTTCAAAATCCCTTGATTTTACTTCCATGTGCTTTTATGTTTTGGGGGAGAAATTCTATACATAGATTTTTGAATTATGAAAGAAGTGATTATCTTGATATATTTTTTAAAATGTTGATCAGAGTTTTCCAACTCTGTAAGAATGAAATTTAGAATTTTTAGACTATAGTCTCTGGTGGATTTACATCTTTTTGGCTTTTTTTCCCTACTTATCCCCATCTAAATTCATCCCCATCAATCACCTTCTTTGAGTGAATTGAAGATAGTTACTCTCAGTAAGAATTAGTGGATTGCAGCTGTTTGCCACTGCTTTTAGTCTATTTAATTTCATTTCAATAATCGCCTAATATCTAAAAAGTGGAAGTAATTAACTTATATTAATTAACCGCAAGTGATCTGAAGTTCTTTCAATGTGTGTTATCTGCATTTCATTTCCACTCATCAATAAAACAGTGTTGTACCTAATTGCCACCATAGCAAATGCAAGTGCAGCATAGGATTCTCATTTAATACCACCAATAGAGAGCCACACTTCCTAATTAATCTTCCATTTGAATAAGTGACATTTATTATGAATCAGTAGGAAGAAACAGTGTTATTCTGAGACCTTAATGCAAATCAGCGAGCATTTTTATGTCAGTCAGAAGATTTTGAGAGGCTTGGCACTCATAGTTTATTTAAGTACCATCACTGCAAATTTTAAAGCATTGGGCGGGTTGGGGGTGGGGGTTAGGCATAGTCCAGCTGCATGAAATGAAGTCCTTGGTGATGCTCCTTACCCATGGAGCCCTCCACTGCCACCCCTCCCAGCGTCTTCTAATGCATTTTCTTCAAACCAACAACTTCAGGAAGGAATATTTCAAGCATATATTGATGCTGCTGTTTTCATTTAGCTGCATGAAACGTTTTTACCATATACATTAAAAACCTATTGCTGTAGTCTCTGTAAATGGGGAAATCTGTTTTAAACAACTCTTCTCCCAAATAAATAAATCTAATCTCCTACTTGTAATATAAATAAAAAGTTCATAGCCTCAGCATCGGAGAAAAAAAAAAGAACTTGGAATTTTATGGGGGAAATGTTACAGTGTGTTCAAAGGAGGAGGCGAACATCTTTATGTAGAAATTGCATAATCAAATGTTCTACAAGAGTGCTTATCTTCCTCTGTCTTAAAGAGAGTCAGCCAGACAGAATTCCATATACTGGTATGTATGTATCAGGCGGATGATAGTCCATTAATAGAGGGCTGCATCCAATGTTATATAAGCAGACTTCAACATATGCAACAGGCTTTTCGCTTGCTCTACTCCTCCCTTCAAATCCTACATGTGCTATAAATTTGCTCCAGATGGCTCTCAAGCCTCTACAACAGATTTGAAATGTACGTGAGGGGTTAAAGAGGAGCACAGATCTGATCCACTGAATGAAGTCTGGAGTCTATAAGAAGTTCAGAGGAAATGCATGACAACTGTATTCTTCTGAATGAAAAAGTAGGAGAAATGGGCACTATAGCTACAAAATTTACCATATTTACAAATGGACAAGCAGAACCTATTGCTAGGATACTGGGTAGCCAACATGAAACACCCTGATCCAATATCAGCCTCACAAAACAACAGTGCCAAAACTTTTCCTACCTTTTAGCCACTTTTCAAGTTAATGTATGCTGCTGCCCCAAGCTCAGATACACTGTTGGATTTCCTTCCATATATACAGAAAACAATTCCAAGTTATTAAACTTTCCTAACCACTAAGACTGTAACGCTCTCTAGATGGGGCTCCCCTTGAAGAGCACCCGGAGGCTCCAGCTGGTCCAGAATGCGGCCGCGCAGGTGATTATGGGGCGACTCAATGCTCCCATGTAACACCGTTCCTGCGCGAGCTGCACTGGCCCCTGGTGGTCTTCCAGGTGTGATTCAAGGTGTTGGTTGCCACCTTTAAAGTGCTCCATGGCATAGGACCTGGGTACTTACGAGTCCGCCTTCTGCCTCCGATAGCTTCCCATCGACCAGTACGCTCCCACAGAGAGGGTCTCCTCAGGGTGCCGTCGGTTAGACAGTGTCCACTGATGATGCCCAGGGGGAGAGCCTTCTCTGTGGGGGCACCTGCCCTCTGGAACGAGCTGGCCCCGGAGATTTGTCAGATTCCCAACCTTCGTACCTTTTGCTGCGCCCTTAAAACACTATTATTCCATCAAGCAGGGCTGGCCTAAAATATTATTTTAATGTGTTATTTTATTTTAGATTATTGGCCAAACTATTTAATAATTTTAAATTGTTTTTAACTTTTATATTGTTGGTTTTTTATCTTGGCTGTACACCGCCCTAAGTCCTTCGGGAGAAGGGCGATATAAAAATTTAATAAGTAAGTAAGTAAGTAAGTAAGTAAGTAAGTAAGTAAGTAAGTAA
>WNWU01000001.1:24094442-24105816 GCA_012654045.1 Ptyas mucosa
TAAGTAAGTAAGTAAGTAAGTAAGTAAGTAAGTAAGTAAGTAAGTAAGTAAATAAATAAATAAATAAGAAACAACATGGGCAAGTGCTATTATCTTCTTTTTTTTCAATTTATCTATGGCTGTTTATAGTCAATTAGTCAGACATTGACAGCAAATAACAGTAGCGTATAGAAATTGTTGGATTGGTGTTAAATGTGAACAAGACTATGCAGTTCAATTTTGCTTAGTTCAATTTTGCATGAAAGAATTATTTCATGCTTAAAATTATGGCAGGGAGGCCAGATTGTCAGGTAAATTCCCTATAATGCAAAAAAGATACTTCCATTTTCTCCTAAACACCTCAAATGTGCTTTTTCAAAAGGCAATTGGACTGTTTTTCCTTGAGGAAGAAAATGTTTTGCTTCTTGGATGAGAAGCAAAACAATTTACTTTTCTTCCTCAAGATAAAAACAGTCCAGTTGCCTTTTGAAAAAGTACCTTTGAGACAACCATGACCTGGATGACTGAGAATCTCCACAGTCAGACTTTATCTTAAATGCTACCTTGACTCCAGTTCTATCATCAATCTCAGGCACAAATCTACTTCAAGAGAGACCCATTTAAATCAATGGAACATACGCTTAGGTAAGTATATTTAGAAGTACGTAAGTATTTAGGAAAAACTGTATCAAAACAAATTAGCAACAAATTACCCTGAGTATAAATATGGCCTGTAGCATCCCAGATGACCACTAGATGACTGCAAGGAAGCACCTACCAGTCCAATTGTTGTCTCTAAAGGCTACAAAATGGACATATGTTCCTTTCAAGAAGGGGAGTTTAGAATTTCTTTTAAAAATTGAACAGCAGTAGCTATCCTTTAAAAACAAGTCTAAACTTGCTTAAGTATCTCCCAACCATGTGCAGAAAGTTTGACAATCTTATCATTGAATGCAATAAATATGCACTATCAGGAGCACATAGTCATATCACGTATACCACTTAAATGTCCCACGGTTAAGCAATGGCATGTCAGTGTGATCATATTGGCCCATTCAAAGCATGCATGCTACATTTCTTTCACTTTCTGATCTCACAGGAAACAAATGGGGTGGAGGGTGGATAACTGATTTTCAGAAGATCTGAAAAGGAAACGAAACTAGTTGTTGGCATTAAGGAATCAGAATAGAGCTGGAAGGGACCTTGGAGGTCTTCTAGTCCAGCCCCTTGCTCAAGCAGGAGATCCTATACCATTTCAGACAAGTGACCTTGCCCAGTCTCTTCTTTAAAACCTCCAGTGATGAAGCACCCACAATGTCTGAAGGCAAACTGTTCCACTGGTTAATTGTCATCACTGTTAGAAAGTTTCTCCTTAATTCCAGGTTGCCTCCTTGGTTAGTTTCCATCCATTGTTTCTTATCCTGCCTCTGGTGTTCTGGAAAATAAGTTGACCCCCTCCTCTTTGTGGCAGCATTTCAAATACTGGAACACTGCTATCATTTCCCCCTCCCTAGTCTTTCTCTTCTCTTCTCTAGACTAGCCAAACCCAAATCCTGCAACTGTTCTTCATATGTTTTAGTCTCCAGGCCTTTAATCATCTTAGTTGCTCTTATTTGCACATTTTCCAAAGTCTCAAAATCTTTTTTGTAATGTGGTGACCAAACCTGGATGCAGTATTCCAGGTGTGGCCTTACTAAGGATTTTTAAAGTGGTACTAAAACTTCATGTGATTTTGATTCTATGCCTCTGTTTATACAACCAAGGATGGTATTAGTTTTTTGGCTACACACTGCTGGCTCATAGTCAAGTGATCATCCACTAGGACTCCAAGGTCCCTCTCACAGTTACTGTTTTTGAGCCAGGTTTTGCCTAATCTGTACTTGTACCTTTGGTTTTTCCTGCCCAGATGTAAAAATCTTGCTTTTCTCCACATTAAATTTCATTTTATGGATCGGGTCCATTGTTCAAGTCTGTCAAGATCTTTTTGGATCCCGAGCTTGTCTTCTGGGGTGTGGCTATTCCTGCCTGTTTAGTGTCATCTGCAAATTTGATGAGTTCCCCTTCTATTCCCTCATCTAAGTCATTTATGAAGATACTGAAGAGTACTAGACCTAAGACAGAACCTTGTGGTACCCCACTGCTTACTTCCCTCTATGTAAATATAGTACCATTAAGGACTTCTTGTTGAGTATGGTTTGTCAGTCAGTTACAAATCCATCTGCTATCTATGCCACATTTTTCTAGCTTACCAAAAAGTAGGTTGTGGTCTACTTGCTGAAGTCTATACTATGCCCACAGCATTTCATTAGTATACTAACTTAGTCACTTTGTCAGAGAATGAAATAAGATTGGTTTGGCATGATCTGTTTTTAACAAACCCATGCTGGTTACTATTTATAACTTTATTTGTTTCTAGATGTTTCCAGATCTGTTTTTTAAATTATCTTTTTCCAGTATCTTCCCAGGTATTGATGTTAGGCTGATTGGTCTGTAGTTTCCTGGGTCTCATTCCGCACCCCCCATTTTTTAAAGATTGGAACCACATCAACTCCTTTCCAATCCTCTGGTAGTTCCCCAGTGCCCCAAGATTTTTTAAAGATATGATACAATTGTTCTGAGCTAACATCTGCCAGCTCCTTCAGAACTCTGGGATGTAATCCATCAGGTCCCCAAGATTTATATTCATCAAGGTCAGACAGGCATTCTCTTATCATTTTCTTGCTTATTTTAATTTTTATTTCTAGTCTGTCTGTTACAGTTATGTTTTTGGTAGGTTGAGCTATAGTTTCTTTTTGTGTGAAGACTGATATAAATAATGAGTTAAGCAGCTCTGCTTTCTCTTTACTGCCTTTTACTTCCTTTGCCATCTTCTCTCTTTAGTGGACCAACTGTTTCCTTGTCTTTCTCCTTATTATTTATATATTGAAAGAAACTTGTTTTATTATCGTTGACTTTTGTTGCAAGTCTTTGTTCATTCTGAGCCTTTGCTTTCCCAACTTCATCTTTGCAGATTCGTGCTATCTGCTGATATTCTGCCTTAGTTATGTGTCCCTCTTTCGAACCGGTAGTGGCGGCGGCGGGAGGCTCCACCCACCCACCCGGATGTCATCACAGATGCTCTGCGCATGCACAGAAGTTGCGCGTGAGTGCGCTCCTGGTTCCAAACTGGTAACAAAGGTAAGAGGAACCCACTACTGGTATATACCTATAGCAATGTCAGTTTTTCCCCTTTTATATTGATCCATATGGATTCTAGGAGGTTTTCATCCTTGGTTTTGTGTATTTCGTTAGAGAGTTGCATTATACATCTTTCATATATAATGCAACTCCACCTCCTCTTTTGTTAAGTCCGTTTCTTTTGAATAGTTTGTATCCTTCCATCAGTACATTCCAGTCATGAGTTTCATTCCACCAAGTTTCAGTAATGGCAACTATATCATATCTGTCTTTGTGTACTAATACTTCAAATTCACCCTGTCTCTTCCCTAAACTTTGAGCGTTAGTGTATAGGCGTTTGAGTCCTTTATGGGTCTTGGGCAGTGGTGGGATTCAAGTAATTTAACAACCGGTTCTTTGCCTTAATGATTTCTTTCAACAACCAGTTTGTTAAACTGCTCAGAAAGTTAACAACCGGTTCTCCCAAAGTGGTGTGAACTGGCTGAATCCCACCACTGGTCTTGGGTATGTTTCATATATCTCCTACTTTGTAACTGGGATTTCCATCCTTTCTATCACTTTCTACTTCATTGTGTTTTTCTTTTTTATTTCTTTTTTCTCTTTACTCCCTTCCTCCTTATGTGATTGGTTATCTACAGTGGTGGGATTCAAGTAATTTAACAACCGGTTCTCTGCCCTAATGATTTCTTCCAACATCCAGTTTGCCAAACTGCTCAGAAAGTTAACAACCGGTTCTCCTGAAGTGGTGCGAACTGGCTGAATCCCACCACCGGTTATCTAGTGCTTTTTGCTTGGAATTAGATTCTATAGGTTGTGAAGTTTGCCCCCTCTCCCCCTTCAATTTTAGTGGTACAACTGATGGTATAGATGGCCAAGTACTCCTGGTTCCTGTTTGTTTCATGTAGGCTGAGATTGTTATGAGCAAGACACGCTTCTCTCTTTTTTTAAAAAAAATAGTGTGGCAAAACATTAGCTTAAATAAATATAAAGTTCCAACTTCATGAGTCTCCATTTCATGTTATTATATGAGGCAAATTCAGAGTTCGATGCTTGTGGTTGTTTTTCCTTGTTTTTCTAGTAGTCTGAGTGATTTTTTTTTTCACGAATAAGAATTGTGTACTTGTTATTTTCCTCTTTGACCTTAAAAGAGATCTCTTTCAAAGGCATCCATTAGTGGGTGATCATGGTCAATCCATATTTCACATTCCAAACAGGAGAAGAAATGCCAGACTTAAGTCTAAATTATGTCCTTAGCTGCATGTGGCTTGACTTGAACTTTACTGATTTGTCAATTTCCTTCTGTGACTGACACAAATGATAATAGTTGCAAAAGATTTATTCCTGTTAGACCAAAAGCATGCCTGGAATTTTATAAACCCTTTGAAAAATTATGGTAGTTAGATCTAAATGACTTTTTCTTTACTTTAAATGTTAATTTGGCATTATGTTCAAAAAATACACACATGCACAGATTTGTCTACATTAACAAAAGAGATGGAAAAAATTTTCAAATGTGACTGATTGCAATTCCGGAGAAATGGTAAAATTCAATCATCCTTTCTTGTTTTTTTCCCTTCACCTCAACTCTCTCCCCTCTCTCACCCCCTGCTCACGTTCATTATTCTGCTTTTGTTAATTCTACAAGCGACCCAGGAAATAGTTAAGTTTTATCATCACCCTACTTTCCTTTCTTGCCATCTTAAGAAGATCCTGCTTCCTAGTAAATAATTGTTTTCAGTAGTAGATGAAGTGTTTTGCCCTTCTCCTATCTTTCTCATTCAAACTCCAAATTGAAACAGACCTTTTCACTTTAATGTGAACAGTCTAAGTACTATAAAAGCAATTGTATGGGAAAGAAATTTCAAAAGACTGGAGGAACTGTGATGCATAGATTTTGTTAACATTCCATCTTACTTGTGCAGCTGCATTCCTTTCAATATTTTGTAGAGGTCTTCCATACATACAAAGTCTACTGCTTTCTCTCATTCCTGACACTGTGAGCTACCCCTTACATGCAGCTGCTCTACAGATCATCAAAATAGGGCCATAAAAGCAGGCCAGAA
The DNA here is from genome assembly GCA_012654045.1 of Ptyas mucosa. Taxonomy (NCBI): domain Eukaryota; kingdom Metazoa; phylum Chordata; class Lepidosauria; order Squamata; family Colubridae; genus Ptyas; species Ptyas mucosa. The sequence goes on from WNWU01000001.1 coordinate 24,099,662, forward strand.
ACCAGGGGATTGTGAGTTCTAGTGTTTCTGTAAGCATGAAAATCAACTGGCTGACTCTTTCTTAGCTCACAATGTCAGACTCGGGTGATAATCTGGTTCGCCAATTATTGTCACAATCAATGGATCAATTCTTGAGATTCAGCCGGTTCTGTCCAATTTGGGCGAACTGGTAGTGGTGACTGCAGGAGGCTCCGCCCATACACCCAGACGTAATGTGCGAACAAAGAGCATGCATGGAAGGCGGTGCGCATGTGCAGAGGAGGCGCGTGCTGGCGAGCAAGTGCACCCGCCCATGCGCTCACATTTGCAAACCAGTAGGGAAGGTAAGTGAATCCCACCTCTGGCTGATACCAAAAAGTAGATCCTGTACCTATGGGTAAACACTAAGAAGAAGAAAAATCTCTAAAGGAGAGGAAGTGGTTTTACAAAAGAAGGGATCCTTTCAGTAGAGGAAGAAATAGGTATAACTTTGGACTTAGCAGAATGTTCATGGTTAATAGAGTCTGTGGTCAAGTTAATAGTTGCTGTGGATGCTTTCTGATTCCAGAAGCAAAGGGCCTCTATGATTTTCCAAGCAGAGTTACCACAGGCATTCTCAAAACAATGTAGCCAAACAAACTAGATAGTCCAGGGCCGAAAGAGGCCAAGTATGAAGCTTACAGAGTCCACTACAGATTTCCCAATCACAAAAGGTTGCTCATGAACTGAATCATCATTTCTGAGTGAGAAAGTCTTTTCCCACACATGGGCTTCTGAATGGTTCAGGCTAATTATATGGACTGTAAAGATGGGGAAGGAACCCTATGCTTGGGCACAGTCGAAATACTTGATTGGCGTATCGTATAGCTCATGTATGATGGGATTTTCACATAGACATCTAGTAGGCAGCTTGTTTCTTTCTACAGCTTTTTGAAGACTGAAATGTGCTGGTAGCTAGCAGGTAATCTCACTTCCTGATCGCTTCCACAGAACACACTGTCCTTCCTGTTATTGAGCATTGTGGTGTTTCTTTAGTGCCTTGTCCCCATATCTCCTTAGACGCTGTCTCCTGCACTACTGTATAAACTCTACCGATCCTTCGTTCTTCTTTCAGTCTCCTTACTACTAAATTCAGTGGTGTGTTCTCAAACTCCCAAAAATGTTACACTCATTTATTTATTTATTTTACTCATTTTTCCCCTTCTGTCTCTGGAAAATCTGTTCTGGATGTTTGAGAGTACTGAATAGTGGAGACAAAGGATCGATGCAAAAGTCCCAAATGGTAGCAAAAAATGAGCGTTTCCTGTATCTGTTTTGCTGCCATCTCGTGGTCATCTGGATTTTTGACACCTGGATGTGATATACTATATGTAATATAGCATCATGGGAGGCAGAAGAAGGCATGAGCAGAGTCCTTTATCAGGGGCTGTGGGACAGAAAGCATATTTAGGGTTCTCCCAATTCCATGCATTTTTAACCCCAGTGAATCTTATAAAGTTTGCTCTCCTCCCAAGTAAACTGCACAGTGTTTAGTTTTCTGAGCATCTTATCTAGCTCAGAAAATCACTAATACACATGGATAGTCACTTGCAAAGTATGGATGGATTTTACTTCTGGACTTTTCCCATCTCCATTGCACCACTTTGGCAAGAAGTAACAGTCATTGGAATTCATAAGACGTGCACATTTCCCTTTAGAGTAACCCCTCTTGATTTTTCCAGATACTTTCTGTAAAGAGTTGAGTACAGCTGGCCTACATATCTACGTTTGTTTAATGAATCAGATTATAGAAAAGAACCATTTAGTGTAATCACTATATCAATCATATGGCTGAATTGCAATACCACTATAAGCTACTCATTCATGAAGTCAACTTCCCAACACAAATTCTTCTAAAACCTCCAGGATCCAAAAGTGAGCTCACGGTGTCTTTGAAAGCAGCCAAGACTACAAGCACACACACAGAGAGAGAGAGCAAATGGAAGCAAACCTCCTTATAATCAGGGTTACTTATTTCTAACTAAACATGTCAGATTCCTATTTCTAAACTCGAAATATGTTTTGATTTGCTTTTTAAAATATATTGTTTGATCTACCTGCTGAATGGGAAGCAATGGCTAAATTAACCCCCTTCTTACTGATTCCTGGGACTACTTTCAGTTTGTTCTGGGTGGATTATTACTAGATTAATAATACATTAATACTTTCAATTCAAGAGAAATTAGAGAGATTGGTAGATTCTAAAAAGAGCTCTGGTGGCTCAGTAGACTAAGGCAGTGATTAACATCCACTTACATCTGCTGCCTGCAATTACTGCAAGTTCAAATCCCATCAGGCTCAAGGTTGACTCAGCCTTCCATCCTTTCTAAGGTAGGTAAAATGAGGACCCAGATTATGGGGGCAATAAACTGACTTTGTATAAATATACAAAAGTATGAAGGCTATTGCTTAACACATTGTAAGCCGCCCTGAGTTTCCAGAGAAGGACGGCATATAAATAAAAAAAATTAAAAATTAAATTAAATTCTTCGGCTAGCAGGAAAGTATCCACCATATAGTTGGGGTTACAGCTTCCTGGTGAGTTTTGATAGATGGCTAGTCTCCTGGATTCAGCCATCTGTTAAAACTGGATTCCTGAGGTAGCAGGGCTCCCCCTTCCTGCTTTACTGGGAAACCTCTACCCATCCTTCACTGCTGATCAACAAGGCTTTGTTGTTGCTGTTTCACACAGAACCAGAATCAGTCCTACATTTTAAAAACATGCATTCCAGTTGACCCATTTGACTTTAATTTCTTGTAACATTCTAGTGAGAGGAGGGACAGAAAAATATTTCATCTATTCTTGAACTGGGAGGCCCATCACTTTGTCTCCATTCATCTTGACTACTACAACACATAATATGTGAGCTGTCTTTGAAGACCACTTGAAAGCTACAATAAGTTCAGAGTGCAGTTGTTATAGGAGCACCTTACTGTACCTATTAGTACATCATTACTTTGGTAACTTGATTGGTTACTAATGAGTTTCTGAGTACAATTCAAGATGCTGGTCATGATCTATAAGGCACTTCACGGCACAAGAGCTGGTTATCTGCATGTCTCCAATTACTACTACCCATCCATAAGATCTGCCAAGATGGGCATGTCTCGGTCCCATCACGTAACCAGTGTTAAGTAATGGGATCCAAAAGATGTGTCATGTATGCCCAATGGAAGAGCAGTCCCTCTGAAATTCACATGACCTTGACTCTACCTGTGTTTTAGAAGACTCTTAAGACCTGTTTTTTACCCCCAGGCACTAGGTGAGATGGTGTCATGTCTATAATAATTGTTCTTGGACTGTTCTTGCCTGTTCTTCATGCCTCGAGCACAATATACTTTATGATTTGGGGAGAGGGGGTTGTTCTGGTTATTCTATGTTTTTTTTTATTTTTGAGTCATATGTTAATTGGGCATCTATATAAATTGAATGACTAAAAGAATAAATATATAGTCGCCAACCTATTCCACAGATTCATAGTTCTGTGCATTGGGTACGGAAGATTTGAAGAAGGGGTGTTATGTATGCTGCCTTCAAAAATTTCTTTATTGTAGCGTAATGATTGGTCCAAAAAGAGTTTATTTGTTAAACAACCTTTACTTTTCTTTAAATTATTGTGTTCTTACATTGTTGTCTGTTTTACACGTTGATTATTTACCTATTAAGGACTTTTAAAATTCTCTTTATATGCCATCCTGAACTATTGGGGGGGGGGAATGTATTATATAGAGCCGTGATGGCGAACCTATGGCACGCGTGCCAAAGGTGGCACGCAGCGTCCTCTCTGGTGGTACGTGAGCCATCGCCCCAGTTCAGTTCTGCTGTGCATGCACACGTGCCTCCCGCCAGCCAGCTGGTCTGTCGCACATGTGCGGGAGGTGGGGGGCGTGCAGGGGGCATATCAGTGGTGGGTTGCCCCCAGTTCGCACTGGTTCTATAGACCCCAACGTGATCAGAACACTTCTATGCATGCACAGAAGCTTCTGTGCTTGCGCAGAAGAGCATCCGTACGCATGAGCAAAGCAAGCGCGCACGCAGACCCGTTGTGAATTGGTAATAAAGGTAAGTAGAACCCACCCCTGGGGCGCATGTACATGCACGGGGGCGGATGCATGCATGGGGGCTGCATGCACATGCTCGGGGGAGGGGCAGGGCAAATGCAGGGCTGCACTTTGGGCACTTGGTCCAGAAAAGGTTAGCCATCACTGATATAGGGAGTAATATTTTTTTTAAGAAATGAAACGTTAACCAGATATATTTTCACCTAAGGAAAGACAAACATTACATGACGTTTATTCATGCCCCATAGTTTATAGGATGCAATTAGTGTTGTGTCACAATCTATGTTAATACTAGTGCAATGTAATGTAATTTGGGGAGTATACTACACATGCTACTTCTAGTCAGAAATTATATATGTGAAAACTTGCCCATCTTTTTAAAAAACCCTGATATACAAAATTAATCTATGAGAAAAATACAACTTAGTCTTTTTCTAGGGCTAAGATATTTCTACATACCAACACACAACTCCTTACTTGCAATTTGAAAATATACTGTTTAGAATAAATCTCAGCATATACTTCTATTGATGAAATCAATACGGCTTGAGAAACCTATCATTACAATGTGAGACAAAATAAATCCCAAACACATTTATTTGCTTATTTATCAATACTTTTTCCGGTATGCAGTTCAAATCCAACAGGACATATGCAGAGATATGCATAAATACCACAGAGGAATAGCAGTATAGACATTGTCATTACCTTATTATGTTTCTGCGTCAAGCTTTGTAGAAAAGATCTGCATGTGAGAAATTTTAATTCCAAATTATCTTGGATTTCTGCTCCTTCATAGGTTTCTTCCTACTGGAATGTGAGCACGTTTAAGCATGTTTTCTTAGGAACTGGGATAGCTAAGCAGTTGTTGACTGCAACTGTGAGGTTGGTGCATGTTGATCTCCCATAATAGTTCACATGAAAGAATTTGGACAAAATTGTTTGCCGTTGTTGTAATACATACTCATTGCTTTCTCCACAATATACACCAATTTGCTTTACACACATCGTAGGCCGTGCTTGTGTTTCATTTACAAATGGCCTGAGAAAGCTAAGAAGGGCAAGAATTATTAAGGGAACCTTTGGGCTTATGCGGCTTTGCTCTTCTTTTCCAAACTTTCTATCTACATGGGTTCTGGCTATCCAGTATTATGGTAGGGAGGAAGGGAGATAGAGAGATATAAACTAGATTTTGCAAATACACTCTGCCAGCCTGAAAGCTCCAAGACATTATGGCAGGGAGATGGAGTCAGAAGGAGTATTACCACTGTGTTATCACCCAACTCCATCTGGAATGTTGCTCCTAAATGTACAGTGTTGAACCTCATTGCTGTTAATCCAGAGATAATCAGAGAGGGAGAGAAAGGAAATTAGAGTGATCAAAGGCAACATACCACTTCAGCATTTGCTATTTTTTTCAGTGTAACAGTATTCCAATTCTCTATTGGTGTCATAATCTTCATCTTAATGTCATCATTGCTAAAACTGGATCTTTGAGTGGTCTTATGTTGGGGATAATTCTTAATTTGCATACTTTTCTCAGAATTAGCAGAGCTAAATAGAGGATAAATAGTTGGCCAAGGCAATCTAGAAAGGCTAACTCTGACAATGGTTTTCTGCATCTCAAATCTTTCCTATCACATCCTATTCCATCAGAAGATGCCATCACTTTTACATTACAAGCTTTTGATTTACTTCTGGATTCTTCTTTTTATTTATTTTTGTTTATCTCCTTCTGTAATAAAAATGATTCTTGGCAATTTTTACAACTATAAGTTTTCAGAAACTGGTTTAGAAAAGATCCAGGTTTTATGCTGCAAGACTCTTTTTTTAAAACCTAATGCTGAGTATTTAGAAGCTGCTTTATAAAGTCATGGGTGGCTGTGTTTCCCCAAAAATAAGACCCTGTCTTATATTTTTTTGAAACCTGAAATAAGCGCTTGGCCTTATTGCCATGCACTCAAAAGCCCGATTGGGCTTATTATCAGGGGATGTCTTATTTTGGGGGAAACAGGGTATAATAAATTAGATAGATAGATAGATAGATAGATAGATAGATAGATAGATAGATAGAT
>WNWU01000001.1:24105826-24136043 GCA_012654045.1 Ptyas mucosa
GATAGATAGATAGATAGATAGATAGATAGATAGATAGATAGATAGATGATAGATGATAGGATAGATGATAGATAATAGACAGACAGACAGACAGACATAGATAATTTCTGGTTTTGCTTTGCTGTAATATAATAACATTGGATTTTTAAAATTACAGAACAGTGGAAAAAAGAGAAAAATGGGGGGGATCCTCATTGCATTCTCTTACCTAGTGTGTCAAGAGACACAGGATGTATTGAAAAACAATCCTCAATTTACAACCATTTGCTGACTAATATTTGCAGTTGTGGTGACATTGAAAAAAAGTGCTTATGACTTTTTGGTGAAAAGTGGTCCACACAACCATTGCAGCATCCCCATGGTCACGTATTCAAAACTTGGGCACTTTAGTAACCAGCATGTGTTTACTGCAGTTGCAGCATCCTAGAGTCATGTGATCAGCATTTGCGACCATCTTAGCTGGTTTGCCTCTGCTAAGCAAAATTAATGAAGGATACTGAATTCACTTAACAGACACTTAAGTGATTTGGTTAACAACCATGGCCAAAAATGTCATACTGTTGGGCATGACTCACTTAACAACACTCTTGCTTAGCAATGGAGATTTTGACCCCAATTGTAGCCATAAATCATAAGTCAAGGACTACCTATAAGAGCCGAGGTGGCACAGTGGTTAGAGTGCTGTACTGCAGCTACTTCAGCTGACTGCTAGTTCAGCAGCTCAGCGGATCAAATCTCATGGGCTCAAGGTTGACTCAGCCTTCCATCCTTCTGAGGTGGGTAAAATGAGGACCCAGATTGTTGGGGGCAATATGCTATTTAGTATACTGTTGATTGTTGTAAGCCGCCCAGAGTCTTCAGAGAGTGGGCCGCATAGAAATATGATTAATAAATAAAAATAAATACCTGTTACAGCTCAAAAGACAAACAAATGGAGGCTAAAAACAGCTAATATTCAAAAGTAAAATTACTAAATAGTGCTTAAGAAAGACTCGGCTTGCAAAAATGGTGCAAAGATACTTTATCTCTAAATTGCTAAGTGGAGCAATATTTGGACTTCTACAATAATATTGCCTTAACATTTGGCTCTGAGCTACTTTTTGGTTCCAGGCATGTGAATGACGTTTATACTAATTCTTCCTCTAGTTCTTTTTAAAACTGGGAACTCTCACATGACCTGGCCTTTCTAAATCCAATTCAGCTATCTCAGAGCTGAAGAATTTTGAGAGGACCACAATTAATGTATAGAGTAAGGTCCAAATCAGAAGCGAATTTGCACTTTATTTACATCTAGATTTTAAACGCTAAATTAATTTCCCTTTCAGCTGCTGATCAGTTACAGAACATACATAGGTTTCATAAGCAAACTGCAATTAGTAAACATTAAGGGTACCCGATTTGGCTGCAAAAATCCAGGAAACACCCACCCACCCCCACCCCAGAAATAGATACTCTGTTTTCTTACAGGGCCAGTCAGATAGCCCCCAAAACAAACATTGATGTGTTCTACATAAATAATGTAAAATGTTCTGATTGCTTCATGCATAGTAATCTTCCACCATCTTTTTTCCTCCATTTTCATTAAGGCTTGATTTCTTGAAGTGGGGAGGTTCAGAATCTTACATGAACACAGCACCTAGTTAGAATAGCACTATATCAGTGGTGGGTTGCTCCCGGTTCGCCCCGGTTCCATAGAACCGGTAGTAAAACCAGCGGGAGGCTCTGCCCACCAACCCTGATGTCATTAAAATGCTTCTGCGCATGCGCAGAAGAGCATGCGCATGCGCTCACTTCGCTTGTGCACGCGCGCGGCCCCGTTGCAAACCGGTAGTAAAGGTAAGTAGAATCCACCACTGCACTCTATCCCCATCAGACTGGAGAAGAAACAGGGTAAACAAAGAAAATGAAGTGTTTTGTAAATCTTGTAAAATCTCACACCTAATAACTGACATATGGCAAAGTGAATAGGTATGTACCATGCAGAAACTCCACAGATGCCTTTGGAAAACTCAACAGATTGACCTTTCAACCCAGGACTGCTTCTATAGTGTTGGTAGAACCAAAGAGGACATTCCACATGGACACCAAGAACTGATTGGAAAAGGTTTTGGAACTCTGGATCCCAAGACCCATCTTTCTCTTCCTTCTTAGGGAACTCCACAGATAGTCTGATAACCTGGAACCAGAGCAGTTCCCTTCCATGAATTACAATGAGATACAGGATTAAAACAGCAGAAATGGTTGGGTCCATTTGTGGCATTGATCGCAGAATGGGTGGAATAATGCTGTCTTAGCCAACGTCATTTTAATAGCTGAGCTTAACTAAAAAAATTTCTTGGCCAGGATTTCTAAACTAAGATGCCTTGGAAAGCGATTTTTTAACTACATCCTGCTTCAAGTTGCAGTCTATGGTTAAATCTTTCAAGTACAATCATTCTTTGCCTAGCGCTGACATTCTTAGGAAAGGCCTGAGATCCTCCTTGAGAAAGAACAGAAAAGTGCCATTTCAATGGCCCCAAACCTCTTCCATTTATATGAAAAACAGGGGTGTGTGGGGGAGAGAAAGAAAATATTTTCTTCCTGATGAGTTGTTGGTGGATGTTAGCATCTCTAAAGGTAACCTGCTGATACATACAGCACCAAGGAAAGTAATTAGAGTATCTAACTAGCTGGACCGAAGGAGTGTTTCAACAAGGCCAGATCCTTATTACAAAGAAATGATAATGGAGATGTGATTGACAACAGAGATAGGCAACAGGTGCCACAGAAATTCCTTTTTTGTCTCCAAGAGTATCAAAAAAACCAATTCATTCGGGAGTAGGGGACGACGACACTCAACTAACCATTTCTTAAAGGAAGTTCTCATAACTATTGGCTAGTTGTCAGTTGAAAACCATAATTGTCTATTCAAATAATAATAATAATAATAATAATAATAATAATAATAATAACAACAACAACAAATAAGCTTTGCTCTTTTATAATTGAAACACACACACACAGAGGGAGGGAGGGAGGGAGGGAGGGAGGGAGGGAGGGAGAGAGAGAGAAACTTATATTATCTTACTGGCCAGTTTCTGGTTTTGGTTTGTTCCTTTTTTAATTAACTTGGTGCAGCATCTATATTCTTCTTCCCTTTCATCTATATCAGCTAAATGTATTAAAAACAAAAATTCCCCTCCATCCCAAGGGTGTTACTTTGACCTCTTTGGGGGGCCTGGCTAAGTTGTGAAAATTTTGGGCCACAATTCTTAAGAAGGAAACTTCAAGTTCTTTCCGCTTCACTTCTTCTTCACATGTCTGAGGCAGTTAATGCTGCTGCCCCATAGTCTGGGTGGCAGAAGCTGTGTGCTAGCTATGGTATGTATTGTTGGAATTTTTCCTCTCGTTAGTCCCCTTGACCTTTTATTGTCTTACTCCTAAAGTGTCAGGTCAGATTTAGTGTAAGGTCTCCCTTCACTAAGGACTCCTTTCCTTTCGTGGATCACTAAACAGGACAATTGCTCTATCCATCTTTTCAGAGCCTATTGTGGGACACCCCCCTCAGCTGAGAAAAGTTTGATTCACTGGGAAACCATTTTGGTCAAACAGAAGACAGACTATGTGTTCTTTAAGGAACTCTGTCTTAATCGCTGCCTTTTTTCCCCCTCTGGGATATGAAGAGGATGCAAAAGATCAAAAGGCTGGGGAGTGCATGGGTTTGACCACAACCTTCCTAGAAATAATGGGAAACCTCCACTGAAAAATGAGCTCTGTTACAAAGGACAAACAAGAAGGAATGCTACACAGGGTTCCCACAGCATTTGGAAGCATCAGGATTTGGGCCTTTCCATGAGGAAAATAATAAAGAAGAGATTCTTTATTTGGAACATTGGAATGAAATGGAGAAGCTAAGCGATCAACTCAACATATAAGAGCATAGATAGAATGAAAGCAAATATAAACTCAGTCATATTGTTGGGTGTTCAGCATTATCAATACTGGCTGCCATTGGATTCCTAAATGCCTCAGGTTAGAACTTAGGCCCTTCTTCACGCAAAGTGTGTTCTCTACCACTGAGCTGTAGCCAACCTAAAATGAAGAGGGAATATGTGTAATCAGGTATATATTTGAGATACTTGTGGCTGCTTAGAAAATGTTTCCGTCGGTATTTAATTTGATTTTAAAGATAGTAGAGCAAGTAGTACTTTCTCAACTCCAGGCACTGATGGATAATGCTGATTATTTAATTCCGTTTCAATGTACTTTCAGGCCAAATTTTGAAAAGAAAACAGCTGCTGGGTAAGCACCTCCAATCATAGCATCATTCTGGAGTATTTACCAGAACTGAACCTAAGAGAACAAGGTTGTGCAATGCATCCAGGCTTTCTTGAAGCAGCAGTCTCAGAAGATGGCTCTAAGAAAGCTTTGCTCCTTCCTCTGGTCCCTATGTGATAGCAATAGCAATAGCACTTAGACTTATATACCACTTTACAGTCCTCTCTAAGCAGTTTACTGAGTCAGCATATTGCCCCCAACAATTTGGGTTCTCATTTTAACCACCTCAGTAGGATGGAAGGCTGAGTCAACCTGGAGCCTGGTGAGATTTGAACTGCCATCTCGGCAGTCAGCAGAAGTAGCCTGCAGTACTGCACTCTAACCACTGTGCCACTGTAGCTCGTGTGATGCATCAGGGTCATATTGTAAGTGTTCATATTTGAGTCCATTACTAAGTACATAATAAATCTGGCTATACCATCCATTCGTAGTTTCTAATGGGCAAACCTGTGATAGTTTGTCACATGACATTCTTGTAGTATAATTCCACTGATGGAAGGAGAGTACATGATTCTTACTTCTTCTTGGTCAGCTGCCTCAAGCGGCTAGCAATTTAGAACAATGTGGAATTGATGTAACATGGTTTTGCTATGGTATCACTGTGCCCCCTAAAATATCTAGTAAATGCTGAATGGCCTGGGTAGATGGCATTCAATATTTGTTTCCCAAAACAAACATTTCTACAAAATTACAACTGATAAATACTAGACAGTGTTGTTAGAAGGAATAAGAACTCACAGGTGGATAGACCAAAAGGTGTCGAATCCAGCAGCAACCTAGGGGAACTCTTGGAAGAAAAGAACTGACAGGATTTCTGGATTTGTATGAAGGACTTTAAGCAAAAGGAAAGATGAACAAAAATTGCCTTCCTTCCTTGTGCATCAGAGATGGGTTTCAGCAGGTTCTGACCAGTTCTGGAGAACCGGTAGCGAAAATTTTGAGTAGTTCGGAGAATCGATAGTAAAAATTCTGACTGGTCCCACCCCCATCTATTCTCTGCCTCCCAAGTCTCAGCTAATCGGGAGGAAATGGGGATTTTGCAGTAACCTTCCCCTGGATTGGGGAGGGAATGGAGATTTTACAGTATACTTCTCCTGCCACGCCCACCAAACCACGCTCACCAAGCCATACCCACAGAACCAGTAGTAAAAAAATTTGAAACCCACCACTGATGTGCATCATAATCTCACATGAATAAAGTGAGTAGACAGAAGAATCTAATTGTTGGATTTTGAAATAGATAAGAAAGGATTGATTTTGTAGTGGCATAACTGAGTACACGTTAAGATATTGCTGGTCCTGTTTGTCTTCTATGCTTAGAATATTTATGGCTGCATAATATTCACAGATAATTCTGGAGTTCACAGATGACTCTAGAGAAGTAATATACGTCTGGTTTTCTCAGTCTAACTCCAGGTTTGGATCTATGTCAGAATTTGTATATTCCATCCTAAGACATACTATGATATCTCTTGCAACATCTAAATTGTTACAAACCCAATGAACTGTGAGTAGCATTATACTGAGCAGGATTTGATTGAAATCTGGTTTGTTGCATTAGTCAAATAAGTCACCATGCTTTCAGAAAAATAATTAATTTAGGCACTGGTAGCAGGCAATGTCAACCTGAAGAAGAGAGCTATTAGTCAAACCTCTGCAAAGCTAGGTATTCCTCTTCCCCTTTATATTGTAAGATTTGAACATCATTAAATTGTGGTCAGTGGGGAGAATTATTATCAGAGAAGATAAGGAAGAACAATTTTAATTCTCCAAATCCTGCTTTTTCTTTTTCCTTTTGCAATTGCAAATTGCATGGGGGGGGGGGGGAGAATTCCATCTTCCTTATAGATGAAGATCCATTCAACGTATATTCCAGTTTCAGAAGCAATATGAGTTACAGAGGAAAAAAATACTTTCATTGTCTGCTTGAGTCTAATAATTACTGTATACATTGCTATTGCAATTTTTAAAAATACTCATGAAATACCCAAAAGTATTGATCATGATGAAACAAAAATGACAAAATGTGTGCCATAACATTATACTGTAACACTGGCTTTTTGCACTTGCATCTCCACATCAGACAAAATGCATCACAATGTCTTTACCATTATGTTTTGTCATTTGCCCCCAGTAGATTCCTATGACAATTGTCTTCATTTATTTATTTATTTTATTTATTATTAAATTTATTTATTTATTTATTAAATTTATATACCGCCCTACTCCCGAAGGACTCAGGGCAGTGAACAGTTGAACGAAAAATACATGTGATACAGATTAAATTCAAAAATTGATCAAAAATACAGTTAAATAGTTTGGTTCAGAAATAGAATTAAAGTAAACATCTCAATTTATAGGACAGATTCAAGTTTAAAATTTTAAAGTAGTTTTAAAAGAGGTAAGGTCAGGCCGGCCTGCTTGAATAGAAATGTTTTGAAGGCACGGCGGAAAGCATGAAGATCCAGGATCATCCGTATCTCCCAGGGCAGCTCATTCCATATGGTGGGTGCTCCCACAGAGAAGGCTCTCCCTCTGGGGGCCGCCAGTCAACACTGTTTGACCGACAGCACCCCGAGAAGTCCCTCTCTATGGAAGCGTACTGGTCGGTGGGAGGTTATTGGTGGCAGAAGGTGGTCTCGTAGATATCCCGGTCCTAAGCCATGGAGCGCTTTAAAGATGATAACTGAAACCTTGAAGCGCACCCGGAAGATAACAGGGAGCCAGTGCAGCTCGCGCAGGAGGGGAACCACATGGGAGTGCCACGTTGCTCCCATAACAACCCGTGCAGCCGCATTCTGGACTAACTGGAGCCTCTGGGTGCTCTTCAAGGGGAGCTCCATGTAGAGAGCATTGCAGTAGTCCATGCGGGAAGAGATGAGGGCATGAGTGATTGTGTTTAACAAATCCCAGTCCAGAAAGGGATGCAACTGGCGTATCAGGCGGACCTGATAAAAAGCTCTCCTGGCCACAGCCATCAGGTGTTCTTCTAAAGACAACTGTGAGTCCAGGAGGACACCTAAGTTGCGAACCCTCTTCGTGGGGGCCAATGACTCGCCCCCAATAGTCAGAGCTGGTGTCAACTGACTATAACGGGATGACGGAAACCACAGCCATTCGGTCTTGGATGGGTTTAGTCTGAGTCTGTTTCTCCCCATCCAGATCTGTACAGCCTCCAAGCACCAGGACATCACTTCAAGGGCATCATTGGGGTGGTCCAGGGTGGAGCTGTACAGCTGGGTGTCATCAGCGTACTGGTGGTACTTCACCCCAAAACCACGGATGATCTCACCCAGTGACTTCACATAAATGTTGAACAAGAGGGGTGAGAGAACCAACCCTTGTGGCACCCCACATACAAGGGGCCTTGGGGTCGATCTCTGCCCCCCCCTCGTCAACACAGTCTGCGACCGGTCAGAGAGAAAGGAGGAGAACCATCGCAAGACAGTGCCCCCCACTCCCAACTCTTTCAACCGGTGCAGCATGATACCATGGTCGATGGTATCAAAAGCCGCTGAGAGGTCTAATAGGACCAGGACGGAGGAGCAACCTCTGTCCCGAGCTCTCCAAAGATCATCAACCAATGCAACCAATGCCGTTTCCATGCTGTACCCAGGCCTGAAGCCCGACTGGAATGGATCTAGATAAGCCGATTCATTCAGGTACTGGGGGAGTTGTCGTGCCACCACACTCTCAACAACCTTCGCAACAAAGCGAAGGTTGGAGACTGGACGGTAATTAGCCAATACTGCCGGGTCCAGGGAAGGCTTCTTGAGGAGAGGTCTCACCACCGCCTCTTTCAAGGCAGTAGGAAAAACACGCTCACTCAGAGAAGCATTTATGATTCCCTGGAGCCAGCCTCGTGTAACTTCCCGAGAAGCCAGCACCAACCAGGAGGGACACGGGTCCAATAAACATGTGGTAGCATTCAGTCTCCCCAGTATTTATTGCATTTGTAGGACCACCCAATTTAAAAACAACTCAGAGGGGGAGTGTTAAAGATTAAAATCAGATCAAAAACAACAATTAACCAAGGATAATAACAACACAGAAGGATCAACTTAAGCTTAGCTTGCCTATATTCTATTCATGTTACATCCAGACTAGGGGTGAAATTCAGCAGGTTCTGTCAGGTTCTGGAGAACTGGTAGTGGAAATTTTGAGTAGTTCGGAGACCCGGAAATATCACCTCTGGCTGGCCCCAGAGTGGGGCGGGAATGGAGGTTTTGCAATATCCTTCCCCCAGGAGTGGGGAGAGTGTGAGGATTTTGCAGTATCCTTCCCTTGGAGTGGGGTGGGAATGGAGATTTTTCAGTATCCTTCCCCTGCCACGCCCACCAAGCCACGCCCACAGAACCGGTAGTAAAAAAATTTGAAATCTACCACTGATCTAGACACTAAATTGTGGGGAGAATGCAGGTGGCGCAAATTGCAAACATTTCCAAGATAGAAAAAAAGGTAGCAGAAAAAAGTAGTCTATACAGATAATTAATACACAGGGTTCTGGAGAGTATACAAAGACTCCAGGAGTCTTTGCATAAACAATTTCCTTAAACCTTTCAGTATAGGCATTAATATAATTAATACATTATTGTATATGATAATAGTTATCCACCAAATTCATTCTCAGCCTGTCTGCCTTTTTCTTTTTCTTTTATTTTGCTTTCCTTTTTCTAGCTATGATTTTGGTCCATAGCTCATTGTCCAATTGTATGTTTCTTGGAGCAGAAACATATTTAGCTTAAATTCCATCGAACACTGAGGACTGGCCCATAAGTGAACAACAATAGTTGTAATAATCATGTTTATTTATCCTCCCCTCTTTCTCATTGGGCATGTAAGTCTTCCATGAAACTATTCTCATTCTTTCTCTCTCCTGCCACCACTTCTCTGTCCATTTTGGCAACTGTCTTCTCTACATACCTCTAATACCACTTCCTTCCTTATGTTCCAATCTGAGCAAAGAGAGCCAAAAGAAGTCTCTTGATGACTCAGAGATTCTATGTGTCAGCTTCGGAACTCCCTTCTGAAAGACTGCCAAAGCCAGAAGAGATTTTTTTTTTCTGGAGGCAATACAACTATTCTTTTAAAAAAATCAGACAACACTTGGTAACAAAAAATAAGTAGATAATTATTTTCTTTTTAGGATCTAGGTATACATTTTGTGTATATATGTTGTAACTCTAGTCTAGCGACAAGACGGGGAATCTGATTTAATAATGATAGGTTGCCCATCATTATTTGGTTGCAGGAATTGGGTATGGCCAGTCTAGTGAAAAGAAGAACTAGGGATTTTATGAGCGCAGTGTTCCAATATTTGAGAGGCTGCCACAAAGAAGAGGGAGTCAACCTATTTTCAAAAACACCAGAAGGAAGGACAAGAAGCAATGGGTGGAAACTAATCAAGGAGAGAAGCAATCTAGAACTAAGGAGAAGTTTTCTGACAGTAATAACAATCAACCAGTGGAACAGTTTGCCTTAAAAAGTTGTGGATGTTGAAGCTTTTAAGAAGAGATTGTCCAAAATGCTATAGGGCCGTGATGGCGAACCTATTGCACGCATGCCACAGGTGGCACACAGAGCCCTCTCTGCAGGCACGCAAGCCATCGCCCCAGCTCAGCTGTGCCACGCCTTCCACCGGCCAGCTGGTTTTCAGATCTCTGCCATGCATGTGTGGGGTGCATGCAGGATACGCTTGTGCGTGCATGGGAGAATGGAGCGCATATGTGGGGGTCACACGAGCATGCGCAGGGGGTGGGTTGTGCATGGGGGTCATGCACGCAAGCGCAGGGTTGTGCGTGCATGCACGGGCAGGGTGCATGCAGGGGTCGTGCACATCTGTGTGGGCAGGGTGCACATGGGGGTCATGTGCGCATGCGGGGGTGCATGCGCATAGTCATGCGCATGCCTTGGGGTAGGGCAAATGCAAGGGGTCACACACACATGCATGGGGGTCACATGTGCATGCACGGGGGACTGGGCACACGTGGGGGGGTCGCACACGCATGTGTGTGGGCAGGGCGCATGTGAGAGTCACACTCGCATACACAGGGGCACGGGGGGTCGTGTACAGATTGTATTATGGGTGTGTGGCACATGCACACTTTCACACGTGCACACATGCACTTTTGGCACTCAGTGCCGAAAAGGTTAGCCATCACTGGTATAGGGTCTCCTGCTTGAGGACTAGAAGACTTTCAAGGTTCTTTCCAATTCTGTTATCTGTATTCCCATCATTCATTATCTGGAAAGATCCATAACCATATTATTATGCCACTCTGAACTTTTTCTGCTGCTGTTATGCACTCATATTTCAGTCTTACATGGACCTTCAGCTTAAGCTAAGAAAAAGTAGACAAGACAGATTATTCAGAAGGCACTGTTACTTCAAATTACAGATGCTTGAGGCAATGAAGAAGATAATTATTGAGAAGAGGTTTAAACTACAGTTCTATGCACATTTATATGAGAGTAAGATTCACTGAATTAAATGGAACCTATTTCTAAATAAACATGTGCAAGATTGTTAAAGCTTTAAATTATTGAATTGATTTGGGAAGAACATAGTAAAGCAGGACCACCCATATTTTATATATTGTAAACATAAACATTTTATGTTTACAATATATAAATATTATACCATCCAGATATGAAAAAATGTGTAATATGGATCTTTATCAGAGGAGCAATGTTCTGGACATTTTCTTGAGAAATCCAATTCCAAAAACACGATGTTAAGTATAAATGACAATCATTTGCAACAACATTTAAAAAATAGATTGGCTTTTGGTAATTAATTCATTAATTGGTGACTGGCTTTAGAAAATTGGCTATGCATTGTTAGGCCCTCCTGGGGTCTTCGTATACTTCCCAGAATCCTGTGTATTGATAGAGCATATAAATATTAAGTCTCAATAGTTTTAGAAGGCCTAATCATCATCTTCTTTTAAAGACCCCATAATCCCTAGCGGGGGTGGAGTCAGGGCAACTGAATGGAGCTGAATGATTATGGGCCAGATGCCCTTCCTGTCGCCAATGCAGAGTTTTGTTCAGCAGATATAGTGTCATAGTGCTTAAGTATACAGCCTAATACTCAGAAAATATTATACAGATAATTCTCAACTTACAACAATTTGTTTAGTGACTATTCAAAATTACAATGGCACTGAAAAAAGTGATTTATGACTGTTTTTCACACAACCATTGCAGCATCCCCATGGTCACATCATCAAAATTCAGATGCTTGGCAACTGGCTCATATTTATGATGGTTGCAGTGCCCCAGGGTCATGGGATCACTTTTTGCGACCTTCTGACAAATACAGTCAATGGGGAAGCCAGATTCACTTAACAATCATGTTACTAATTTAATAACTGCAGTGATTCACTTAACAAGAAATGTTGTAAAATGGGATAAAACTCATTTAACGAGTGTCTCACTTAGCAACAGAAATTTTTTGAGTCAATTGTGGTCGTACGTAAAGGAGGTAGCTGTTAATGAGAATGGTCAAGCTTCATTTTCATTATATTATCTGTTACATGTTACAATCATTTTACTTTTGGAATTTATTGGTTACCTATGGTGAATATTCAGATACAGATTTTTAATGTTCAGAAGAAGAACTGGAGAAAATCATAAAATATAAAGATCAGCAAATGGAAATGGAATGACTGCGGCAAAAGAAAACAAAGGTAATACCAACAGAAATAGGAGCCTTGGGCATAGTCCCCATCTGAATGCCACTGGCATTGACAAAAAACACCATTAGTCAATTGCAAATGGCAGCTTTACTTGGAACAGCTTACATCCTGCAATGATTCTTTTACAACATCAAACAACATCTCCTTTCTCATGACTTTAGTAAGGATTTGATATATTTGGGTAAAAACATCAAATTGGATCAAACCTCTGGCTGACCCTGGGGATCAAGCATAATAATAACAATAATGTATTACATTTATATGCCACTCAACTCCCAGCAATAATAGTTTGGGATAAGAGGAAAATATGTATTGTGTCTTTCATTCAATCTCATTTCCTCTATCTGTGCACATCCTTCAGCTATTTGCAACCTTTTGCTATTGTTAAGCAGTTCTGAACCCACTGGCATTTTATTCTGGGAGGATGGGAAAAAGTAATCCAGGCATTTCCTATTGGCTCAGAATGTCGAAACACCTGTTTAAATCATGAGTGGCTACTTGGCTGTGTTCTGCTCTGACCCTGCCCTTTAATGGAATTAAACCTAGATTTACAGTGAAAAGTATCAAACTACATGGGAAAAATGCAGCCTCTTAAAATATAGTCATATGAATAGGTCTAATGAGACTTACTGTATATAGTTCCAGGCTTGGAACTCTTGGAGAAAGAGCAGAGAGAAAGCTTTTTTGGGGGGAGGGGGGATCTATAATTGCAGTGTCTGGGAAAGCCCTCCTAAAGACCTGTGAGAAATCTCATATAAACCAGTTCTTCAGAAATCCTTGAAAAAAGTTACTGCAGGCAGAGGCAGTTGCATAGACAAACACAGTGAGGGCATTCCAGTGTCTATTCCCACGATCCTGCAGAAAACCATGGAAGCCATATCATAGAGCTCAACTGTAAACAATCACTCTGTGTGGTTACGCTGATTCCTACAACTGCAGCCTTCTTTTAAATGAGCCTTATCACATGGGAATCAGTTATGTCTCATCCCCACATAACGCTGGTGACACAAGATGGTCACCATGCGGTCAGCTGGTGAGCAAAAGAAGAGGTTTACAAATGCAACTGCCAAAGGCTAAATAACTGCTATTTGAGAGATGATATACAGATCACAATTAATTTCATTTTTCCTGTCAGCTGAAGTCAATTAAAGTTTCAAACTGAAAAGAAGTTGGAAGATCACATGTTGACATAAGAAATCATTTACTTTTATGTATTTAAATTTGTTTCCTCTGATTCTATCAAATGGCATTTAATGAAAAGACAGGAAATGCAAAATAACCAATCCAAAACAATACATAAACCAGGGCAGGCAAATAAAACACATCAAGAAAATAGCAGCCAATTTAAAATCCCCTCATTTGCTTCCTCCCCTAAGAAACAACGAATGGAAAAGCAACGTGTTTGGAAATGTATTGGCGCAACTATGGTATATAGTTGTTTTGAAAAGAATTCTCAAGTTTTGAAGGAAATGCTCTATAAAGCCCTGGATCCAAACAACACCTGGCTAGGTGGCTCAGTGGCTAAGACACTGAGCTTGTCGATCAGAAAGGTCAGCAGTTCGGCGGTTCAAATCCCTAGTATAGGTCTCCTGTGTGAGCAGGGGGTTGGACTAGATGATTTCCAAGGTTCCTTCCAACTCTGTTACATATACATATAATACATACAATACATATACAATACATATAACTGACCCAAATGTGCTTTTTCAAAAGGCAACTGGACTTTGTTTTTCCTTGAAGACATTTTGCTTCTTATCCAAGAAGCTTCTTCAGTTCAGAAGTTCTTAGATGAGAAATGAAACATCTTCAAGGAAAAATAAAGCCCAGTTGCCTTTTGAAAAAGCGCCTTTGGGACAACCGTGACTTGGATAACTGAGAATCCCCATATATGTATAACTTTGACATGACCACTTCAACTCTTTGATTCCTTGCACGGACCATCATTGGTCTTCTCTTTGGCCAGTCATGAATGTTATGCTAGGCGGGGGGGGGGGGGGGGGCGGAAAAAAGAGCCAGAGGGAGGCAAAAGCTTTTCCAGTGGAGGAATATAATCTTGCTATAACTTCACTTTCACCATAATGAATCTAGACATAAATGGTTCTGATTTCACACCTGGAGTAGTGGTTAATTTTCAGCTATGGAAGCTCACTGATTGACTTGGAACAGTTGCTATCTTTGCTGCTAGAGAAAAACAGGAAGATGGAGTGCTTTGTTCACCATCTTATTTTTATTTATTTTTATTTTTTATTTATTAATCATATTTCTATGCTTCCCACTCTCTGAGGACTCTGGGCAGCTTACACCAAAGACAGTATACTAAATAGCATATTGCCCCCAACAATCTGGCTCCTCATTTTGCCCACCTCGGAAGGATGGAAGGCTGAGTCAACCTTGAGCCGGTGAGATTTGATCTGCTGAACTAGCAGTCAGCTGAAGTAGCTGCAGTACAGCACTCTAACCACTGTGCCACCTCGGCTCGGTTCTTGAAGGAAGAGATGAGATATAACCTAACAACTAAATGAGCAACTTGCATATCTTCTCCACAGCACAAACTCATAGACCAAGCAGTGTCACTTACTACTGGTAAGATGTTTTTGGAACTAATTGCTAATAATTTAAACAGAAAATAATTAGAAATTCACCCATTTTTTTCTGAACTACTCAATCAAATACAAATGCATCACTTATAGTTATTTAGTCACATGCCAGTAGTAAACATTTCTTTTTTGGGGTTTTACAATAAAGTCAGGTTGGTACCTCTACAAAGTCATTGTAAGGACAATTCTTTCTGCTACAATGGTACATCATTCATTTTGGATTTTCCATTCCAAAATGCATTTGACAAGGGTCACTTCCTTCTTTCACATGACTTTATAATTGGAAATTCAGAGCTAGGTGTTCAGCCAATAAACCTGGCCAAAGCTCTATTGAAATCAACAAAACAATTTCAATTTGGAGTATCCAAAGACTGCTCCAAAAATGAATGCTCATTTGTAGTTTTTTCCTGTATTTTATGGAGGGCCAGGATACAGCGGAGCTAGAACTTGGGATGGGGGGAGTTGTGTTCTATCTTCTCTGTGTATTACCGTAGATAATTTGTTCAGTTAAAAAAATGACATCTTTTTATTTAGCCTACAGTGCTATTGTTGGAAGAAATATCCTTCTGGGTTCTGCTCCAAGTGGGGAGAAAGACACTGGAAACATGGAGACTGCTTGGAAAGATGGTTTAATGGTGGACAGGATCACATGGCTTGAGTTCCTGAACAGAAAAAGGGCCGAGATACAGCGAGTCCCTGGGTTTTATGCTTTCTCTGGCTGTGGCCCAGAAGGAGTATTCTGATTGGTTGTCAGTCTTCCAGGGGGTGGGGATCTTAGCTAGCCCTGCTGGCTGATGTAATCTTCCCAGGGGCCATGTGGGTAAGTTTCTGTGTTAGATGGGTCCCATTGTCTTGCAGATGAGGTCCATTGACAAAGATTGAGTTTCTGCCTCTGGCCCATTAACAAAAGGGGGGGGGCAGGAAGGTGAGAGCTGCTTTGTCTTTAAAACTTGTTTCTCCATTTCTCAACCATGGAAACATAATATTCTGCCTTTTTAATATTTCCTAAAATATTTCATTCTTCCAGGAAAGGGGTGGGTGCTAACTTCCTACACTATCTTTTCCCAAAATATCCCTTTGTCTTTGTTATTATAATTGCTGCTTTTTTCCCCTACTTCTGTTTTCCAATCCGCAGTTGCATTCAGTTTTCATGCTATCACCATTTCTGTTCTATTCTAAATAAAAAATATTCTGAAACCCAGGAATGTTGGTGTTCATGTCTCAGCCTCATCAATACCAAAATGCTTCCTTCTGCTGATCAAAGCATGCTGCCTGCCACCAAGTTTTCTCCCTTAAGAACTACAAAAATCTCCTCATTATCCATGGGACTCCACACAAATGGAAAAGAAAATACATATTGATTCATTGGACATTTATTCAGTGCATACATTTGTAATTGAAGTTTTTTTTCCCTCCTGATTTTGCAGCAGCTTTTGAAACCTCATCTTTGTTAACTGGATACATCCAGGTCAAGAAATTATCTTTGTCACAAATGAAAACAATAGAGATGAAATGGATCTTAATTATTTACATGATCTCTAGGGGATGAGTTAAAGCATCTGGGTCTTTTAAGTAAGTGGAAAGCTGTTTCAATCATTTGGAAGCAAACATCTGTTAATTTTTTAAAAATGAGTATTGCACATTTCCCAGACTCCTCAGAGACTGTAAAATAAGATTTGGCTACAATCTCCACATTTTGGAAATATGGTTTCACAAGTAGAACTTTCATAGATGATTTGAGCTTATCCCTGTAATTAAAAATTCTACGATTCTACAATGCTCACAACCTGTCCAAGATACATACAGTACAGAACATCTTGCTAACTAGTTTATATCCCTTGTGCAGAAAACATTCAATTTACTGGATTAACATGGGGAAAGAAGGGCACATTAAAAAGAATATCCATCAAATGTGAATAGGATTTTATGCAGATATTTTACATATTTTACACAGGCTTCAATGGAAGAGCTTTCATACCTTCACATTTTATGTATTTTATGGACACGTAAATGGCAAAAAGTGACTTTATGCAGATACATGTATTGCAATGCATTGTGTCCATTTAATTTGAAGTCTCTATTCATTCAAAGTCTGTTAAAGCATATGGAATTGATCAATATTTCAAGAGCTATGAATACTGTATGCAGACATAAAGATAATTAAAGAAACTGTTACACAATATTGCATCCACAAATCTATACCCAACCTGCAGCAACAAATCTATACACAACATGCAGTTTGTTGATAATGTGTTTGAAATTCTAATTTATATCATAATGACCAGGAAAGGATTTTCAGGCATTTGATCATATTTCTTTAATTTGTTTTTCTATGTTGATTTATTTCTATATATATCTAAAAAGAATCTGAGCCTTCTATATCCATTTAGAAGACACCACTTTGGACACCAGTCACTCTTTCTCAGCCCTAGACTGGAAAATTGAAAAACATCAACCAATCCCCACTGAATCAGCATAGTAAAATTATGGCTCATAATCTTCAATGACATATCTATCAACAGGCATATCAATTGTATCTGCCTAAATCAATCTACTGTACCAGTCAACATTGGAACCAACACCAATGGCACCAATATTGACTGGTACCAATGGTACCATTGCTGTTGTCCAGCATTGATCTGTATGGACTGCAATATGGCTAGCCATTGATTACCCATTATGTGACATATTCCTATTATTTGATGGTTCTTTACATTTCTTGCCTAAATGTTAAGCATTTGCCTTTTCATGCTTCTTTGTGTAACATTCAAATTCTGCACTGTGTTTGTGTTTGTGTTTTATTTTTATTTTTTATTTTAATATAATTTGTATGCCGCCCTATCTCCGTAGGACTCAGGGTGGCTCACAACAAACAAAAACAAACCCAATAAAACATAAAATACATAAATATGCATACATAAAATACATAAATGTATAAATATATAATTTAAGCATATATTAAAACCCATTAAAATAGTCAAAAAAACCCTCAGTCCAGGCTGAGCGATGTGAACAGCCATGTTTTTAATTCACAGCGGAAGGTGTGAAGATCAGGAGCCAACCGAAACACCAGGGGGAGTTGATTCCAAAGAGTGGGCACGCCCACAGAGAAAACTCTACCCCTGGGGGCTGCCAGCCGACATTGTCTAGCCAACGGCACCCAGAGAAGGCCCTCCCTGTGAGAATGCACCAGGTGATGGGAAGCCGTTGCTGGCTGCAGATGGTTCACCAAGTATCCCGGGCCTAAGCCATGTAGGGCTTTATAGGTCATCACCAGCACCTTGAATCTCACCCGGAGGGCAACCGGTAACCAATGCTAGTCGTGCAGGAGAGGTGTAACATGGGAGTATTGGGACCCTCCCATCACAACCCGCGCAGCCGCATTCTGCACCAGCTGAAGCCTCCAAGTGGTCCTCAAGGGCAGCCCCAGGTAGAGAGCATTACAGTAGTCAAGACGGGAGGTGACTAGTGCATGAGTAACTGTGTGTAGAGCATCTCGGTCCAAATAAGGGCGCAACTGATGCACCAGACAAATCTGGGCATAGGCCCCCCTTTTTGCATATGTTAGCACAGGTAGTAGACTTTGACTAAACAATTTCCTCTTTAAGCGGGTTGGTTTATTGCTTTTGCATATAACATGAAATTTTCCAAATGCTTTCTAACCTAGTTTAGCCCAGTTCAAAATTTCTTCTATTTTGTCACCCTCCATGTTGACAAACACTGATCAAGGAGCTATTGACCTTCTTCAGTTCATGACTTTCAATTTGGGGGGGGGGTTGGAAGTAGTTGCTGAATTTGACGTGTTTTCTAAATATCTTTAGGAGTAAGCTATTTTCTTACTAATTTAGATACTATTGCATTGTGGTATTTGAAATATATTAAAACTGCTACTTGCATTTTGGAGATTTTTTTTTCTCTTTTGGATTTTTTTTTTAAACCAAATATGTTAAGGTGAGCATGCAGAAAAAAAATATATAAACTGAAGCAAGAGCTGAAATAATGCCATTCTCCAAAATCCTATTAGAATATATTCCTTTGCAGACAAGGTCTTCATAAATATTAATGCCACCACTGTGAATATCTTTTGGAAAAGTCTATTCCAAATTTATTTAATACTGATTTTGGTTTACATTGTTAGTTTTTAGACTTAGTGCCCAACATATATAACATAAAATATGCATCTTTTTAACATGCTGATATTGCCTTCCATTCCCAGGATTCCCCAGCCAGCATCCATACATCTATATGTTGTCAAGTTTCAAAAACATGATGTTAGCTATTTGTAGTATAGGAAGTTAGTACCCGCCCCTCTCCTAGAAGAATGAAATATTCAAGGAAATATTAAAAAGGCAGAATATTATATTTCCCTGGATGAGAAATGGAGAAACATGTTTTTTAGACAGGAAGCAGATTCATTCTTAATAGCCCCCACCCTCAATAGCCCACAGCAGATGTCAGCACTTAAGAGATAAAGAGATAGCTAGGTCTATTCATAAGCAAATGACCTCACCCAAGGTCCAACAAAGGTAGGATTAGCCTTCAACCATAATAGGAATTGCCCCAAACCCTCTTCATTGGTATTCAGCCAGTTTTATCCGTTTGGCGCAAACTGGTAGCGGCAGCTGTAGGAGGCTCCGCCCACCCACCTGGATGTCATCATGTCCCGTTTTTGACTCTCTGTGCATGTGCAGAAGGCCCTGCGCGCATGCTCACATTTGCAAACTGGTACCAAAGGTAAGTGAATACCACCCCTGACAACCAATCAGAAAACAAGCTCAAATTCAAAGTCCAACAGAGGGTATAAATTTCTCTCTCTCTCCTCTCTCTCTCCCCCGATGTGCTTTTTTGCCCAGGACCTCAAAACCATGTGGTCCTGTCCAGTATTAAACCATCTTTTCAAGCAGTCTCCATGTTTCCAGTGTCTTTCTCCCCACTTGGAACGGAACCCCAACAGTAGGCAAGAATTTATTTTATCATAGTATTTGACTAAATCGTATCTAACCATTCATGTGTCTAATTATATTGTAATTTTATTACACACACTGTATATTAAAGAAGTAAAACAAGGGTCATCTTATTTGTTGTCGGAATT
This sequence comes from Ptyas mucosa, assembly GCA_012654045.1. Taxonomy (NCBI): domain Eukaryota; kingdom Metazoa; phylum Chordata; class Lepidosauria; order Squamata; family Colubridae; genus Ptyas; species Ptyas mucosa. Next base: position 24,125,533 of record WNWU01000001.1, read on the forward strand.
TGTAACATGCACCCAAAACAATAGATAGTTAAACTAACACCTGGATTTTTCAAGGATTTTCAACCCAATCTGTGGGAGACTCTAAGTCAAGATTACGCAGAAAATTATGTGTAAAAGTCAAGAGATGGGAGGAAAAAGTTTTCAGGAAATTATTTGCTGACATGGTGATCAACAGTCATGTAAGAAATAAATATTTAGGTCAAGGCAAGTTCCAGTTGCAACATTTGTAACTCAGATGGGCAGCTTGAGAACTATCCATAGGAATGTGTGGCATGTATAAAGTATTTCTATCAAGAGAAAGAGCACACCAGTGGTGTTAAGCTTTATCTACACAGGAATATATCCTGCCCTTAGGTCAGTACTTTAGACTCAGAGTGGATATTTGAAAGAAGCAGATAATGTAGTACTCTCTTCACCTGTTAGTTAGACAAGAAGAGAGGCTCTCTAATTAAAGAAGGTATTTTACATATTAGTTATATACACATGCATGCAATTATAGTGTACTTATTGGTAATTGGCAGCTTTTGCCAAACAAAAACACACATCCAATGTGGTTAAAAACAACAAGAAAAGTACATAACACTCTGCTTGGGGCTACAAATGATACTCTCCCAGATTATTTTAATGGATCACCAATATTTCTATTCAGTTTAATTTATTTTAAGCTACAGAGGGGCTAAAGTTATCAAAATTAAGATTATCAACTTAAATGAGAGGTATTATCCAAGATAATTCATCAATATTGTTTAATTTAAATAGTTGTCAGGTATCCTTGAAAGAAACTCAGAAATTGCTATGGATATAGTTTTGTAGGCTTCCCAGCAGTAGCCTATGACACCAATTCTAGCCAAGCTGCAGTAGCTCCCAATGGTTTATTGAATGAAGGCCATAAGAATATGCACCCTCTAACATTCTTTCCCACAATGGGCGCATCAGTACTCACAACAATATAGTACCTTACTGTTTATATCCTCTTCACTATTGGATTATGTAATGTATTCTAGATATGGTGGTTACCCTTTTGAACAACCACTGTTTGTTTAAAATCCAACAACCAAATCACTTTTTGGTATTTCCTTTGGAGAGAGGAAGATATCTTTTTAAAAGGAAGATATCTCCCCACTGTGTGACTTTTACAGAGCTAGGTCAAAACATCATTAAGAAGAAGGGCAAATTATACTATTGATTATCCTTGAGATTGCTGGAAGAAATATCCTTCTGGGTTCAGTTCCAAGTGGGGAAAAAGACACTGGAAACAAGGAGACTGCGTGGAAAGATGGTTTAATGGTGGACAGGATCACATGGCTTGAGTTCCTGAACAGAAAAAGGGCCGAGATACAGCGAGTCCCTGGGTTTTATGCTTTCTCTGGCTGTGGCCCAGAAAAAGTATTCTGATTGGTTGTCAGACTCTCAGGGGGTGGGGGTCTTAGCTAGCCTTGCTGGCTGATGTAATCTTCCCAAGTGCCATGTGGTGAGTTTCTGTCCTAGATGGGTCCCATTGTGTTAGTTTCTGTTTCTGTTGCTATTGTGTTGCAGATGGGTCCTATTGTCAAAGATTGAGTTTCTGCCTCTGGCCCATTAACAAAGGTGGGGGGGGGGAGGCAGGAAGGTAGGACTTGCTTTGTCTTTAAAATATGTTTCTCCATTTCTCAATTTCTCAACCAGGGAAATATAATATTCTGCCTTTTTAATATTTCCTAAAATATTTCATTCTTCTAGGAAAGGGTGCTAACTTCCTACAAGATCAAGAAGATGGATCAGTCTTAAATCTTTCTATTTCACCTTCACTTGATAAGGAGTCAAACTGTAGAGTTAAAAAAAAGCCCTAGGTTTTTCAGGTATGAGCAAATAATAACAGCAAATTGTAACCTGTGTATTGCACCTGTGCAATGGTGTACATCTTGTAGACATCCTGGGTGGAGCAGTGGTGTACCTACCACCCACTTTCTTCCTGACGATTATACTCATCTCTTCTTGGTCACACAATCATCTAGATCAATGTTTCTCAACCTGGACAATTTGAAGATGTGTGGACTTCAATTCTATGCTGGCTGGGGAATTTTAGGAATTGAAGTCCACACATCTTCAAATTGCCCAGGTTGAGAAACACTGATTTAGCTGGAAGGACTGTATGTGCTGAGAGTTGTCCATGCAAGGGAATCCTTGGCTCAATGTGACTTGTCCCATGTATAGACATTTTAGCAATATATTAGGATGTGCCCAACTTTTCTCACATATACATACATATTCCCTGAACGTATAGCTGCCTGCAGGCGGGGGTTTGTTTGTTTGTTTTTGGCAAAGTCTGACGCTTCTAAAAGCCTTACCTGTTCTTGCATGATCAAATTTTTTTCCTTATGGTATTAAACAAAAAAACAGTCCATCATGAAATAACACTCCATCTATTCACCAAAGACATATCACAACCATATTTTGTAAATGTCAAGGCAAATTCCTGTATAGATAGCTTTTCCAATTTTTAACTTATGTTAGATAACAATTCTTCTCCATCCTAAGTGGCATGACCAATACATCTCATTGATGCTAAGCATGTTGACTCAGAAGTAAATTAGTTTAAGTTCTGTAAGCCCTGTGAATTATGTTTAGAAAGCACATTTTAGAAGTAATATTTCATGTTCAGCCATTCTCCATCATAATTTATTTTGAAGCCGATGAATCACTGATATATACATAAAGTGTTTTTATAACCTAATCCTGCATGTTGAAGAATGATTTCTCAATAGCTCAACAACCAACCACTGGATAAAAGGTAAATGAGTGAAATTTCCACATCTGGAAACAGAATGTGATGAAGGTGCTTTTTAGGTGTGTTTATGTTTTCAGGAGTTTCATATGATGCATACTTTTCCTCTTGATGAACAAATTGAACTTCCATAGAGACAAAAAATGAAGTAAGAAAAAGAAAGGGGAAAAAAGAACGGGCAGGAAAAGTCATGAAGCTTAAATAATTTGTTTAAATAATAGATCAATGTTTTGGTAAAGTTTAAAGGCACTTTTTTTCAGAGCAGATTACAAAATAAAAATTAATGCAAAATAAACATTGGTATAGTATTATTTAGTGGTCCATGATAGAAACAAATAGATACCCATGGATGGAAGTTAAAAATGAGGAGGAGTCTTGGAGCACCTTATCCAATCAACATATTTTATTAAGATATAAGCTTTAATAAGCTACAGCTCATTTCATCAGATGCAAGAGATAAAGCCCTGTGAATCACATCAGAATGCTAGAAAACTGGATGTATCTTCCAAATCCCAATTGAGATATAGGTCGAACTCTTTTATCAGAATTTGTGAACCAGATCTTTTGAACTGACCATCCTTATCCCTAGGAAACAGCTATGCCACCTTTTAGAAAAGATCAAGACTATTTTTTAGCTACTAATGATATTTATCAACTTTGTTCCTATAGGAAATGACAAGAATGAGCCTGAGGGTGGGGTCAAATGCGTCATCAGTCTTAAGTCCCTTTGTGCCCACAAGAGATCTAAGTCTAGCCCACCTTGAATTCTATTGACTTATTTACCACCAATTTACTTTGACCGTTAGTAGTTCAGATTTTTGTAGCAAACTTTAACATTCAATCAACTTAAATATTCATTTGAACTGCTTGGACTTCTGATTTCCTGTACTTGACAGTTGCTTTAGTAAAATCCAGCCTCCTTTTCTTCATGTCCCATGGTTTAATTAGATGAAACTCTGTCTTAGAAGACCCAACTCTGACCCAATCAGCACAGTAAAGTAATTGTAAGATGCTACAGAATTCTTCTCAGACTTAGTCTTGATTCCTGATGTCTTCACAGATGTGTTCATGTAGTTCTCCTGGCAACCATACTGACATAATTTGTAACCACTTTCCATTTACCTCCCCAGTCCATACTACAGCCCTGGGGTTTCCTGGCAATCTCATTTGTAAGTTTGAGCCTGCTTATACTTGTTAATATCAGTCAGGCTTGGCCAGGTGCTTTCTGTCATAAGTATCCTAAAGTGATAGCATGGACTATATAATACACTCTTTTCTCATAACCTGATTTGATTATTGTAATGCATTTTATATGGGATTGCTTTTAAAGATATCCCCATAGTGCAATTGCTATAGAATGTAAAAGCAAGAATACTTATAAGTGCCAGATGGTCAAATCACATTACATCAATCTTACTTCACTTTTATTAGCTACCTATTCACTTCTGTGCCCAATTTAAAGCTATTGTTTTGGCCTGTAAGGATTGAAGCTGGGTTGTCTAAAGAACTATGTATACCATATAAGCCTGCCTACACACCAGAGATTTCTGAACCAGTAATTAAGCTGTTAAATAAAAGATATCAAGGAAATGACTGCTCCAGTGACATGTCTCCCTTTCAAAATCTCATTTTCTGCCTGCCTATCTGTCTGATATCAATTGCAAGCATTCAGTACATTCCTAAAGATCTTCTTATGCCTGAAATACTAAGGTCTCCTCAAAAATTAGTGGGATTAATGGGATATTTTTATTGCTCCTATTGACTGCATGGTGCACATTTTTAACCTTTTGTAAACTACCTGTTGAAGGCAACATATTATCTGTTTACCAATAAGGATGATGGATATGACATAGAAACATTAGTTGCCCTGGTCAATGACTTGCAAAGATACCTAAATTGGGGGGGGGGGATATGAGACCTCTCAGTGGCATTCAGTTATGGTATCCTTCTGGATCACCTACAAGGGCTGGAAACTGGGGGCGCCATTCAATGGTGGTTGTATTTCTACCTAAGTGGGCAGTACAAGTCAGAAGTAATGGAGGGAAAATACTCTAGTCCTTTGTTAACACAATGTTGTGTTTCTCATGGCTCATTGTTCTCCCTCAAGTTTTTCAACAACTTATGAAACTGCTGGGAGAGGATATCTGTCAGCTTATGGTGCTGGTTCCTTAGTATACTGATGTCAGTTAGCTATAAAAATCCACCCTGGGCTGTGTTAGAAAGCCTGAACCAGTGTCTGGAAGTTGTTGGGGTGCTAGAGTGAAACAAATTCAAATTAAACTCTAGATGAAGTTGCTTGTCATCAGTAAACATCAGCGCATTCTGATCCCATTAGTTACTCTGGTGAGTCAGCCTCTGATCGATGCTCTGTTGTATAATTCCCATACCCTCCACATGGAGCTGCCTTTGGAGACAGTTTAGAAGCTGTACCTGCTTCATAATGTGCTAGCCAGACCTCTAGCAAGTCTAGGCCCCATTACAGAATAGCATCAACTCTTGATATAGCTGCACTGATTCAGCTTCAATAGCCTCCAAATCAATTCAAAGTGTGGATTAGATCTTGGAAACTCTTTACAATGTAGCATCAGGTTACATCAGGAACCACCTAGCCAGAACTGAATCTGCCTGTCTGGTCTGAACCTCTACAGCAACCCTGATGAGAATCCTTCTTATGAGAAGGATGAGCAAGGTAGACAAAGCGGCATATTTTTTTCCCTCCATTATAGCCTCTATGCTTTGAAATGCACTTTTTCCAAAAGTACATTTGGTCCAGTGGTAAAATCCAATTTTTTTTTTACTCCACTGGTTCTGTGGGTGTGGCTTGGTGGGCATGGCATGCTTGCTGGGTGTGGCAGGGGAAGGATACAGCAAAATCTCCATTCCCACCCCACTCTGGGGCCAGCCAGAGGTGGTATTTGCCGGTTCTCCGAACTATTCAAAATTTCCGCTACCAGTTCTCCGAATTGTTCAAAATTTCTGCTACCAGTTCTCTAGAACCTGTCAGAACCTGCTGGATTTCACTCCTGATTTGGTCCCTTCCCACTCTGCATTTTGCAAGGCACTGAAAACTATATACCATAATTCCAACATGAGTTCTAGCCAACTGGTTGTTTGTGGATACTCATCTTGGGGATATATGGTATTTTTTATTCTGCTGATCAGTTTCTTAATCTGCTTTGTTGTTTGCCACCAGTTCCAATTGATTAAGGCAGTTTACAAATAAATAAACAAACAAATAAATATTAAAGCAAACATCAAACAAAGAAAAACATCCTGCAATCAGGCAACAAACAGAGAAGGCATCCTTCTCACTACTGGGCAATTCTAAATGTTTATTTATTTATTTCTCACATTTCTTCCATTATGATTCATAGGCATTCTAAGTGTCTCTCATTCAGGCCCATAATATAACACTTCGGTTAAAATGAATTACTAGATAACACCAGATGAAATGCAAGCACTATATGAAACCTTCACAATCTCTATTCTTTCACTAGACTACAAAATGACAAGAATCATAGAAATACTCTGCAGTCTGCCACTCTGCCTTTAAGTTCCAATAGCTGCCTATAGATCCATTTATTACTTATACCATTTTTCCAGATATTCTAAAGTTCTTTCCATGAATGGTGAGGTAACTTCGTTACTGCAAGCAAAGCAGCATAATTGTTTACCACAAACAGCATACAGACACTCGTCTCCATCCATACGTAGACACTTAGGGAAAGTAAATTCCACAGAATCTAATTAGGCTGACTTCTGATAGACAGGCGTAGGCTTGAACTCTTAAAAGATTTATCAACGTGATTCTGTTATTGAAATTTGCCCTCATTGGTGCTGGAGGCTAGGATCCAATGTTAATAGCCAAGGAGGTTGGAAAATTATTGGCTAAAAGATTGTTCTACATATTTAGTTACTTCTTGCACTGTTATGCAATATTCCATCGGCTTCATAAAACAGAGGTAAAATCGTACAATACCAAAACTAAAACATAGTGTAAAATCCGAAAGAAACGCTCACAAACTAAAGTCCAAGTGAAGCAAGAAGAGAAGAAAGTGGACAAACATTGAAAAAACATTAAGACTTTTTTTAAAAAAACCTGACTTGATTGAAAGAAAATACTTACCTCTTATCTTGGGCAAATAGAATATAACAACAGTGCCTTAAGAGTCACAAGAAATATAAGACTGGATGTTACAGGAAGACAAACTTGCATCCCAGGGCCCGAAAAGGAAAGAGTAAGATTCTCATAAAACATGAGAAGATATGCAAAGATTGACTAGTCTCCGCTCTTGAACATTGATAACCAAAGATATGATTAATACAAAGGCAGTAGGCAGGGCTTTGGAGAAGGAAGCTTTAAATCCTTACTAAATATTCAGCCAGCCAGGGCAGAAAAAAGAAAAGAAAATAACTGAACAGGTTGGCAAAAAGTAAACATGGTAATGATAAAGCAAAGATTAACATTTGTTGAATTGGAATAGGGAGTGAACAACATCCTGTTTCCTAACTCTGATTAACTCTTCCAGGGATTTAACTAAACGGGGGATATAGCAAATAACCAGTTCAATATTCCTATTATCCAAGGCTAGCTAAATTCTGGAACTGAGGGAGATAAGGAACTGGTTTTCCTGATACCTATTCCAGGTAGTCTTTGATTTACAATAGTTGATTTAGTGACCGTTCAAATTTACAACAGCACTGAAAAAAGTGACTTATGGCCGTTTTTCGCACTTACGACCATTGCAACATCCCATGGTCATGTGATCAAAATTCAGGACCCTTGGCAATATAAACTGACTCGTGTTTATGACAGCTGATATGTCCCAGAGTCATGTGATCCCCTTTTGCAACCTTCTGACAAGCAAAGTCAGTGGAGAAGTCAGATTCACTTAACGACCTTGTTGCCAACTTTAACAGAGGCAGCGATTCACTTAACAACTGTGGCGAGAAAAGTCGTAAAGTGGAGCAAAACTCACTTAACAAATGTCTCACTTAACAACAGAAATGTTGGGCTCAATTGTGGTTGTAAGTTGAGGACTACTTTGTTAGCTGCTCTAAGTTATGACTACCAGGCCTGGATTGCAAAAATCCAGATGAACACTGGTTGGTAGCAAAATGTGTTTCTCCTTTTGTTTTGGTTTTTTCCCCTCTCTCGCTCTTCTGCCATCCAGTCTTAATCTGGATTCTTGCAGCCCAAAGCTGCTAGCTCCAATCCTAGGCCACCTCTTAATTCTGCATCATGATTGACCTTGATTCTTATAAATCTCTTAACCATTCTCCCACCCTGACATTTGTACCCATACATTGGTCTGCCTCAGTCTGATTTCCTATTGGATGTAGAATTATATTATGCAGAATCCCTATTCCTATCCCTAAAACATTCTGGGCAGAGTAGCCACAAACACATGAGGACGTCATCAGGACGAGAAGGCTGATCAGGAGGGATCAACTAAGACTCCAGTTTCGAATACAGACTTATGTAGGAATTCAGCACAATCAAAATTCTTTTGGAGTCACTATGCAAAGCCACTATGGGATATGAACTGGTCTGTCAAATGATCTCACGTGTTTTATTCATGTGCTTCCCAGTAATTTATGAAACAAATTTATGAAGGTCCATTCTTTCACATGGAAAAAAACAGGTCGAACAGGAGAATATGGTCCTCTTCTCCATACACTGTGCTCAGCTGCTTTGGGAATTTTTTCCCCCTAGCAAATTGTCTTTCAAAAGTGAAGTAAAGATGGGGAGAAATTGCTGCCTTGTTCCAATTAAACAGGCTGAGGCAAAGCTTTAGAGAAGGAGACATTCTTTTCTTCTACGACATAGAAGAACCATGCTGAAACCAGAGGAGTAGTTTTTCCTATCTCATCTACTTGGCATTCCCAGGCTGGAATCCCTGCATTCGGGAATAGCTTGCAGTTATGTATTGCTTCTCTTGATGACATTTCAACAGCTTTTTGGAAATCCACAACAATTTACACTAGCAAAGGAGGCTAGCCAGATGTTTGTCGACATCTTGACGTAAGCAGGCTCAGAAGGCTAAGCTGAAGAAGGCTGTGTTCTCAACAGGCTTTGAAAGGTCAGCATTTAGCACTAATGGCTCAAAGTCTGCTGGGTTTTGCTCAGTCTGTAAGTTTTCTTTAGCGCAAGCAAACTATGGTAGGACAACCAGCGGGTGAGTGGCAGGATTTCCTTTAAATTAGTAAACAGTTTCAGTAATTCATTCATTCATTTATTCAGTTGATATGGCTGCCCAATTACCAGGTGACTCTGAGCAGTGAACTTTGAAAACAGTCAAATGTACCTCCATAATAAAAAGTGAATAAATTGAATAAATACACATAACATCTATATGTTATATAGTCCTCAAACTTTGTGACTTTTTTTAAAAATTTGATTTATATGCCGCCCTTCTCCGGAGACTCAGGGCGGCTTACAATGTGTTAAGCAATAGCCTTCATACTTTTGTATATTTATACAAAGTCATCTTATTGCCCCCACAATCTGGGTCCTCATTTTACCTACCTTAGAAAGGATGGAAGGCTGAGTCAACCTTGAGCCTGGTGGGATTTGAACTTGCAGTAATTGCAGGCAGCAGATGTAAGTGGATGTTAATCACTTAGTCTACTGAGCCACCAGACTTGGCAACCCAGGTGCAGTGTGGGGTGGAGGGGAGAGGGAAACTAGGCCAGCATGCATGCGCCTGATTGCCCATCAGTCCACCAGTTGTGCAAGCTGAGCTGTATGCATGTTCCAGCCAGCCAATCACATGGCCCAATTTTGAATAGGCTGTAGCCCAGTGGTTGGGAACCCTTGATCTATAGCACTGGGCATAATCAGTCACAAAACATATATTGATACTTCCTGGCTGAAGGAAGAGCCAGGACTTCAAGGATTGGCCAAAAGCCAGGAGGTTTAGGTTGTCCGCATCTCAGAGTAGGGGATGTACAGCAGCAAAGAAGGCATGCTACTTCAGTCCCACAAGAGGACACTGTTTCAAAGACAGGATCTAAAGCATCCCAACCGTGTCTGATCTTGTCGAGCAGACAGACATAATTGGCATAGGAGTTTCCTCAAATACTTTGGCCCTGACCCATGAAGGGCTTTCTAAGGGTTAACCACCACTTTGAACTGCATGTCGGAAGTCAAGAGTATAATCTACACTAATAAGAGTTTGTGTAGAAATGTTGTTATATGGGTACATCAAGATGTACACATAATCCTGCACTGCTGCATTTTAGACCAGCTGTAACTTGTGAGTGATCTTCAAGGGTAGCTTCATGTAGAACCCACTGCATAATCCAAGTGAAAGGACACCACGAATTGTGTGACCATGAGCAGATTTCACACCAGAAATGTGTTCAATTTGTTCATAAAATGGATTTGTGCACAGCTCCTCATAGGCATTGCTGTTACTTGTTCCTTAAGCAACAGTCACAAGGCCAGTGCATAATTATCACACATCTTTGTTGAAAAAGATAACGGATTCCAGAAAGACGCAGTTCTTTAATATATAAATTTCAGAATCCTCTATGGAAAAATTATGATTCTTACCAAAATTCCTATTGCAGTTTCCACTTCTGTCACTTGATACATCCTTTTCTGTCACTTGATATATCCATTTGATCCAAAACAATGATAGAAGACAAAATCTCATCTTCTACTCTGTCAGCTTTCTGAAAGTTTTCCTTCCTTCCTTCCTTCCTTCCTTCCTTCCTTCCTTCCTTCCTTCCTTCCTTCCTT
>WNWU01000001.1:24140815-24158007 GCA_012654045.1 Ptyas mucosa
GTGGTCCCTATTTTTCTACTTGAATTTTTTACGTGCTTTCAAACTGCTAGGTTGGCAGAAGCTGGGACAAGTGACAGGAGCTCACTCTATTATGCGGCACTAGGGATTCAAACCGCTGAACTGCCGATCTTTCGATCGACAAGCTCAGTGTCTTAGCCACTGAGCCACCACGTCCCTTGCAAGAAAACAGTAAAAGATTTTTAAAAAGGGTTTTGTGCTCAAGGTCTGTCCTTAATGCCAGGCCTTTTTTTACCAAATATCTTTTTTAAAATACCAAATATATATTTTTTAAAAATGAAATGGTTTATGGATCCCTTATATTGCTGCTCTGACCTAAGAGAGGAAGAGATGTAGAAAGATACTTTTGGTGATATAGGAAGATTTTTATTTATTTATTTATTTTTGCTATATAATTGTCAACAATGGTGTAAAAGTTGCTTTTCTGGGAATCTTTTAATATAAGGCTCAAAGTTGTTCTCTGCAGATGGGATTGCAGAAAATATTTGAGCAATTTTTAAGATTACAGAAGCTCCCAAATTATGTTTTTAAGTATTTTGTATAGTTTATTTTCTGTTTATTTTTCTTTAACTTGGTTCTTAGGTTTTGTTGATCATCCTACATCCACATGGTATTTTAAAAATATTTTCTTTTAAAGAAAATGTATTGTGAATCTACAGACCTTGCAATGCAAGATCTCTTTGATGAAGCTCAACCCACACATGGATCTCCAAATGTAAGAGATCCATGACTGTCTCTCTGAGTTTGTTTCTTTAATTTTAACCAGGGGCAGAAGGCCTTTGAGTTGGTCAAAGCTTTAGCTCTGCTCAGAGAAAGTATCGGGTGCTAATGAAATAATTTATTTCACTGACTAAAAAAAATAAATTAAAAAAATAAATTAAATGAAGAAAAGATTGAGAGACATTTCAATCTCCTAAAAAGAAGCATGCATTTATCCAAGCTATTTAACTTTGAAGACCTTGATTTCCAGATTGCTGAAGTTTATTCCTTTAAAAAAAAATGCTTCAAGCAACTATAGAAGCAATGAAGGCATCCCAGGTCGGCAGTCACTTTTAACCATCTTATGTTAGGATTATTACTAAAGAGGGACCTCTGCTGAATTTTCATTTCATCCACAAGAAGCATTGATTGCAATTAATGCTCCCGGCCATTTAAGTCATTACTGTACACTTCATGAGAAATCAAAGTAGAAATGCCATGGAAATTAAACTCCTTGACCCGTAGACATTTTTCCTCTCTTTGATGTCAATCTAAATAGCTGTTTTGACTGGGGTATAATTTTAGTTTTTAGGCATACAAGCTCTCTTGACAGCTACAACACTAGACATAAAAACTAGGTTATTTTTCCATAAATGACAATTACAACACTCAAAGAACACAGGGTTTTCTTCCTAAATGAGAATGAAGTCAAACTGTTCCCATAATGTTACTTTTATAATTTATAAAATACTCAGTTCAGTCTTATACTTGTAAAGTTCCTTAAACTTTTCCAAGTAACACTATATCAAAGAATTATTTTTAATGAAAAATGAAACACCATGAGTTTTTTTTATGAAAAGAGATACATAAATTAAAAGGAAACACCAAAATTCCTCATATTTTAATGATGTTTTTATTTCTCCTTCCATTTAATACATTGATTATAAATCTTAATGATCTGAATGAGCTTGCATAGGAGGGTATATTTCCTTAATGTTTGAAGGACATTTATTAAAGCAAGCTTAGATTTGACATAACATTTAGACTATTTAAATATCTCATTTTATTTGTTGAAGTGCTGATGATCCCTTTTTTCAGAAGAATATCTTGAAATAAAAAGTAATAGGACCTTCAAAAGCCTTTGAAGGAATTTGCGGAACACCTTCAAGCTACAGTATTCTCTGTCAATTGCATGATTGGAATAAGGCTTTTACTACTATTATTACAACTGTTACTAGTATCGTTAGGGAACAGATTAAAACCATGGTTATGCTATCGTGCCTTCTCTGTAGAACTGTCATTGGGAAAAAAGATGGTCAAATGCTTTCCATAGGTTACATCTCTATTGGGGTTAAGATACTGACACAGAAGGTGTTTCTATCCAGTTGTTAGGAAGTGGAAATAAGTCTCTTTCAGGTTCTTTTAGTATCTGTGGCAGATGTTACAGACTATTTGAACCCATTGAGTTGGAGGTACTGTTGTTCTGTCGACCAGTACAAAAGGAATATTAATTTCCAAGTATTATATATTATGCAATTAAATATTTTCTTAAGGATATAAGGAGCTGCCTTATGTTTTTCCACTTTTCATTGGTCCACTGAGAATGAAGAACCTAGGGTTTTCCAGATAGTTCTGAGCTTCAGCTCTCAGTGGTGACATTAAATCACAGAACCTCTGTGGGAAGTAGCCTGTCAGGAAACAGCAGTGACCACTTGCCATGCAGTAGTACCATATGTCTATCCCAAGAGTCCTTCTTTACTGTTTATTCCTGTACGTTTGGTTACTTACTGTTTTTCTACCTTGTTTCTCAGAAATTATTAAAACCTGAAGGAGCTCATAGCAAGTAAAAGAAAAGTCCTGTCATTAAGATATAACAAGAATGGGGAATGGAGCAAAAAGAGAAAAGGTAGTGGTTCTCAATTGACAGAAAATAAGACCTAACATTTATATGTAGTCTGGACCACCTAATCTTCCTTGCTGATATTGTAGCCTAAATTGATCACTGCTGGTCTCTTAACCTAGAGATGAAGTTAGAATCTGCTACTTTTTAGCTAAGGCTACCATATCTGGGTTGCAAAAGTCCTGAGAACTGCAAGATGGGTAAAATACTTTATATATCAGCTGTTATATGCATTTTTACAGTTAGACATTGTAGCTCTAACTCAGAGAGCAGCAATCTGCTTCGGCAGAGTGGTAGCCCTCCAAATCATATCAAAATATCTGACACCTGAGTTCGCAGCATCAAAGAAGAGCAACTCAAATTGCAAGACAAGAAACAACTTTGAACAATGTTAGAGCAATTATTGTTTGTTATGTTATGTGAGATGGACAGCCAATAAATAACATCTTTGAAAGTTGTTATTTTATTTAATTCCTTTTGTGAGTGAAGGATGCAGAGTTTGGGATTGCTAATTGCTCTGTTTGCGTTATCTACTGCACATTTTGACTTCAGGCAAATAGCTGAATAAAAATCTTACATAATTAGAGTTGTTTTAGAACAATTTTATTACCATAAAATTGCAAGGAGCACCCATTTTCCTATCTAAAACAGTATTAGGGATAGTTATTTCTCATTATCTTAGAAACATTTTACAATACTCACATGCATTATTATATCAAATAAATCACTATTTTATTGTGCCAGTAAGGATGAATGATAGGATGTAATGAGTTCTTTGGTTTCCTAAATCACTGAGTCATCTTTCATCCTAAGAGCTATTCATAAGCAAATCCTATTCAATTAAAATTCCCATATTCCATTTCCAATGACTTTGCTAGGACTAAGGGGACATTACATCCAAAATAACTAGAGCAGTGATGGCTAACCTTTTTGCCATTGCGTGTCAAAAGCGGGGAGAGCATGGTGGGGTCACACGCATGTGTGCCCACATCCATAATTCTACCCGCCCCCCCTGGGCTCCCCCCGCTTTTGGCACGAGATGGCATAGTGGGCCCGGTAGGCCCATTTTTTGCTCTTCTCAGGCTCCAGAGCCTTTCTAGGAGCCTGGGGAGGGCAAAAACGGCCTTCCCCACCCCCCAGAGGCTCTCTGGAGGCTGGAAATAGTGTGTTTCCTGACTTCTGGTGGGTCCAGAAGGCCCGAAAATCAGCTGGCTGGCGCATGCATGCATGCCGGAGCTGAGCTCGCGGGCCCACTGATATAGCTCCGCGTGCCACCTGTGGCACCCATGCCATAGGTTTGCCATCACAGAACTAGAGGGCTCAAGACTACGGACTCTTTCATAGATGCATATACAGTGTTTCTTCACTGATCTTTACTTGAATAAAATGATACCAGGGAAAAGGACAGAGGGTATATGGATATTGGAAGGAACGACTGCTCAAAATCAGTTCTATTGCACTTTTTTCTCCTCAATATCATTCTGTTAGTCTAAGCCAGGGGTGTCAAACTCGCATCATCACAGCAGTGTCACATGACATATTGGGTCTTTTTCCCCTTTGCTAAATCAGGTGGGGATGGGGCCAGCATGTGATGCATCCGGCCCATGGGCCACAAGTTTGACACCCTTAGTCTAAGCATTAATAACTGGCCCATGGTCACTCTGGATATTTCCATATCTAGTGTTTGAACCACTCTATAGCGATTCTGCATCTATGTATTACATTCTGGCATTTTTGTTCAATCACCAAATCATCAATTCTCAAGAATCAGACTGAAACTGGTTTGCAATGGAAACACTGGAATTCTGAAGTCTTGAGGCAGATAAGTAGGAACTTCTGCTTCACCCCACTTCCTTCCTTCTGAACTCTCTCCAGATTAAGCTGCCAAATCATATGTCAGCTGTCCTTTGCATTCAAAATCATCAGCAGTGAGAATGACTAGGTTGGCCTGAAACTGTTTCTGACAATTTGGGAAGTAAAACTGGTAGTAATGTTATCATTACAGCCCTAGGACCACCTGGTTCTCAGCTGACATTGAGTCTAGCCATGGTTGATATAGTCATAGTTTTCAATTATTCTTATTTTCTGTGTGCACACAACATGCTAAACTCACAGAGATTAGGATAACGAATCCTACTAAGCTAAACTGTGGTTAGTTAATATGTTACTCAATGTGCCCTTAGAAACAAAGCTCACTCTCATAGAATCAATCCTTAGCCCCTACTCTGGTTTCATGACTTTGCTGTATTATATGAATTATATGAAACCTAGTGCATGAGATATATACCATCATTTATAACATGTACTGGTGTGTCCCTAAAAAGTCACTCTTAGTGTGCCTTGTTTTCCCTTTCCACAAGCAGTTCTGTGAGCTCAGAAGCCCTTTGAGACTTCACAAGCCTCTAATACAGATATTGTTCTTAAATAAAACCTTTTTAAAGTGTGGTTGCTTTTGTAATAATAACCTTCTTATATGGTCAAAAGACATTTTATAGACTTTTGGAGAGGAGACAAAAAATGAATGGCATGCCTATTGATATTAAAAGCCAGGAATTTACTTTGGGGCCATGGATAACTCTAGAAATTTTGCAACTTTGATTCTCTTTATTTACCAAATCTGCTTTTTGTAAAATGAGGTTTTACATTTTATGAAGCAGATAAAACTGCTACAAGTGTGAAATAAACCCCAGATAATCAGTTGGGTGGGTGTTTAAACTATATTCCGCAGATAGCTTGATAAATGGATTATTCTACTGGAGGACTATTTCATTTTAATAATAGGTTTCCCCTTCATTATTCACTGTCCGTGGATACTGATTTGTTTATTGCATAATAAGGTTTTAGCTATGACTAAATATTTTGTTTCATTCATTTATTCCACATTTTATGCCATGGATTCACCAATGAATGAAGCAGACTGAACATTCTGGTAACTAAAATCACAAGAACCCGGACATAAAGCAAACTAACTTTTACTAAAGCAACAATCTCTTCAACCTTGTGTGTTAAAAATCCTTTCCAATTCAATGAAAGTTCCCAACTACTTATTTTTTTAAAATCCAGGTTTCTCAATCCCACATCAGTGAATTCAGTGACAGTCCAAAATCAGACATAGCACCACATAATTCTGATTGCTATTTGTAAATAAATATTACTTTTTTGATAGCAGAATTCTTAGGAAACAAACAATGGTGAAATAAAAAGAAATAAAACAAAACTATTTGAGCCAAATAGTTTTGCACTGAGGATTTGCCAATTTTGGTCTTTTTGTGTTTCAAGCTTAACATAAATGCTAAATAACACAAGAAGTGAAATCTGATGTTTTTGGACAGTGTATAGAACAGAATGATAAAATCTGATAGCAAATCTGGGCAACAGAAAAGAATTCAGCAATGCAGAATGTTTTACTTTACTTAAGCATCCCTCCATCTTTTTAACTTTTTAACTTGCTTTTACTCCTATTTTTGGCTTGTTTTTTAATCTATATCTGTTTTATATGGCTTTATATGGCTTTTATCTGTAAACTGCCCAGATTCACACAGCTGAGGGCTGATGAATAAATTTGATAAATAAACAAATAAAGCATATTCAGGTTTTTAAGCCTGAGGTCCTAAAGAGTTGGTTGCTAGCCTTCATATATTTTTCTCACAAAGAAAAACTTAAACCGTGAATAGATCATCAATAAGAAGAATTTAATGTCTCAGGCAAAGCCTCCATTGTCCACAGTTCATCTCAATTTCTTTCCACTGCTCCTTAGCACTAGAAGTCAAAGGTTCCACTGACTCCAAACAGGAGCTTTCGGTAACTTGAATATAAAGGATTTTCTCAACTTGCTGCTTGCTACCGTGTTTGCTACCCAGATGACTCTAGTAGGAAGACTGCAAAGTGCTTCCTTGGCAGTCCCAGAAGTGCTTTTGAAACACCAATTTTGAAAGCTTTGTACAAATTCCAGGTCTTTTTTCAAAATAATGCCATCCAAGATGGAATGTTAACTTCAATAGTTAAGAATATACCAGTGCAGTGTAGTAAAGAAAATGATTTACATTGGTTACATTTCATGCCAAAAGGAAAGCTTCTGATTTAAAAAGAGGCTCTTCATGTTTTTGCTTTTATTCTGAACATAAAAACCCACAAAATGTATATTATGAAGCAAAGAGAGGAGTTTGGTACTATTCGTGGTGACAGTGTAGAATAAATGTATCTATCAATTACTTATAGCAGTTCATCCACAAACATGGAAAATAGCACTGCTAGAAAACATTCCATTGATGTAGCCTATTTTCAACTCTACCCAAAAATGTTTTAACATAATGTTGATGCCACCCATGTAGCTACCGCTTTGTTTCTCTGCTAATCTTCTACCATATTAGTTTCATTTAAACATGCATAACATATGGAGAAGGGAACAGAACTGCTGGTTCTGTTTGCTACTATGTTGTACCAGCTACATTACGTGTTATTAACATACTTGGCTACCTGCAAAAGGAACTATTTGCAAATAGTTGTGTGAATGTACATATCCACATGGTCAGGTCAATTATGCAGAGCATGTAATCAAGCAAAAAAGAAAAAATCAAGCAGAACTTATGCAGATATAACTCTATGTACAATTTCTATAAATGCATTAAAGCATTGAAAAGTAGAGACAGTCAGTTATAGTCAGAGGAATATTAAATAAACGTATGTATACACCCAGAAAGGATATCCTGAGAATAAGAGTCCACACCCTTCTCCATACCTTATATCACTTATGGAAGAGATCAACTGGATGTGATGGTCAACCACAGATATTGTTAGCTTTCCCATTTGCCTCTATTTCATTGGCTACCATTTGCAAGCATGATAATAATTCTTACAATATGACAACAGGAGGTCACATATTTATATTACTAAATGTTACAGAACAGCCAGAATTTACAAGTCTAATAATTTCACACATAGTCCATCTAATTCTAGTCATAGGAAATAGTAGGGTCAAAAATCAATACAGCACTATCTGTAATGTCCCAAAGATGCTTTTCCAAAAGGCAACAGGACTTTCTTCATTTTTTTTCTTTGAAAATGTTTGACTTCTCATCCAAGAAAATTTTCCGAGGAAAAAAAACCCAAAATGTCCAGTCCCCTTTTGAAAAAGCACCTTTGGGACAACCATAATCTTGATAATTGAGAATCTCCATAGACACTATCTGTAATCAGTTGTCTTCTGACTTGACTAGTTAAAAGATTCCTTGCTGAAAACCCAGGAATGATCAAATGAACAAGGACTTAATTTCAAAACTTATTAACATAAATGCAATTGACATATTAACTGCATCTTCCATCAGGATTAGATTTGCCATTGTACTAGTTTCTTGTCACTCCAGCTTGTTTAAATTTTGTTTTCACATTCCATGGGTTTTGAAGATCAATGATATTCAGAAACTGAGCCAGCATTACACCACCCCTTCCAAACAAGATAAATGCAATTTAATTGAAGTTAATCTGTTTCTGTTTGCACTCTCGGTTCACTTAGAGCAATTGCATGATTACAGAGCAGCCTATATCACAATAGCATTAACAAGTGGAGTTCTAGATTCTATTGACAATTTCAAAACAACAATATCTAGATAGGATCCATTTAAAAGTTATTCAGCCTGAAACAGTAAAACCTCCTGCAAATTGTGAAATTGTGAAATGTTTTTATCTATATATTGGAGGAACAGAAAGTAATCAAAGTAACATTTTTTTTAAAAAGGGGATTTAGTTGGCAACGAAGAAATTGCAGAGTGGTTACTTCTCTTGCAGGTAACACATAAAGTTCACATGGAAAGTTTAACTAAAGATAAATGTATTGAACATGCAGAAGGATAAAGCTTGCTCAAGAATTTCAAGTCTTTTTAGAATTCTTTGAAAGGACTCAAGAAGGATAAGGATAGTGGTAATCAATTTCTGGACTTTCAAGCTGTTCTATGTTAACCCACCCCACAAAAAATTAGTGAGTAAACTTCACAGCAAGGTTCTTTAACAAATTTTTAACTGGTCAAAAAACCCCAGCAATGCAAAGGACATAAATTACAATGCTAGGATATAAAGAGCAATTGAGTGTGTTGCTTCTTAACTTATTCAGAAAAGAACAGAAACTAAAGATAAGTAACAAGTAGTTTGCTGATGGTATCGAATTATTTAGAGTGGGTAAGCAAAAAGACACAGAGAAGACTTCCAAAGGAATCTCTCTAAAATGTAAAAATGGGCATCAAAATTGTAAAGCCTATTTTAGTATGAATAAGTGTAAAATGATACACATTAAGGAAAAAAGTGTAACTTTATATATATGCTGATGTGGTTGAAACTGATGGTAGCTGATAAGAAAAATGGTCTTGATGTGGTTGGTGGATAAAATGTAGGCCTCCATTAATAAAAAGTAAACCAGGCAACTCCATGTTGTTGGAAATCCTTAGTACAGGAATAAAAAAACCCAAGATTTTATTTATCGTATCATAACCATCATATCTCAAAAGTAATATTGTAGAAATAGAAAAGGTACAAAGGCTGCCAATAGTTTATTGGGCGCATAAAGTTTTTTGCAGTTTTTTGCTGAATACACTCAAAACCGTAGAAATGGTGGTAGACTTTAGGAGAAACCCTCCCATACTACCACCTCTTACAATACTAGACAACATAGTATCAACAGTAGAGACCTTCACATTTCTAGGTTCTACCATATCTCAAGACCTAAAATGGACACCCAACATCAAAAACGTCATCAAAAAAGCACAACAAGGAATATTCTTTCTGTGTCAACTCAGAAAGCTCAAACTGCCCAAGGAGCTACTGATACAGGTCTACAAAGGAACTATTGAGTCTGTCATCCGCACATCTATAACTGTCTGGTTTGGTTCTGCAACTCAACAAGACAGACACAGACTTCAGAGGATAATTAGAACTGCAGAAAAAACAATTGCTACAAACCTGCCTTCCATTGAGGACCTGTATACTGCACGAGTCAAAAAGAGGGCTGTGAAAATATTTATAGATCCCTCGCATCCTGGACATAAACTGTTTCAACTCCTACCCTCAAAATGATGCTATAAGAGCACTGCACACCAGAACAACTATACACAAGAACAGTTTTTCCCCAAATGCTATCACTCCGCTAAACAAATTATTTCCTCAACCCTGTCAAAACTATTTACTAAGTCTGCACTACTATTAATCTTCTCATCGTTCCTATCACCCATCTCCTCCCACTTATGACTGTAACCTTGTTGCTGGTATCCTTACGATTTATATTGACTGTTTCCTAATATGATTTGATTGCTTATTTGTACCCTATGACTATCATTAAGTGTTGTACCTTATGATTCTTGACGAATGTATCTTTTCTTCTATGTACACTGAGAGCATATGCAACAAGACAAATTCATTGTGTGTCCAATCACACTTGGCCAATAAAGAATTCTATTCATAAAGCCCTAAATAATAATAACTTTGCTGATTTAACTCTTAAAGCCCTAAATAATAAAGGCCTCCGTACCCAAGAAGCCCATGTTTCATTCGGAGCCTACCCTTTTACTAAGACAAATGGATCAAGCCCTTCCTTCAGAGAAGATAAGGGTTCACATTTGTCAGCCCTGTAGGAAAAAGTCTCTCTTGTGTCTTTTTCAAATTATGGGCTGTACTTGTTTCAAAACAAGAGTTAGTCCCTATTCTGGGCTTTTCAAGGCAAATTATTTTTGCCATTTTATTGTTGCTTTCAGAAATTTACAGCAAATCTTCCTTTTAAAAAAAAAGTGTTATTGTTGATATATTTATCATCATCATCATCATTTTAGCCGTTGTCTATACACTGCAGGATGAAGGCCTCTTCTGCATGTTTCCAACCAATACGGTCCTGAGCTTTCTTTCATCAGTCGGGCCCACAATACTTATTGATGTCATCGATCCATCTTGTTTTAGGTCTCTTTCATGGATGCTTTTTATCAAGCGGCATCCATTCTATGACTGCCTTGATCCATCTGCCGTCAGTTCCTCTTGCTATGTGACCCGCCCATTTCCATTTCAATTCTTTTACTCTCCTGATTGATATTGTATACTTTTGTTTGTTCTCTAATTCATGTGCAGGTCTTTCTATCTTGTCTTGTGATGCTGAGCATGTATGGTTCTTTGCGCCACTCGTAGCTTTTGAATCGATTGTGAAGTTAGTTAGGTTTCACTGGCTTATATTAGAGCAGGAAGCACACACTGAAAACTTTTGTCTTCAGGCATAAAGGGAGGTTGTTCTTGAAAATTATGTTTAGCTTGCTGAATGCCTGCCAACCATATTTAATACGCCGTACAATTTACTTTATTGTTATTACCTTCCATTGACCAATTTATATGTACTGGTCTACTATGCCTAGTTCTTCTCCAGATATAAAAAAAATGTCTTTCTTTGGTAAATTTATTAAATGTAACCTTGGCCTTTTTCAGGTTTATTTTTAAGCCAAATGGTTCTCCTGCTTTGTGCAGCTCTTGTATGTGTTTGTACCTCTTCTGGGTCTTGTGAGAAGAGGTACCATTGATTTTTATTCCATGTTTTGCCCAGTTTAGTTTGTGAAATACTCCTTCAAGGCAGGCTGGGAAAGGGATGGGTAATATTTACTGTATATCACATATGTGATATAAATATCACCTATACCAGGGGTCAGCAAACTGCGGCTCCGGAGCCACATGTGGCTTTTTGGGCCCTCTGCTGTGGCTCCTGTCAGGTGATCCCACCACTGACTGGCCCCACCCCTCACTCTTCCCTCCCAGTTACTCCTCGTCTGGCCTGAGAAGGTAAGGATGACGGCAGGGGATGGAGAAGTGACCAGGGCAGACACATAGAGATACAAAGAAAGGGGGGGGAGAGAGAGAGACATAGAGAGATACACAGAGAGAGGGAGAGAGAGGGGGGAGGGAGGGGGAGAGAGAGATATGTCAAAAGGTTTTTGTGGTTCCAGGTGTTTTTTAACAACTGGTTCTCTGCCCTAATGACCAGCTGGGTAGGCATGGCTGGGGGTGGTGTCATGTGACTGGTGGAAGTGAGTGACATTGAGTTGGCCACGCCCACCTAGGTTTTCTGTCTCCTGGTATTTTCTTTTCTGTGGGAAACAGGTCCAAATGGCTCTTTGAGTGCTTAAAGTTGCAGACCCCTGACCTATACCTTTCTCAGCCTGCCTTGAAGGAATATTTTGCAAACTAAACTGCAAAAAACATTACAGTATGTCATGTTCCAGCCAGTGACATGATCAAGTTTGACACCTGTGATATATATCCACAAAATTTTTGTGGATATATATACCAGTGATATCTAACCTTTTTGCTGTTGCATGCCGAAAGCGTGGGAAGCATAGGGGGTGTCACACGTGTACATGCCCACACCCATAATTCAATGTCCCCCCGCGCATGCTCATGCAACTCCCCCCCTGCGCTCCCCCCGCTTTTGGCACGTAACAGCAAAAAGGTTACCAGTGGGCCCGGTAGGCCCGTTTTTCGCCTTCCCCAGGCTCTAAAGGTTTTTTTGGAGCCTGGGGAGGGTGAAAACGGCCTCCCCCACTTTCCTGGATACCCTCCAGAGGCCAGAAATGGCCGTTTCCCAACTTCTGGTGGCCCAAAAATCAGCTGGCTGGCACAAGCATGCACGCTGAAACTGAGCTAGGGCAACGCTCGCGTGCCCACAGATATGGCTCCCTGCATCATCTGTGGCACGCATGCCATAGGTTCGCCATCATAGGTGTCAAACTCGATCACGTCACCCCGCCGGATCATGACATATCGCAATGTTTTTTCCCTTTGCGGAGCTGGGGTAGGCGTAGCCTGTGCATGACGTATCTGGCCCGCGGGCTGCCAGTTTGGCAGGCCTGATATATATGGTTCTACCCTGTTTTGTCAGATTCTTGAAAGAGAGATGAAAAAGGCAGGGAAGCAAGCAAATAAATATTGTAATGTCATGCTTATTTCATTTAACTTTAAAGAAGAAAAAAAACCTTTGTGAATTGAAACAGCCTCCCAAAGTCCAAGTTTCACAAAAAAAACCAAAGAAAAGGGTACGTGCAAATCATGGGAAGAATAGAGGTCTGGGATAAACAGCCCTCCTTTTGAAAACAGGATGCCAAGATAGGAGAAAGGAGAAGACAGGGCACAAGGACACACTGGGCTCTGATTCCTAATCTTCCCGAGTCTCTCTTTATTGTTCAGTGGAGTTAGAAAGCCTGGGTACGTTGAGTCTGAGTCACAGATAAGAAGCTCTGTTCACATTGGGCTTCCATTTCAACATAGGTCTTGCTGTTGCACTGAATGTTGGCAATTTTCTGAGCCTCTTGGCTGCATTCAAAAATACTATTGTCAGAAGGTAGAGAAGTATGCAAAGATGTTTAACTTGCCCTGATAAAACCTGGTTGCGAGAATGCCTAATCTTCTTTTACTCCCCACCATAACTCCCCAGTTAGGAATGTGCCTATAGGACTTTTCAATATCTCCCTGCCCCTCAAATTTGCTTTCCATTTATCTCAGTTTCTGTAATGAAATCTGAAGCATTTTCTTTTCCTTTTTTTTCCTATTGGATCCAGAATGAATTTCCACACATCAGAAGGTGGAGAAAATATAAGAAAACATTTTCCCTTTTCTTGTATTAGGATAGGAGAGTGTTACCTGAAATCATACAGTAGAACCAGGATGTAAACTGCAATTTAATTATCTTCTGAAAACCCATTTTTCTGGAAACACATTTTTGTTTTGCTTTGCAGTTTTCCAACAAAAACTGTGCATGGAAAAATAAAAATCAGGAGAAACTGTTGTTTACAATAACATGCAAAAAAGTTATTATTGCATCAAATTACTACATACGTGATACATATATGCACACAAACACATACTAGTTTTGTATGAAAGTTTGTTTTAAATCAAACTCCCGCAGCCAAGTTAAGAGCGGAGCCTAATTTTGGGAAACTGTAGCATCTGGCTGACCTTGTGCAGGTTCAGAAATTAAATAGGATCAGACGTGGTTAGCATTGGATGAGGGTCTCCTCAGGGTGCCGTCAGTCAAGCAATGTCGACTGGTGACCGCCAGGAAGCCTTTTCTGTGGGGGCATCTGCCCTCTGGAATGAGGTACCCCCAGGGATACAATTGATCCCGGACCTCCGTACTTTCCGCCGGGCTCTGAAGACTTTCTTCTTCCAGCAAGCCAGGCTGACTTAAAATTTTTTATCTGTTTTAGGGGGAAGGGGTTTTAAATTGGGGTAGCCAAATGAATTTAATTATGTTTTAAATTATTTTAATTTTCATATTGTATGTATTTTAATTCTGGCTGTTCACCACCCTGAGTCCCCTTGGGATAAGGGTGGTATACAAATTTAATTAATTAATTAATTAATTAATTAATTAATAATAATAATAATAAGCTGACTTTCTATGAATATATACAAAAAGTATGAAGGCTATTGCTTAACACATTGTAAGCTGCCCTGAGTCTCCGGAGAAGGGCGGCATATAAATCAAATTATATATATATATATTAAATATAACATATAATATATAATATATAATAAACATAATGTAATAATGTAATATAATATAATATAATATATAATATACCATACCATATCATATTATACTATATTATGACTCAAAACCCTGCTTAGACGTGTCCATGTAATCACCTAGAATCCAACTTGGCTTAAAAGATTTTCTTTTGCTTAAAATAAATAGACATACTGTATCTCTAACCACATAGTGGTTGCTCTGTGCCAAATAGCCACAACCCCCTTTTGAGATATCATGTTGTTCCTTCCTCATAGGGACACAGTGAAAGTATAACTTCTGCATAATTGTGAGTTGTTGTGAGTTTCAAACACAAATGTGTACCGATTCTTCTGTTTGATACTCAAAATGTGGAAGCAAGAGATCAGTGTGGTATAACGGTTAATTTATTTAACCCAAATCCTCCTGGTTTAAATCATCTGTTCTGGCATGGAGCTCACCAGGATAGTCACCCAGATCAATTCTCACATCAATCTCACAGGTTATGGATAATAACATCACAGGAATGCTTAGTTTGTTCCATAACCATAAGCTGTCTTTCATTTGTAGGGAGAGGAGACAAAAAATAAATGGATAACTCGATCGCCTTGAAAAATTTGGCTGCCTTCTTTAATTATCCACTGCCACCTGGATAAAAAAAAACCCATCCAAAGTATTGAACAAAAGTTCAGTATCTCTACTTTATAATTCCTAGGCTCTTTTTAATAACAAATTGCTGCACTTATAATTTTTACAACATTCTCTGCCTTTTGAAAGATTATGTTTATTTATTTTTTATTTATTTAATTAATCTGTCAAGCATGCGTAAGATAACAGATATAAATATAAACGTGATTATGAATACGGGAAATGGGTAAAAATAAAAAGGGACATTAGGACTGGGACCATAGGCTAATTTATTTATTTAAAAATAATATCGAATGCTTTTCATTACTTCTGCAAATTCTACCTATTTAAATTTAAGTGAGAGCCAGTGTAGGGCTTAAGGCTCAAGGGTAGACACTGGGAGACTTTGAGTTCTAGTCCTATTTTAGGCTTAAAGTCAGCTGGGTGACCTTAGGCCATTTTTATCTCAGCCCTAGGACAAGACAAGGGCGAACCACTTCTGAAATCTTGCCAGGAAAACCTGTTCAAACAGTTGCCGGAAGTCAACATTGACTTCAGAACACAGACACAAAAAGCTTAACTATTTTATTTTATTTTTTTTTTTAATTTTAAATAAATTTTTATTTGTTTAAAAGTACACACAAAACAAAACTAGTGATAATAAAACATACAAACCAAACATGAAAACAAAGAGT
Organism: Ptyas mucosa; assembly: GCA_012654045.1. Lineage (NCBI taxonomy): Eukaryota > Metazoa > Chordata > Lepidosauria > Squamata > Colubridae > Ptyas > Ptyas mucosa. The sequence goes on from WNWU01000001.1 coordinate 24,156,273, forward strand.
TCAAATATACATTTTGTCAACTATATCACAACTGTAATGTATGTTCTTATTTGTGTTTTGACTCTTGTTTGTTTGATCTTATTCATATATCTATTTTTATTATTTACTTTAATTACTATTAACTTATGCTAGTGATTTATGTTCCTGTTTCTGTAACTCCAATTGTTCTTTATTCTTTTTTCCTTTTTCTATTTTTCAACCAAGTATACCACTTTTCCCATATTAGATAATAGTCATGTTCCTCTTTATCTTGTAATTCTTTTGTGAGTCTGTCCATTTCTGCACATTCCATAATCTTATTAATTACTCTATCTTCTGTCGGTGTGTCACTACTCTTCCAATTTTGTGCAAAAATTATTCGTGCTGCTGTTATTATATGGATGATTAAGTATTTTATTTCCTTTTCATATTGTCCATGTATTATACCTAGTAGAAAGGTTTCCGGTCTCATTTCTAATCTTCGTTGTGTGATTTCTTCTATTTGAGTTCTGATCATTTGCCAGTATTGTTTTGTTTTTGGACAGGTCCACCACATGTGGTAATAGGTTCCTTTATGCAATTTACATTTCCAACAAGATGGAGAAGTGTTGGGAAATATTCTTGCCAGTCTGGCCGGTGGAAGGTGCCATCTATAGAACATTTTGTATACGTTTTCTTTATATGATGTAGACATTGTTAATTTATAGTTTATTGTCCATAATTTTTCCCAATTATCTAATTGAATATTATAGCCGAAATTCTTTGCCCAAATTATCATATTTTCTTTGACCACTTCTTCTTCTAATTTGTATTCTCTTAAATAATTGTAAACTTTTTTTATTAATTTATCTTGTGTTCCTTGTAGAATTTTATCTAATTCGTATTGGCCTTTTTGGAATCCAAATTGAGCCAAATCTTTCTTATATTTTAATTTTAATTGTAGATATGGCCACCAATCAATATCCATACCCAACTCTTTCAATTCTTCTCTTGTTCTTAGTTCCCCTTGATTATTTAGTAAGTCTTTATAAGTTCTCATTTTGGTGATGTCCATAGTATTTGGATAGATCTGGGCTTCCATGGTTGATAACCATTCCGGGATTTTATTGTAATGTATTTTTTTGATGCCCTGCCATGTCTGGTATAGTGCTTGTCTAACAATGTGTCTCTGAAAATATTTATGTTGCTTATCTGTGCCCTCCCACAGAAAAGCATGCCATCCTCGTTTTAAGTCGAATCCTTCCAAAGTCAATAATCTTTTATTTTTGAGTTCCATCCATTCCTTGATCCAAATTAGTGCTGATGCTTTATAATATGTCTCCCAGTCCGGTAGTGCCAATCCTCCTCTTTCTCTTATATCTTGTAGGTGTTTTGTTTTAATTCTTGCTTTCTTCCCTTGCCATATGTAGTTTGCTATTAATTTATTAAAATCCTTAAAAAAGTTTTTCCCCGGTTTTATTGGGATCACTTGGAATAAGTACAAAATTCTGGGTAAAACATTCATTTTAATTGAGGCGATTTTTCCCAAAAAAGATAATTGTAATTTTTTCCAAATTTCTAAATCTTTTTTAACTTCTCTTGCCAATTTATCATAATTATCCTCTTTAATTGATGAGCTTTTTTTTTGTGAGCCATATTCCTAGATATTTTACCTTCTTTGTCGTTTGTATATCTAATTGGTCTTCTAATTCTTTTTCTTGTTGGTTAGTGAGATTTTTCGTTAGTATCTTTGTTTTTTGTTTATTGATTTTGAGTC
>WNWU01000001.1:24164569-24240422 GCA_012654045.1 Ptyas mucosa
TCCTCCTCCTCCTCCTCCTCCTCCTCCTCCTCCTCCTCCTCCTCCTTTCCCTTCCTCTTCCTCTTCTTCTTGAAAATGATTCATTTCTCATCCAGAAAAATTCAAGGAATTCTCAAGGAAATCCAATGAATTTTCAAGGAAAAAAAGCAAAAAAATCCAGTTGCCTTTTGAAAAGCACGTTTGGAACAACCATTAGCTGGATGTTTGAGGATCTCCATAGACAACTGACTGATCCAATAAATATAAAAATTCCACCTACATATAGAAGTTACAACATTAGCCAAAATAGCATTTTAAAATCTTTATAAGATCTGGTTTTTGTTATTAGGGCGGGGATTGTTTTGTTTTGTTTATGGCTATACTACAATATCTTCTTTTCTGGTTTTTTCTCCCTGATCCTTCGTTCAGTTTTCCCCTAACCAGAAATATCCCACAGGTTAAGACTATAAATCCAACCAATATAGTAAACAAGCTAATTCCAAATGAAAATTACTCAACAAAACCAATTCAATTAAGCTAAGCAGGAGGCCATTATCATACTTTACATTCCCTGCTGTCATGGCCAAATGACCAGCAAAACTCCCCAGATTGGGAAACAAAACATATCCAAGGTCTGAAATGCTTGCACAACAAAAGTAGATGAAACATATAGCAACACAAAATACACTCTGTGTGACTAGATACATTTCTACAGAAATTCTGGTAACTGTAGATTGATCTCAGGAAAGACAGTATGGAAATAGATTGAATGGACCGGCCCTTTGCTTTTTCTGATTACTCCTTCAAATTACTTATTTCATTTGTACGCCATTTGTATGCAAGAAGAGGAACAACGACATTGTTTCCAGGCACTAAATTGAACCAAACTTGATGCATTCTTCAGGCACCGAGAAGGTGACCTGGCATCTTCTAAATATTTTAGACATCTCCATAATTCCTATTTTATAACTGGCCGTGTTGATTGAGATTTGTGGCTTTATTGCTTTTTATTGTTTTTATATTGGGTTTTTTAAAACCTTTGTAAACTGTCCAGAGTCATTGAGAGTGACTGGGTGGGTGATCAAATAAATGTTCTTAAAAGAATAAATAAATTTCTTGTAATTTTCAGAGGTGTTGGACTTTAATTTCTTCAATCCGCATATCTGAATATTATCAATGGGAAAGCCTTTCTTACCCATTTTCTTATTCACCCTTTCAAGCTTCCATCCATAGATCAAACCATGGTTATTGACAGAATAGCTCTTTAATGCCCAGCAAATCTTTTTTAAAGGCATTCTTTTGCAAAATGGAGAACATTTAAACTGTAAAAACAAAAAAGAAAATGCCCAAAGCAAGCTCTCCATTCATGTATCTTAACAGAATGAGGCTTGGTGGTAGAAGGCTATATGAGAAAATGCCTAGTTCCCAACAGATGTTGAAGAATCTTTTTTTCCATGCTCTTATTATTGAAACCAAAAAACCAAAACTTTCCAACTGAGCATCTGAAAACTCTTCTATAAACAGTCCCACAGTGGCATTGCAGTACTTATTCCAAGAGATTAGCATAAAGGGAATGAGAAGAATAAAGAATCAAAGGGTACTTGATAAGACGCTCCTCTATCATGAATGGGACAACATCCAAGAACAAAGCCAAATCTAAGTTATTTATTTATACACAGTTTTTCTTCATGGCAATCCCAATCTTATCACAGTTTGATCCTCCAGAAAGTTTGCTTCTAATACAAGGCGCTGTATCCTACTCTCCAAGTCATAAGTGTTTCTCACAGGAATGTAAATTCAATTTCTTAACATAACTAACAGAGGAAAATAGCATTTAAATGAAACTTGGAATTTCCCATTCATATCATGTGGATCCAACAAATTAAATGATAAAACATAGCCAAAGGAATGCTAAGGTGACTTCTGATGGGAATTGTCACTTAAAAAATAAAAGCAGTACTGGATCATAATATATTCCAGCATCCTATAGTATTCTCCATAATGGCCAGGGCAGAGTTTTTGAAAGACATAAAATTAATAGATCTTATCCATCTCCAACCAATGGGTCAAGAGACACAAATTCACACTATGTTCTGCTGGCTATCCAGAAGTGACAAAAGTGTGTGAGAAATTTAGAAATATCGACAATTCACAATCTTCCAGACACAGGAATAGATATAGAATGGCCCAAATTATGGGTTTTTTCTATTGAATAATGTTATTTAATCCACCCCATGCTTAGATAACTTGTCCAAGAGCTAAGTCATGACGATATGTGATACAGCAACTTTGCTGAATTTGTGAGTACCCTGCCTAGAGCTCCAGGAGGAAAGTTAGGACATAAATCTACATAAATAAGTTTGAAGCAAGCTCAATATTATTTTTATTTATTTATTATTTTTAACCCGTTTATTATTTTTATAAAGAACTCAAGGTGGCCACGTGTACAATACTCCTTCCTTCTCCTATTTTTCCCACAGCAACCTTGTGAGGTGGATTGGGCTGAGAGAAAGTGACTGGCTCCAAAGTCACCCAGCAAACTTTCATCTCTAAGGTGAGACTAGAACTCACAGGTCTCCTGGCTTTTATGCCAGCACCTTTACCACTATACCAAACTGGCTGAATATGATTACTGTGTAAGTCCTAAAAGCCTCATGTATGTCTGCCTTAAGCCATATCAAACTAAGATGTAACACATATTTCAAAATATACTTAAATAGACAGCCAGTTAACCCGATCTATCAAAGCACATTTCTTTCAAAGATGAAGAAAAAACAGCATTGGAAAGAAAATGGGATGAGCAGAAGTGCAAAAAATTGTACCCTGACATTACAGTTCTCTACAATGCTAAACACCATAACTGTACAGCGTTGAGGAAGATGGTAAATTATGATTCAGCATGGTGGGAATGCCACCAATTTCTCACCCTTGGAATAAACAAAGTCTATGTCCCTTGGCAGATAGAACCAGGCAAGTTGTCAGATTTTTCACAGATCCTGTGCACATCCTCTCTCACAACAATGCCTGAAATCCGAACAATTATGATCAAGATAAATTACTGGAACAAAGATAACAGCCTTTCGTTTTATCATAGCAAGCACCTTTGCCTCTAAAGTGTTTTCAGCTATTTAAACATTTTATAGACTAAAAATAAATATCCAGAAAAGTAACAAACTGCTTTTTAGAAAAAGCAGCTACGTCCTTTTAATCCCAATACATTTTATAAGCAACATTTCCAACTAAACAGGTCTGAAATCAGAGAAATCTTTATTGCATACAAGTAAATTTTATAATGCCCACTTGGACCCCATTCAGTTACTTCAAGAGCTATAGTATATCATCTGGCCAGGCTGCTATTGATTATTACTATATTAGATGTTTATCAGATACTTCTCCAAAGATGTCTAAACAGACTTTATGATTTTCTAAGGAGAGTTAATCCTTATAAATATATCCCTATAAGCCCATTTTAGGAGCAAGTTAGGGAATGACTTAAGGTTGTAGAAAAGATCTCATTGCTGAGTGGGTATTTTAAATTGGGATTTCCTTGACCTCGTCAAGCACTTTAAGTAATTTTCAAACCTAGAGGCTAGATTCAGATAAAACAGGATGCCAAACCAAGTAAACCACATTGTGATTTTAGAACATGTGTGAACCAGATCAAAGAGGCAGGAAAAAAATTATCCGTATTAAGTAGCACATTTCAAACTCTGATTGGATTAAGGAAGGGTGTTGTTCTTGTTATCTATGGCATTCCATCATATTTAAGTGTTAATATTTCTTTCATTCTTTAGGGCAAAAAATGATTCTCCCCATCACTTGTAGAAGCAGCTTATAGTCTAAATAAGACCTTTATCAATCCAGATGAAGCCAAAACTTTGTTTTCTTCATTCAAATAAATGTGAGTTTGAAGTGTTCTTCAGAAGATAACAAAACCCAAGGCATTTTCCACTGTGATGTCCTTGAATGTGAGTAGGGAGTCCCTTTAACTATTAACATCCTGGCCCACATTTGTTGTTATTTACATTTGGGAGTCACAATGCAATTAATGACTCTGCAATGATGTCCAAATGCCTTCTCCTATAAAAGGCATGTCTGTCTTTTGATGCATTCATATGCTAAAGGCCTTAGCAAAAAGTGACTATTGTTCCTTTTTGGCCTGCCTTCATCTGCACTCACGCTAGTCTATTTAAATGACAACATTCAAAAGGTTAACCAAACCACCCAAGTGCCTTTCAAAAAAAGAGAGAGAGGAGGAGGAGAAAGAGGAAAAAGAAGAGGAAATACAAGTCTAGTAAAAGTAATTTAAAAAAAGCAAAGTAAATTGTAGCTGGATAAATGCCAAATAAAAATTAAGAGAGAAAACTTAAGAATTATGTGCAGCAAAGGGTTATTTTGTTTATTACTTAGAAAAAACAGGACATAACTAAAGTGTGGAGAGATGTTTAGGGTTAGATCTACAACTGTTCAAAAACTTTTTCAGAGAATAATACATTTCAATCAATTCTTTACAAATAAATATGGAACTTATCATGCATCATGTTTATTGTGATATTACTGGGAAGGATTAAAAATATGTTCTGGGAAAAAACACCGTTAAGACATTAAAACATTGAATGGAATCTGGAAAAAAGCAGCTGAATTTACGAAGATGTTTAAATTAAAATGTGGTCCATTATAATTTGCAGCGACCTTGTCAGCATTCTGCTAAATTTGCTACAATGATCCATTTCTAAGGGAAAACTCACAAAGAAACAAATTGTGTTCTATGTTATATGTCCCGCATGTTGAGACGATTCAATCTTACATACTGTTTTGATATTGCAAGTAAAAAAAACCTATTTACTACACCTACACCCCAAAAAACCTAGGATCTAGATCGGGGTATCAAACTTGCAACAACATGTTGTCGTCAAGTGACCTATGGTAACTTCCCCCCCCCTTTGCTAGAACGGGAGTGGGCGTGGCCAGCATGTGACCCATCTGGCCCACGAGCCATGAGTTTGACACTCCTCATCTAGATCAAGCACATGGAAAATACAATTTTTTTCTTTAATTAAAAATATTTTGTTTCTTATATTTTAGCTTGTCCGAAAGAGGGTCAGAATTAAATTAAGCAACTTCACATGTATTGAAATCTGACTTCTCAAAAGTTTTTTCTTCTGTGAAACAGGCTTTCCTTTACATTTTCATTATGTTTGAAATTTTATTTTGAATTGGTGATGGTGGTACTACTACAGTGATGATGGTGATGATTGTGTCTTTGAGTCAGTGTTGATTCCTGGAGATTGTCTGGACTAATTCCTACAGTTTTCTTGACGAGTTTTTTTTGGAAGTAGTTTGCCTGGTGAAAGATCACCCAGCTGGCTTTGTGCCTAAAAGGTAGGACTAGAACTCAGTCACAATACTAGCCTGATGTCTTAACCACTACACCACACTGCTCTCAATGAAGTCTTTGAGCTAACTTTATTAAGTATTGGAAGTAGCAGGAGCATCTGAAAATGTTTCCAAACTGAACAAGCTTAATGAGAGGCATTTACTCAGATTCTCTTCCATTGGGATTTGAGGGAAGTATGAGAAGCCAAGGAGGTTTCCAACTTTTGAAAAGGCTACACATTAACACACACACCTTGGGCACATCTCTACTAAGACAGGCCAAAAACACCACTTCCCACTGATCATGTGCAGAACTTCTACATCAATTGAGCTCTTTCACAATTAGTCTTGATTTCAGTAGCACAAAGACAGATTGTTTGTCTTTTAGGAGACACTATTAACACAGCCCAAGTGAGCCACACTATCCTATTCTTTGGATTAGAGGGTGAGGACTTTTATTTAGTAGATTTACAATCTGCCCTTCCTCCAGGACAAAGCACTATCTCTTCTGATTTTTGAGATCCATAGCCCTGAATGGACTAAAATCTAGATCTCACCAGTCCTATTACACATTAAGCAGAGCTGAAATCCAGCAGGTTCTGACAGGTTCTGGAGAACCGGTAGCAGAAATTTTGAGTAGTTTGGAGAACTGGCAAATTTTTCTTCTGGCTGGTCCCAGAGTGGGGTGGGAATGGGGATTTTGCAGTATCCTTCCCCTGCCATGCCTAAGCCACGCCCACCAACCTGCACCACACCCACCAAGCCACACCACGCCCACCAAGCCACACCCACAGAACCCGTAGTAAAAAAATTGAATTTCACCACTGACATTAAGCATTATACCACAGTGGCACTTTTTTGCATTTCTTTATTTTATGCAAAAATTATGAAAATATACACATATACTTACCAATCAGGTATGGTAGAACTTCTCACCTCAGATTCTGGGAGGATGGAACTTAATAGGTTTAGCTGCAAGTTACTGAACAATAAGGAAGCAGTACATCTATGTCTCAAGCTTATTTTATGCTATCAAATAGCTTAGGCTAGGATACACAGACTCATCCCATTTTTCTCCTTGCAACATCTCTTTAAGTTGTGCAGGCAAGTTACACTGAGGCAGTGATCTGAGTTCTTTCTATGCATAAGGAAGTCTTATGGAAGTCTTCTTCTACCTGTTGCAATCCAGGTGAAGCATTTGTGGAGCATTATAGACATCAAATTGAGAGGCTGGTTTTAGGACAGCAGTGATAATCTGGTCTCCTTCTCTTCAATTCCAAACAATGAATGAAGGCTGAAGGCCAAAACTCGCCTGGCATACTATGGTTTGCTACTTAACAAATGGCAATTAGCTTGTATTATGCAACCTGTCAAACTAACCTTGGCTCCTAAGTGACACTGGTTTGGACTCATATAACATGGAAAGCCAAATCAAATTATATTATAGCTTAGTATAATGCACAATCCAGGACAATTACTCCTAAATAAATAATCAAACAAGAGCATCTGCGGTAAATATACATTAAGAAGCTTAGAAAGTTACATATCTGCATGTACATATTTAATCTAGAAACTATAAGCCTAAATCAGATGCCTTTAAAAATACTGATGTTATCTTCTGGAACAGCTGAGTCACAGCACAATGCTTGGCTGATTGACTTTTCCTAGCTATCCAAACTATTTACAATACGTCATCAAGTTGGTTTTGCTCTTTTCTACTAAGTAGGTTCCACTTATTCTTTACTTCTAGTTTCACTCATTTCTAGTTTTTCCATCTTGTGAGTCCAATTTCACTCAGTATTATAATGGTACTTTTTGAATATGTTGGGGGAGGAAATGGAAAGGGAGGAAGAAAAGGGAGAATTTGTTGAACATGTGTAAGTTACACCCAAACAACTTTAGCTGATCCCCAAATAGTGAAGTTGTGTCAGAAGTTAGTACATTAGATGCTAAGGAAATTCCTGAGCCATAAACAAGACTGGAAAATAAGAAAAATATTCCAGAGGGACATAGTAGCAAGTAATTTTTGCATAGTTGTTAACAGTTTGACAGGATTCAAACTCAACTTGAGGAAATCTTTATTTCATAGCTAAGAGAATTCTGAATGGAATGAAGTTGAAATCTTATGTACATTTCCTAGAACCTTAAGTCTACTGAACACAGTACAGTGTTAAGACCTCATTATTAACTTGAGGAACCAACTCTAGAAAAGGGAATGAACTGGCTACACATTTATTTATTTATTTTGGAATAAATAAATTCCTTATCTAGGAAAGGAACATTTTTAAACAAATGTGAATTTTTAAAACTACCACTTGGAAAAACAATCTCATGGGACAGGACTATGTAAGTTGTAAGTCAGTGTGTACTATCAGAACAACGACAACAAAGAAATTATAACCCCGATGCAACCATACTGGAAAATAGGAATATAAAAATAGAACATTTTGCATATAAACATTCAACCATAAAACAGAGGAAATTTCACCCATCCATCCCAGTAACTACTTTGCCCTCTTCCAATTAGTTTGCTAACAAGAGACAATTTATTTCGCAACACAGAATTTGTTACCATAGAAGATACCCCTCCCCCTCCAGAAGATTCAATCTTTTGAGTTTGGTTTGTTAGGTACAGCTGCTTTACCTATCACTCCTGTCAATTAGCTCTGTGGTATGAGAGTTCATTCACATACCCTGCTTGTGTGAAGGTGTCCCACTAAATATTTGTAAAGAACATGTCTCTCTTGTTGCCAATCTGCTGCTGAGGCAGCCTGAAGTTAGCCTAAGGCAGGAGTGTCAAACCTGGGGGCCAGATTTGGCCCACGGAGTACTTCGATCTAGCCTGCGGTGCTGCCCTGGAAATAGTGAAGGACCGGCCCATTGTGTCTCTGCCAGCGAAAATGGAGCTCGGGAGTACATTTTTGCTGGCAGAGCGCTCGGGCCACCACAAGCCGACACGAGTGATGTTGAGTTGGTCACAACCACCCTGGCCACGCCCACCCTGGCCCTCTGAGGTCAAACACAACCGTGATGCAGCCCTCAATGAAATTGAGTTTGACACCCCTGGCCTAAGGTAAGTTCCATGGCGGGAGAGTTTTCTCTCATCCCATGACACAAGATCTGCTGTGTGGACATTCTAGAATGCATGGAGACGGAACCTTCAAAGGTGGTAGCGTGCTGGGTTCCAATTGATACAAGACTCCTCCTATGAGATTCCTGGCCATTATTTCTGTGTCTGGGAGGGAGACCAGACACTTTTAATTGTGCAACCCATTTTTTCCTAATATTGGGGAGGATAGTGGAGAAGGCAATATTGATCTCATGGTACACCAAAATAAAGATTTTGGAGGACTCATGTAGTAGCTGTCTTCTCAATTATAAGTGCTTATTTTCATTAAGTCACTTCTATTCTTCAAAAGGATGGAAATCATATACAGGCCGTCTTCATTTGGTGACTGTCTTATTTAGCGAACATTTGCAGTTACAACAACGCCGAAACTGCAATTCTTGCATTTATGACTTTTGCAGGTCTATAAAGCAAAGAAATGCTGCAATAAGATCATAAGCACAGCCACGGTTTCACTTATAAAGTCAACTGCTTTGTTTAATGACCAAGATGCTGGTTCCAATTGTGGTCTCTAAACAGACTACCTATATTGGGTGTCCCCCGGGGTGAAATGCTCCCGGTTCAGACCAGATCGCCCGATCTAGTAGCGATGGTGATGGGTGGTTCAGAGAACTGGTAGCAGAAATCCCTGCTCCCCCCCCCCCATGCCCAGCTGAGCCATGCAATCATCAGAGGCTTTTTTTTTTACGTTTAAAAGCATTTTTTCTACAAATGCTTTTAAAAGTAAAAATAAAGCCTCTGATGATCGTGCGGCTAAGCTGGGATCAGAAGAACCTTTTAAAAGCATTTTTTCTATAAACTCTTCAGCCGAAGAGGTTGTAGAACAAATGCTTTTAAAAGTTTTTTTTTTTAAGTTGGCCACGCCTACCCAGTCACATTACCTACCAAGCCACACCCACAGAACCGGTAGTAACAAATTTTACATTTCACCAATGGTATCCCCCACATCTTAATTTCACTCCTACGTGCGTTGAGAAATATTCCAATGGCTATAACTTTTTGCAAACCAGCCCTAGAGGATATGAAGTGGCTATTTCAGCTGCAGAGCTTTCTGCTTGATGATTGGTTTGTGGAAGACAACTCTCCCAAAACAAAGCTGCTTTTTCCCACTCAGCCTTTGAAGAGGAGACATGTGGAGAGGCAGGTCACTTCTCCCAATGTGCAACATTCTGTTCAAGAGTCTGAACGCAAAAAAAAAAATCAAAACCAAATGCTGAATTCACAAGTGGCAGAACAAAAACCAAGATAGTTTTTAAAAGCAGAGAGAGTGAAAGCTAGACACAATTTTCCTTTGAAAAAATCCTTGGGTAGTTTCTATTAGTCACGATTTAACTTAGGGTAGAATTCCTTCAGTCTGAAGAGTTCCAATGACTCCACCTATAATCGATGTCTTTGAATTAATACAGCAGAGAAAACAGACGGGCAATTTCATTTTGTTTTTTTGTTTTTCTTGAGGGTTATACTATTGAAATTATAATGGAAGATAATACGGATGCTAAAGCACATCGGTTTAGATATTATTGCATACTAGTTAATATTTATATGAAAATTAAAATTTTGTGTAAAAGGTAAGGAGTAAATAATATGGAATAAGGAAAATGGAATGTAATTTATATGTATGGAAATGTATGATACTCAAACATCGCACCATTCACACAATGATATGTATATTTTTTTTAAAAATAATAAAAACTTGATTATAAAAAAAAAGAATTAATACAGCAGGCTAGTTCCCTTTAGAACTCTTAACAATGAAATTGATCTTCATAACCCTCCCTGAAAAGAAATTAATTGTAGTATATGTACCACCAATCTTTTCTGGAATTGTATAGGTATACACACACAAACACATAAATACATATTCTTTGCCTAGGCCCCAGACTCAATCCTAAAGCAAGCCATCAAGATCTTACAAATGAAGCCCATAGCAGAGCTTGGGGCTTCATTTCATATGAAGTCGGAGCCTCCAAAGGAAAAAGCCATTTGTAAGCCAAAGGGTTACCCCTAAGAAAACGTTTGGAAGTAACTGGAGCAACATCAGAATTAAATAAAATACAATCATCTCCCTAAAATGAGCCCTGGTGGTGCAGTGGTTCGAATGCAGTACTGCAAGCTACTTCTGCCTACAATTTGGCAGTTCGAATTTCATCAGGCTCAGGGTTGACTCAGCCTTCCATCCTTCCGAGGTTGGTAAAATGAGGACCCAGATTGTTGGGGGCAATATGCTGACACTGTAAACCGCTTAGCGAGGGCTGTAAAGCACCGTGATGTGGTATATAATAGGGGTCACCAACCTTTCGGACCTCAGGGACTACTAAATTCATAATTTTAAATCCCATGGACCACTAATATGAATTTTTAAAAAGATAAATAGTATTTAGCGCAATATAAAAAATGCTAATAATTTTTCTGAGGACCACCAACATTTTCTTGTGGATTACCAATGATCCATGGACCACTGTTTGGTGACCACTGGTATATAAGTCTAAGTGCTATTACTATTACTAGTGTTATTGCTATACTGAGCAGGCGTGCAAAGACTAAAGTCACTTTTCCTGGTAATAACTCACTAGTATTAGCTTAGGATCTAAACACAGAGCTCCAAAGGACAGCAATCACTGTGCTCCTCAATGTAGCTTTGGGACATTCCTTCCCGAGGCACATCCTGCCCTTCCTCTTGGCTAATAGGACTCATGAAACAATTTAGATTTAAACTGTTATGGCAGCCATGTTCTCTAACCTCACAACATAGCACTTTCTCCCTGAACCCACTCAGTGCGAGCAATGCCCAACTCAACGCATGATCCCCTCTTTCTGTTGCTGGCCTTCCTGCTCTGAGAAGCTCACGGTGAACACTACAGAGGCTGGCAAAAGAAATACAGGTAGTCCTCAACTCACAACAGTTCATTTAGCAACCGTTCAAAGTTATGATGGCACCAAAAAAAGTGACTTATGACCATTTTTTCACACTTACGACTGTTGCAGCATACCCATGGTCATATGATCAAAATTCAGATTTTTGGCAACTGATTCATACTTGTGACAGTTGCAGTATCTCAGGGTCATGTGGTCCCCTTTTGTGACCTTCTGATAAGCAACGTTAATGGGAAAACCAGATTCCCTTAACAATTGTGTTACTAACCTGACAATTGCAAGTGATTCACTTAACAATTGTGGCAAGAAAGATTGTAAAATGGAACAAAATTCACTTAACAAATGTCTCATTTAACAACAGAAATTTGTGGTCGTAAGTCAAGAACTACCTGTAATGACAACTCCACACCCCAATCCAACAATACATTCACAAAGGCAGTTAGCTGTTGGCCTACAGAGATTCTCAATCATCCAGGTCAGGGGTGAAATCCAGCAGGTTCTGACAGGTTCTGGAGAACCGGTAGTGGAAATTTTGAGCAGTTCGGAGAACTGGCAAATACCACCTCTGGCTGGCCCCAGAGTGGGGTGGGAATGGAGATTTTGCAATATCCTTCCCCCAGGAGTGGGGAATTTGCAGTATCCTTCCTCTGGAGTAGAGTGGGAATGGAGATTTTGAAGTATCCTTCCCCTGCCACGCCCACCAAGCCACACCACACCACGCCCACCAAGCCACACCCACAGAACCAGTAGTAAAAAAAAATTGGATTTCACCACTAATCCAGATCATGGTTGTCCCAAAGGTACTTTTCCAAAAGGCAACTGGATTTTCTAGCTTAAATGTTTTCAAAGGAAAAAAAACCCCAAGAAAGTCCAGTTGCCTTTTGAAAAAGCACCTTTGGGACAGTTAGCTGTTCAGTTTTCTCATTGGTAAGAGAAAGTGTTAATCCTGAAAGCAAATCCTGATATATCCTGTGCGGGCATCATCATCACTGTCCTTGTTGGCTGTGGGTGCAGTTTACCAACACAGAAGGCCACTGACTGAAGGAGGATGGACAACACGTCAATGTGGCCGTGGAGAAAGAGCCCTTAGAAATGAAGAAACTGAAACTGGACACCATTTGGTGCAGAGAAGCAGTGACAGAGACTGCCTCAGCAGCAAGCCAAGAACTATGATATGAGATTCCTAAACTGCTTGACATTTGCCCTAATTCCTATTTGTATTCTGACAATAATAATAATAATTCACCCACTTCCTATTCTGCCCCATTAACAACTTCGTTACAGAAGCAAAGAACACCATCGTGAGCATATTTACTCTGAAGCCAGCCCTCTGTGTTCAAACAATCCCAGTCCTGTTTCTATTAAGTAATAGATTTAATTTAAAATAGGGATGACACGAAACCGGATACTTTTTTTAAGGAAAAAAAAACCCAGAACACAAGGATTTATTTTCTCTTCCATGTCTCTGCACCTATGAATTTGTTCCCAGTCCAGTTCCTAAAACAATATTTTAAAAATAAATGAAATCCCATGCCCTGCCTTTTGTTTTGCCTGGAGGGAGCTAAGAAGCAGGAAGCTTCAGAAAAACACATATTCAATGATGAGAACAGTAACCATTTGAGGTCTATCTTTCTCTGTTCCTGTGGGCTCGCCTCTTAGAAACATTACGGTTAGTGATGGTGATAAGAGAAACCATGTGGGCTTGTTAACTTAGGCACAGGCAGGAATGATAGGAATTCACCGCGCTTCCATTTAATGATCGGAAGACAGAAGCCTCAATTAAAACGATATCATTCTAGATTTTTCCCAGTCTCGATTTTGATACAATCCCTACAATCCCTGCTCACCTAGAAGGATTGGCATTAACTTTTAAAGTGCTTAGGATCTACCCCTCCCCCAGGAATTTGGCGTGGGAAAATAAGGAGACCAGGAGAATTAAACGAACAGCGTCTTTTCTCATTAAAATACAGATGCCATTCAATCCCCCCCTTTTTTTAAAAAAAAAAAAAACCACACACACACAAAAGAAGGAAACAAAAGGCTATCATCTCTTAAAATCTCAAAACGCGTTCAGAAGTAGGTTAACATTTTCCCTCGCCCTATCCCTTCCTAGCGTTTCAAGAGTCTGGGAAATTATCGAAAAGTGCTCGGGTCCCGGAAAAATCATAATTTGCATTATCCAGTTGCATTTTGATCTCCCTCTTTTATTCAGATACAATGTAGTCAATGGCCCTTACGTAAGGGGGAGCCTTTGCGATTTTGCTTTTTAAGTAAGAATGCATAATCCCATGACGATTATTGCTTCCTTTCTCGAGACCGGGAGGCTGGGGGAAGAGAGAGAAAAGATCTAAACTCGGCTTAACCACACCTCTCCAGCACAGCAACAGATAACTTCCAAGTTTCTGACGCCCCCTCCCTATTTCCAAGGGGTTGCATTGCATATATACTTTGTAGAAAGCGAGGCGCGCGGGGGAGGGGGGTGGAATGCTGATTACATCATGAGAAACTGCCTGCAAGATTCTTCTTCGCGCAGAAGTTCCAACTTCCTGATGTCGCTCTTATCCAATCCACGCAAAGACAGGGGAAGCAGATCGAATATCGAATTTCTCACAGGGAGAGGGGGAAACTGGGAGGCCATACACACACGCTCACCAAGCGGGGGAGGTGGGGGGAAGAGAGAGAGAGAGAGAGAGAGAAAAGAAGCGAAAAAAATTAAGATTTCACGCGTTAAATACTTGGTTGGAGACAGGGACCGAGAGAAACTAGGTTGGCTAGTCGCACGATGCTTTCAAAGGCTGAAGGCTGGGAGGAAATGCGCGCGCCGCGGTGTGGTAGGCAACCTCAGGAATATACACACCGCCTGTAGCGTTGCAAGGTACAAGGCAGCCGATGTGCTACATCGGTAGTAGACAAGATCTAACCGTTTCTGAATACGTGTCCGCTTCCTTCACGCGTTGAGAAAGAGGGAGAGGTACAAGGTTGCCCAATCCCTGTCTTTGGGGATCTAGATAAATAATGCTCCTTTTGCATTTTGGATGCTTCTTGGCTAATGAGCCCACCTAAGCTCACCTAGGAGCAAGCCCCTAAATACAGGCGCTTACTTTCCAGTAAGCATACAGGCTGAAGTTTGCAAAATAGCTTCTCAAGGAAGCAAGCAAGCCTGCTCGAATTGAGTGGCAGAGAGGATCGCTCCCAAATCCCGGCGAATTAGTACCCAAGTCAATTCTCCCGGTCTCTCCAGTTTTAGCCGTCCGAGGCGGGATCCTTACCGTTTTTGTAGTATTAAATCTGAAGTTAAATTGTCTCCCACCCCCCCCCCCCCCCCTCTCGAGATAAAATATTTACCGAGGGGGTCTTTATTTTTATTGAGAGAAAGGAAAAGCTCTCTCTTTTCTCCCCCCCCCCCCCCCAGCAATGGTCGTGACCACGAGGTAGGCAATGTTGAAAAATGTCGCTGATCAGACGCTGAGAAGAGAAGCTAAAATCGTAATTTACCTCCCGAGATCTGTGTGAGTGTTTTAAACCGAGGGTGAAAAATGAACTCTCTGCGTGCTTTAACCGCTCCAGGTAAAGCCGAGCGTGAGCTCCGAAAGAGCTGCATACTTTTTTATGGAAAGATTTTTTAACAATGGCAAACATTGAGCAGCGGCGAGGGTGACGGTGGGAGAGAAAAGTAGGGGGAGAACTCCTTCAAAGTTGCCCATCAGGTATCTAGCTCAAGGTGAGATTCCACCTACACATGTGGGAAGTGGTTTGTTTAATTTACTGTGTGGCATTCTTACAAACAAAAGAAGGTTGGTTCCCATTGCTGGGGATCGAGGCAAA
The DNA here is from genome assembly GCA_012654045.1 of Ptyas mucosa. Classification (NCBI taxonomy): domain Eukaryota; kingdom Metazoa; phylum Chordata; class Lepidosauria; order Squamata; family Colubridae; genus Ptyas; species Ptyas mucosa. The sequence continues at coordinate 24,179,751 of WNWU01000001.1, forward strand.
AGTGCATGTCTTCCAAGTAGCAGAGATTCCCCGGATCGGCATGGAATTTGCTGGTTGCTCTTTCTCCCGAAATGGAAAAACAGCCCAAGGAAGGAAAAAAAAATCGGAGCGGGGAAAGATAGCACAGTATTTTTAATCCTATTTCGGAACACTCCCGCGATGATTCTCTACATAAGAGAGTTAAGGGACAATACGAATTGGTAAATTTCTGGGATAGTTGCAGAAAGATAGGTGGCCGCCGCATCACGCAGGGACTAAGAAGCCAAATGTTCCACTTCGGTCCCCGAACGAGCTTTAAAGCTGCACCCAGACAGACTTTGGCACCATTTACAAAAAGCACGGCAAATGTGTCTTGGTTAATAAAAAAAAAGCCTGTCTCGACCCCTGTTTCTCTTGATCTTTTAACAAAGAATAGGAGAAAAAGACAAATTCAACAGCGGAATGAGCATTTCAGCGAAGTTTTCCCCATCTTCGCTTTTACGCTTTTCGGTAATTCCGGCACTTTTGACCAAATCCCTTTCGTCTTGTCAGAGAAATCAAACAAGTTCCTAGTTCAGATCTGCCTGATCCGCCTGGTAACAGATCTATTCCCCTATTGGTTTATGCTAATTCCAGTTTCCTCTTGTATTGGAGCCCAGTTGGGGAGGGGGGGGGAGTTCCCTCCAGGAATTAGAGCCAATTTTGTTTTAAGTGGGCGATCTCGCCCCTGCAATATTGCCACACGCAGCAGAAGGGCAATCTTTCTGGGCAGGCGTCTCAGCTGGAGGGCGATGGTATGAGGGGGGCTCCGGAAAAGCTGTAGCTGATACCACTCCGTCTCAAAAATCCAGGTCTCCTGCCACACCGATGCACATTTTTATGAATGAAGAAACAACATTGCTCTCGCCCTGTTCCTTTTCCAAAAAAAAAAAACCCACTAGAAAGGGAGCCGATTTTACAAAGCAAATATTGTTTGGGAGAGGGAAAGTGCACGTAGCTGGTTATTGATTTGACTATTATTTACTAAAAGTAAATTAAGAAATAAAAGTTGGAGACGCCAACGCTTGGATCGAGAGCAGAGGTAGCTAGCTTCCTTTCCCAACGCGAATGCTTCAATGGGGAGGGACAGAGGTCAGGAATTATGCAGAGATATCCTTTATGTTTATATGTCAAGGCGTCTAGCATTTGCGGGGCGTTTATTTAACATTTCTAAAGGCGAGGCTGCGCTTCCCTTAGAATGGTGAAACAAAAGTGCACACACACACACAAAAATAAGGCATATAGACATAGATCTAAAGGCATACATGCGCACAAGCAGCTTGAAGGAAGGTCAGGCTGAGTTCTGTGTTTTTGAAAGGGAGAAAGCTCCACCACAAAGTGGAACTTACTGCTGAGTAACATAGGATCCGAATCCACTTACCTCTTAACAAAGCCATAAAGCAGCCTTGCCTGAGAATTGCATTTGTGCCCTTTTATTTTGGATTAAACCTCATTGAGACTTGGCGTAGAGGTGGGTAAGGCACCACATGGGCAAAGGTTATAATACACACAAAGAAAGGAGCAGCACGAACCCAGCCCTCAAAGTATGAATTACATTTGGAGGTTGAAGATTTGCGACTTCAAATGAATACTGGGTATGCAGGGTCTTCCAAGGCGGTTTTGCTAACAAAAATATTAAGCATGGCATGCTTGGGACTTTTAATTGATTGCCTGGAATTGCCACTCCCATGGGTTATTGCACACCTTTTATTCCCTGAAGATAATACAATTTTATTAATTTGCGTGTTTGAAAGCCCGGGGACATGAACATTTTTAAATGCAAAGAGCTGAAAGCTTGCTCCACCACCGGCTTGCGAACCCACTTGCCACGTGCTTTCTAAAAAATGTTTGCGGAATGCATCCGCCTGTATAATTCATGGTAGAAGTAAAACCAAACCGTCCTATTGAAAAGAATGAATGAGAACTTCTCCCTGCGTTTTTGCTTGGGATTTAAACCCAGGGGCAAAATGACTGCACTTCGTCTTCCTCTCTCGTGTCCAACTTTGTGCCCTGAAAGAAACTCTAGCCACCATTTTGCTTAAATGCGCTTGGATTTTCACTGGGAAGTATTTGTGAGGGGGGGGGAGGCTGAATGCCCCCCCTCCTACTCTCTCACCAAGCCAGTGCCCTTCCTGGGTCCATAATGCTGCTTTTCTGGCCACCGCGGACAAGATGCCCTCCTGCAAATGGCATACAGTAGTGACATCCTGTAGCTCGAGCCCAGCCTCGTGCAAACTCGGTCCCCAACACCTCGGAGGGTCGCCCTTAAAAACAGGGTGGTCTCCTTCAACATTAAAAGATAGCAAGCAGAGAGATAAAGACAGACATTTTTAGGCGTATATTTTGGATCACTAGGAAGTCCTTAATCCATGGAGAAGGGAGGGGGGGCATTTGACAACTACCGCCCTTTTATTCCGAACTCTTTCCTGAAAATGGCGGGGTTCTCATTAAAAAAAAAACGGGGGAAAATGAAAAATCAACACTCAGCTATCTAGATCCTGGTGCTCTGGCGAAACCGGGGCGGCGGTGTGCCTTTTCTTGAAGGAAAAAAGAAAAGAAAAGCACCCGGAGCCCGTCTTCCAGCCCATATTCTGCCCCAACATGCCTGTGTGTGGCCTAGCCTCATTCATCATTCGCCTCGCGGAGCCCTCTCCATTTTTAAGAAATTCTGCCTGATCGGGGAGGGGGGGGGGGAGAAGGAAAGACCATTTGGGCTTCCCCCACCACTTCGCTCCTTCCCCCTAAAAAAAAAAGAGAGAGAAAGAGAGAGGGAGGTGGGGGGAGAAAAGAAAGCGAGCCCTTGTCCTCATTTGCATTTGCATTAAAATTTAGCCCTGCGTCTGTTCAGCTAAGCAAAGGGGAAGGACTTGAAGCCTATGGGATGGCTTTACGGCTCGGCCCCCTGCTTTTGGCTTCGCTCCTTTCCCCCTCTCTTTCGCATTCTCTCTTGGCGCTTTGATCTCTGCTTAACAACAGTAACGTCACACGGGGACTCAATACAGGAGAGTTTTGTTGGAAGTTAGAAAGTTTTGCAGCCTCCAGAGGGCTGTAGCAGTAGCAGCGGCAACGGCAGCAGCAGCCACAGCAGCGAGCAGCATCTGAGGGACTCAGGGGGAGCGCCAGAACATACTGACTCAGCCCTTGGAGTCCGCAGAAGAAGAAGAGGAAGAAGAAGAAGACGAACGACGGCGGCGGCGGCGTTGGTGGAGGCGGCAGCGGCGGCGGCAGAAGACATGGAACATCAGCTGCTCTGCTGTGAAGTCGAGACCATCCGGAGAGCCTATCAAGATGCCAACCTCCTCAATGACAGGGTCTTGCAGACTATGCTGAAAGCGGAGGAGACTTGTTCGCCCTCCGTCTCCTACTTCAAGTGCGTGCAAAAGGAGATCTTACCATATATGAGGAAAATAGTGGCCACTTGGATGTTGGAGGTAAACGCGCTTCGCAAAAGTTTCGGGCTTCCTAGAAATAAAGCGACCCTTGTGTCCTAGGCGTCCTTCCTTCATCTCTTTTAAGCCCCGAGCCCCCGCTTCCTGCACCCTAAAACAACTCGCCGAGAGGTCTCCGTCGCCCCCCTCCCAGCGGTCGGGCTTGTCCTTCTTGGGCTGCATGGATTCGGGCGAGAGATCGCGGAATGCCGATCGCGCGCCCTGTCAGCCCGATTGAGACCTTTGGGAACCCCTGTAAAAAGAATCCGGGCAGAAGCCGGGGTGCCCGAGTAAGTTTTGGAAGTTTCCGAAGTCGCCCTCCCCCAACGCACACACCCCTCTTGTAGGTCTATGGATTCCCAAGGCGGTATCGTTAGAGCCCGCGAACCCAGAATGTCGCCCCCGGGTTCTTCGGTGGCCCCTCAAGCTGGCCATGCATTTGATGGGGATTTTATTTTAAATTAATATCCGTGGACACGTATGCAAGTGCTCCTGGTGCCAGTATTATGCGCCATCTTTGTTCTTTTATTGCAAAGGCCAAGTGTTTATTAATAATTAGAAAGGGGAAAAGCTCGGAGGAGAAAAGTGGGGTCCCCGCGGGGCCACCGGGCTGAGGGATCAAGATCTTGGCTTGCAAATCTCGGGGAGCTGCTGGTTGAAACTTTCCTTTGTTCAGAGCATAGGGTGGTTTTAGTCTCTTCCTTTCCCCCCCCCCCCCCCCTTTGGAAGACATGCTTTTGCTACAGAAACTTGTCGGCAAGGTCGCCCGGCAAAAAATAGTGTGGGTTTCGTGTTTTTCCCTTGAGACATGTTTCAAAGGGGTCCTACCAGAATCAGGACAGACTGGGCTATATTTTAAGTCCTTTTCCGAAGCTCTGGGTGCTTGCGAACTATTTTTAATTAATTTTTGAAACCCTGGGTGCAAGCAAATGTCGCACGTTGCTTCTCTAGGAAGGGAGGGAAGAGGAATGGGGGGTCTTGGAGTTTGACTTCGGGGAGGTCTTTTTGGAAGCCCCCCATTTTCTATCACAACGGGGATCGGTAAAGGATCGCCTCGTGGTTGTTTTCAGCCAATTTGCGGGGCTCTGCTGATTTTTTAAATATTTTTAAATATTTTTTGAAAAGATGACGTCTGGGGAAAAAGCTTGCAGCTGCCTCTCGACGCCACCTTTGTGTCTCGAGGAAAAGGGGGGGGGAATCAGCCACACTCAAGCCAAATGGAACCAATAGGGGGCACCAAGGCATATGCCCCCCAACATTTTGAAGTCCAGATTGCTTTCTTGAGGTTGCCTGTTGGTAAATCTTGGGGTTTCAGACACCCTATTTTGGTCTTTTCGTCCAAATGTCCGCCTGCATTTCGGAAAAGCACATTTTCTTCTCTTGCGACTTTCTCTTTCACTTCTACACATTACAGATTTCATAGTTTTTTTTTAAAAAAACAAAAACTAAATAAAGGATGCTGAATTATTTGTGGATTATTTTCTTTTCTTTTGCTTTCTGCCCCCAAAATAGATTTGTTATCAGAAAGAAAAGAGACCAGCTTAATTCAGGGAGTAAAAGCTTTCTAGCATGTCTCTCTTTTTCCCCTCATTTTCCCCCTTCCTTACAGGTTTGTGAGGAACAGAAATGTGAAGAAGAAGTTTTCCCCTTGGCAATGAATTATTTGGACCGATACCTCTCTTTTGAACCCATCAAGAAAAGCCGCTTGCAACTACTCGGAGCTACTTGTATGTTCGTGGCTTCAAAAATGAAGGAAACTATTCCTCTAACAGCAGAAAAACTGTGTATTTACACTGATAACTCCATTAAACCTAATGAATTACTGGTAATTTCATGTTTTTTAATTGCATTGGGGAAGCAACAAATTATAGGAAGGAACTAATTTTTTTTTAGAAAAACTAATTCCATTCTCCCAGGTAATACTGTTTGTTTAAGATTATGTGATTTTCCCATAAAATTATTTCAGTCTTTAAATATGCAAGCTATTAGACTTCCTGATAAAATAGAATATATAACAGTGTTCTCCCTATTTTTGAATGGAAGCTGAATTGCAATGTTTTAACCACAGTATAGAAAGACATGTGCCATTGAACTCAACCACGTTTATTCTCAAGTGAATATGCATCAGAATCAGAATCAAACCATTTTCTTGTGGGAAGGGGGAAGCCAGTCGATGCATTTAGTCTTGGGATATTTGTCAACCCCTGGGCAGCTGCAGCCCACATGGTGCAGTAGATTAATTGAATGAAAATTTCCTAATATGTTAAATCCATATTATTCACTCTAGGAAAAATACAGTAACAAGATAGGGGGATAAAGTGAGTGGCTAGCGCCCTCTTGTGTTAAATTTGAACAATTTGCCTAGTTAATGCACATTAGTTCAAAACAGCTGGGTGATGATAGTGCCTGGAAATGGTGGGGGAAGGGAACAGAATTATGTAATTTTCATCTAGAAAGGCACCCACCTTGCCTATTTATGATCTTCTCTGTAGCACAATGATTGCTGTTAAATTTGGCAAGGGTTCAATTTCTGTTTGATGAAGCAGAATGATGTAGAACAGGGTGAGACGACAACAAAACAACTTGTGTGCCTAACTATTTATAAACAGAGAACTTCATAACCACATATTTTTTCTTGTTCCTTCTTCTCTTCTGTTCATCCCAACCCAGCAAATGGAACTGCTTCTGGTGAATAAGCTGAAATGGAATCTGGCTGCCACGACTCCTCATGATTTTATTGAACATTTTCTAAATAAAATGCCTGTGGCTGAGGACAGCAAGCAGATCATCCGTAAACACGCCCAGACTTTTGTGGCTCTCTGTGCAACAGGTATGAGCCTTGCACTCTCCGAAGACGTGTTATGTTTCTATGTGCCCAAGCAAATGCACTCGCTTCCCTTTTCCATTGTCCAGAATTCTTACAGGGATACACTATAAAATGGGTGGCAGTAGCTCAGCAAAGCTAATGCTTGCAAAGAACATGAGCTTGCTCCCAGAACCTGGATTACTTTGCTAAAGGTGAGTTGGCCTCTGCAAGTGGCATTTCTGGATGGCTTCAAGGCTGAAATTGGTGCTTTTAGATCTGTAGTGTCAGAGTAGGACGTTGCCAGCTCAGCTAGCAGGAATGGGTAAATGGCTGCAAGGTCATTAGGCTCTTAGGACTTGAAAACTGTTGCATTACTGTTTAAAAAGAATTCAGAGTTACAAACATATGTTTGGTTTTCCCTGGAACCTCAGATTTCATTCTTGTTCTTTCCCAGACTGTCTTTCCCAACTGAATTCTTTATAACTCTGTTTCTCCTTTCCAGGAGAAACAAGAAGAGGGTACTGTAAAAGGTTCCTGGCTAAGGGTTGAGTCTGACCACGTGCTTGGCTGCAGCCATGTGCACTTAAAGCCTCAGGAGGAGCTAGAGACACTGACTAAGCTCCAGGATTTCACAGAGAGGCCTGGTGTTGGGTTTCAAGGGCAATCTGTGTGTCTGCGCATGCTTGCATTCTCAAACTCCTCCAAACTTTGCCTGCTGTTGTTTCATTTCCTTGATTGCTGCTGCCACACCCATTCAAACAAGCAGGAGCATGGGGTCAGAAATGCAGCCCTGCATTCCCGTTGTCCAGGTAGACTAGCTGCTGCTTTTTTAAAAAAAAATTTAAAAAAAAAGGTGGGAATAGGCCAGAGAGGAGAAAATGCCAAAGCAGAGTAATAAGGAAGAACAAGACAATATGGACACATGTTCTTTCAAACACTTATAAGGTTGATTAGCAAGGATAATGTACAACCTGTTCCAAACTGAATTGGGGTCTTCTAGATTGGCCGGCTGGGAGGTTGCATACCTAGAAGATCCAGTTGAATGTTTTAAAGTTGCACATACCAGGATCACTTAGATTGATTTGCATGTATATGACTCATCTGATCCCAGATGGGCACAAGAAAACAAGGATTTATCTAAGATTGAAAACCTGAAAGGCATATAAATTCCAAGGGTCAAGTTGGTGCCAGAGGTAATACTCAGCAGTGTTTGTGATGTCACACCTGAAATGGAATTGGGGGAAATATCCAAGAAAAATAGCAAACCATCAAAAAAAAAATGCCGTTTTAAATGGTTTCTCCATTGCAGTCTGTTTGGAAAGCTGGCCACAGAAAATATGTAAATATTAGATATTTTTCAAGCTTACCTTTCTTCTAAGCCTAGTTACCAAAGAGAGAGGGCAGTTTAGGATTTTCTGGAAAATGGATTCTTTGCCAAGCTACTAAAATCCTTCGAACATTTTAGAATAGTTCTAACAAATACAATCATCTAATTTTTTTAAGTAAAAGCTTTTTTTTTAATCACCCTCCTTTGCCACCACGATGTTCGTTTAATAGACTCTTTCTTTCAAATGCCTGCCCAGCCTTTTCTTTAGGGTATGGGGATGTTTAACCTGGATTGTGGCGCTGGCAGAAAGAGTCCCACAATGATGAAAACAAGAATAGTTCAAAGGTTGGAGGCTTGCAAAGGGCCAAGTACTTTGATCTGCTGTCAGCGTTGTTATGTTTCTCTTTAGAAGGCAGGTCTTGAGGCCTATCTTAAACATTGTTCTAAATGGCCATACGTAGAACCGGAAAATGAATTGATGAATGCAAACCTTGTCTAGAAACGTTTTACACAAGCTTAAAGGAAGTGTGGAGGTCAACAAGGGAGCCCCCAACCCCAAGGAAGTCAGTGTGAATTTTGCCTAAGTCAACATTAGTTAATAGGGTTTTATCTTGGCAAATTTATCTTTAGCAGTCATTAGATTAATTGGGGATACCTAGACTAAGATGTGGATGTTTGTCTTTCTGTTGCACACTGAGGACTTTCTATGTCCGTGTTGCTCTTTTGCTGAGTTTTCATCTGGATGAATTACAAACTCCTGCAACAAATGGAAGTTTCATTCAAAGTTCATTGTAGGAATTACCTATTTACCCGATTCGTGATTCTTTAAAGCACAGATATGTAATGTAGAGAGGACCCCTGGAGAAAGATCCAATACAACATCTCAAGTTTAATACTGGAAGAAAATGGCTTAGATGAAATGGAGGTAGGGGAAGAGAAAAAGAGATTGAAGATTAGGGTGAGCGTGCCTTTGTGTTGGATACAAAGAAATTTTTTCTAAAAGTAAAAATGATGATGAAAAGAATTTTGTCTCCTCTTTCTATTGTATCCCTGGCACGAATGGATTATTTTGCAGTGTTTTGTTATATGTTTTTACCAAAGATAATATTTTCTGCTCATATGAGGATTGGGTTCGAAAAAGGGGGTGGGGGGGAGTCATGAGTTGTTTCATTTAAAACGAATAAAGACTTGCAAATCAGAACAGGAATATAATAGAGTAAAAGCGATGCTGAGGCCATTGCGAAGGAGAAGCTCTTTCAAATAAAAGCCAAATGATTAATAGGAATAAATATCAGGCATGACCGTTTTTCATTGTGTTCCTCTGGTTGCCTAGGCATAATCAAGATCATTACTATTAATTATTACTATTGCTATTATTGATTTCCCCCGATAAAAGTCATTCTCTTTTGAAACCTTGCTTGCCCTAGTTGTTCCATTCTCAAGGCTTTTAAAAATTTGAAGTCTCAAGGTATGTGACCAGTTGGAACTTGTTGAATCTTGCAGCCGGTGATTTATGTTCAGAGTTTTGATTTGGCTCAATGAAAAGATTTTCATTCATAGCCCCCGGCTCTCCAGACAGATGGAATTGCTGCTCCATTGAAAAAGGAAAAGGGGGTGACTTGCCTTGTTAGGAATTTTTTTTTAAAGCGCCACAGTGCCTAGATGCCTGCTTTGTCTTCCCTTCAGGGTGGCTGGCATTCTTCTCCCTCCGCCACCCCTCCTTTTTTTTTTTTTTAACCACACTGAAGTTGTTTATTCTTTTTGGATGAAGTCTCAGATAGGCTGCTGGGGATGTGTGCTTCAATTGAGGGGGCCTCTTCCCCATTGTAGCTATGTCAGGTCTAATTCATCTCACCGAAGCCCCCTTGTTCTGGAGCGTTCAATAGTGCAAGATGAGGCGATGAAGGCTGACAATGATGCCACGCTCTTCACTTGCGGGCATCCAATTACAGCCAAGAGGGGCCCCCTGATTAATATGCTGAAATTAGTGGTCTCTGCCACAAATAATTCCTTGTTGGGTCGCAACAAAAAAAGTCTGTCCATGCGGCTTGTTATGGGAACATGGGGTGGTTATGGGGACAGACACAAACTGGTCATTTAAACTTCATTAACACTTTTCCCATCTCAGAAAGAAAGACTGGGACCAGGAATTCATGTTCTCGTTTATTACCATCTTGAAAGGGAGGTGGTTTTTTTAATGGATTCCCAAAAGTCCCTGTGGGATCATCTTAATATGATCTATGATAGATCTGGCTTTTAAATATTTTTTTTTAATTCAAAAGGGGGAAAAATACTACTAACAATCCTTCATAAGTGGGGAAATGATGTTTGATTAATAAAATGTCTCTTGTAATTTCTTCAATAAGCAGCCATTGTTCAAATGCTTGTAATAAATAAAATTGGAACTTAAACTCTTACAAAGTCTACACAATGCACACTAGCAGCAGTTCAGACCTCTCCAAAATAAGAACCTCAAACATTAAACAGTATTTAACAGATATTATATATTGGCTATGTATATTGCCTGTATGTGAATTCTGGGACTTGTAAAGCGTCAGAGTGGAAAAATTGCCTGAAGGAATCTTTGCATACCTTATAGGATGCTGTGTTGGAAGCCACAACTGGTTCAGAAGGCCACATTTAATGTTCCCAGACATGATGCCATGGCAATATCACTACTTGGTGAGCTGCATTGGCCTCCAGCAGGCTTCCAGATTCAATTCAAGATATTGGTTACCACAAAAATCACCCATCAAGACATAGAGCTATGTTGTTTTTGGAGCCATCCATCTGATTATCTCTGTCCTATAAAGATCTATTGGGATGAATAGGTGTGCTTTTGATCCATCTATGAAAGTGTCATCTGATGGGACCTACAGGATGGGCCACCTCTAGTTGTGGGCCTATCCTGTGGAACAGCATCAACTTGTCCTTCCCATACACAGTTTGAATGGCCCCACCCCTGTGGAATAAATGGTTCTTTTCCTAGGACCAGTATATTAAATGAACCTTTTTTTTGCAAAGGTTCAGAAAATATGGTTGGCCTTCGATGTGTTATATCTATTTTGTTTTGGTCATTTTTTGTTTGCTTGAATTTGAACTGATATTAATTACCCAGAGTAACAGTTGTAAATTGGGCAGGCAAACAAATTGATTAAATAAATTTAGTACGTAATTTGACACCTTCAGAATGTACAATTGCATGTTACGCTTGTAAATATTACTGCATTATGAATTGCCTTTGCTCTTCAGATAAAGGACCAATATTAATTGTGGATTGTCCCTCAGTCAAAATGTTAACTTGGAATTGTTGCTTTTGTTGAGTGGCCTAAAATTAATTCCTACCATTAATGGAATAGATCTCTCTCTCCCTCCCCCCCCCCCCCCCTCCCTCCCCCTCTTTCTTCTCTCTCCCCCCCCCCCCCCCCTGTCTCTCTCACACACACATATGTGAATGAATGAAATGGAAAATCCTCAATTTACCTAATTAATAGATAAATTGGGGATGGAATGTTGGAAGAAGTTCATTGTAGGTTTGCCATTTTGTATCTGTCCTATTCAAAAGAAAAATAATTACTGTGACATGAATCTTTAAGTGAGATATGCTATTTCAAAAGTCATAAAAATTTATATATCAAAACTATTCCAAACACAGCTCTTCAGATCATTTGGAGGATTCTCAGCAGCATAGAGCTGCATTGAAATAATTAAGGAACTGTCCAGATACAGGTTGCTAAGAATATTTCTTAAGCTGATGCCGATAGGATAGCATATATTAATTAGATATTAAAGCTGCTTCCACTTCTTAGCCCTGGTCAGATGTGTGAATCAAATCCTCCTCCTTAGAAGGAATTTTAGCCTAAAAGTGCAAATGATTACTTTTGTTGTTGTAAGAAGGAATAACATTTTTGATGGCAGTTACAGGCCAATCAATCAGAGGAGTGGTTTTATACCAAGACCTACAGCAATGCAGCTTGGAAATTGGCCCAGGTTCTTGTCAGCAGGGTGTTACATCAGAATGTAACTGATTATCTGCCAACTTGTGGGACCCCCTTCACTTAGCTACACCATCCCTATTGCCAAGGCTAGCAGGCACTTGCTGATAAGGGAAAAGTGTGAAACAAAGCCTTTGCAAAAGGGAATGTTTAAACGTATATATTTGCTTAGAGATTGGAGGGTATTGCAATTTGATGGGATGCGTTTGCCTTTTTCTAAGAGATAACTAAGATTATGTGATGAGGATACCTCATCACATACCAACAGGATATGTTGCGCTGCAAGAATAAACTTTACCAAGTTCTTTTATTCTGAGTAAATATATAATTGGTCTGGCAGACGATCCGTTGCATTGCACTCACAAAGAAAAGTATGCTTGATTAGAAAACAGGAGAACATTTAGAAAGTGTGGACAACGTTATGATCTGCACACTGTCCTAGTTTCACCAGCAAACCTATCATCAAAAGATAAATGATGGTCAACAGGCAGGAGGATTTTCAATAGAAAACCTTTTATTCAAGTTTCAACCCACTTTTCAGGTTTGGTGCAATAAGGCCTAACCACAATCCCCATTCTGTCAAAATATAGGCTGCAGAATTCCACATAACCACTGGGTGGCAGCAACAGTTTATTTACTGCCATCTAGTGTTCTAGATTTTTTTTTGTTGTTGTTACCAGATCTGTTAGTCCTAACATAGATACCAAATGCTTTGTCATTGATAGACACAATTAATGTAAGCTTCCCTTAACTCTTGACTGATTTACTTGGGAATGTTTATAGGAGACCAGAAATAATCCAGGAATGTGTTCTAGGAATAACAATATGCATAAATGCCTGTGAAAATTGGAATAGGGTCGTCTGTGTTTTATCACAGGCTGCACCTTTAAATTGTCTACCATTTCAGTGTTACCTTATACACAATGGTTTATACGGTAATGTCTTTCTTTTTGTTTTCCAACAGATGTTAAATTTATTTCAAACCCACCTTCCATGATTGCAGCCGGTAGTGTGGTAGCAGCAGTGCAAGGTCTTCACCTTGGAAACACTAATTCTTTTCTCTCTTATCAATGCCTCACACCTTTCCTATCAAAAGTTATCAAATGTGATCCGGTAAGTGATTCTTGATCCTCAAGTGAATCTATTTTGCTGTCACTGAATTCTGATTTGTATCTAAATTGATAACTGTGTACCTCCACATGGTGTTCGTTCTATTTGTGAATTCCGGTCCTGAAAAAACTGAAAGGTTGATTTATTTATTTATTTAATCATTCATTCATTTGTATGGCTACTCATCTTAGCAATTGACTCCAGCAGGCAAACAATTTTAAAATGAATTTTAAAACATTTCCATTATAAATACAAAAATGAAAAAAAGCAGTCAAGGAGAATGCTTCACAGCAAGTCACCTTGTCTTCTCCTGTGTTTTTCAAATACATTAATAATATATCTATATTACTGCATGGTATGGGCTAAAAAACGTCTCTAGTCTAAACTTAAGCAAAGGGAACTCTTAACTCAAGGCTGCATTGGTTTGGTTTAAAGGTAATTCCACTGCAGAAGAAAGCAGCACTTAAAATAGGAGGAACGTAGTTATTGCAATGAGCAAACTTAATAGTATTTTTAATTCTATATAATTACAGTGAAGATTCTTTACTGCTAAATGGTTAAAAGGGAGAAGACCGACATCCTAAGAGCATTCTAATTATATAATTGGTTTACTACTTGAGACTACAGAAAATAATGCTGAATTACTGCTTCCTCAGCCTCCCTCTATTAAAATGCCCAAAAATATATGTCCCATAATTTTGTGAAAACCTGGATGGTTCTTTTCCTGCTTCCTCCACCCCAAAGCTTCCTGGAGATGCTCATCAGTAACTGGTGAGCAATAAACCTTTCATGAATGAATGGGCAGGAAAGGCGCCTACAAGGGAGACCTAAAGTAATGATGCATGCTATAATGGTGTGTGAACTTAAGACAGAGTTTAGCTTTGTTTTGGAACAATGTGAAAACCCAGTAAATAGATGCTTGAAATAAGTTCTTGTGAGGTCTCCAAATGCCAACAATGTATCAAATAAAATCAGCCTTATGGTTTTGCATCCAAATCCTGAGCACACAGCCAAAACCATCCTATATCCTTAAAATATTGCTACTATCCAGCTACAGCGGTTGCCCCCAAGTGTCTTTCTTGCCAGCAGTAAGAGCATTTTTAAATAAAAATGCAGTATATATTATTTAAGACCAAATTTTGAAGATCCTTCTCACAGGACAGCTAGTAATGGCGTTGTGTGGAGTGGAGGAGACCAACTAAGAAACCCTTACCTCTTTTCCAGGATCTTTCTCTTCTGAGCAGGTTCTGAGGTGCCCATTGTATGTTTCCCCCAACCTCCTCTCAGGGTCTTTCCCTGAGAATTGTGGATAGAGAACAATCACAGACCGTCCTAAACATATTAAGGGCTCACAAGGAATAATATATTGAGGCATTTTGATGGCCAGTTTTGTTTATTATAGTATTTCTCAAACAATTCTCTTTCACGTACACACATCCTTAATTTTTTGACATAGATTGAGGGCAAACTTTTATCAGGATTATGAGCATTTAGTGTAAAAAACCAGGAACCGCAACTCCCTGAATTCATCACTTAAGTGCATCAAAAGAATGGCTAAATAGAGTTTGACTAGGGCAAGCAGTGTGTACAATTCAAAATGCCATTTTTGCCATTTTTGGGACAAGCTTCTGCTACCTTGTAGGCCTTCAACATGCTTCCCAATTGGGACCAAATAGGTTTCATAAAGTTGTGCTTAGTTTAATAGAAATTGCATTCCACTGAGAGCAAGGCAATATATTTTGGGGTCATGTTTAAGATCTTTCAGACCAGGCTTTGCTAATAGTCACCTTGTTCTGATATTATTTTCTCTATTTGAAGGCTGTCCTCTGTCCTCCATAGTGTCCATTACAAGAATGAAAAATAATCAAACATGGAAAAATATGTTTTAGTGCTACTATAGTACAAGTATAGATAATAGTGCTAAGAATCAGGGTCACTGCTAACATACAAGGCACCTTAGGCAGAATTCTACAATTGATTTTTTTCATACTCAAAAAAATATTAAATGTAGTTATGCCACGGCATAGATTCTGTCTCCGTGGTCAATTGTACATGTTCAGGATTAGTGAGCCTGTGTCATTGATAATGCTTCTTTCTTCCTTCCTCCCCCCTTTTGCAACTGGCATCCCACCCTACCCCACGTGGCACTTTTATGCATTGCACAGTTTCCACACTGGATTATGGCAGTACTACCAGGAATGTTCTGTTTAAAAGCCTACATAGGTTCAAGATGTTAGGATGCAATTTAGCCAAAATTGATGAATTTTTATTCACTTCCTTTTATCAAAGTCTTTGCAGGACTTCTGAATTAAGCAGTTATTTTTGATGATGTGCAGAGATAGTGCTTAGTATATAGAGGTCTTCATCTGCAACTCCATCAGCTATTCTCAAATTTCATATATTTTAATAGAATGGGGTTTTTTTTGGAAAGACATCTTTAAAATGTTCATTTTTCAACTGTGAATTTGCTGTGGAAATCTTGGGCTGCCTGAAATGTTCAGATAAGAGAGCAGAATTGTTCTAGCAACTCACAAGCAGTTTTTCCTTTCCTGGAAAATTAGCAGAACTGATTTACTATATTGGTAATAGCACAACATGGTGGGCAACATGGTGTGTGCAGGGACCACTGTTACTCCGGATCTGAATCCGAAATAATGCCTGCTAAAATCCTTTCCAAGGTGACTTTTTTCCAAGGTGACTTTTTTAAAATGTTTTTCTCGTAACGTAACGAGAAGCTAGCCTATTGAGAAGTACTGTGGAGTTATGATGATGATGTTACAAAGTGTCAGTGGGATGGGATCTTGCAGGGGTCTAATTTACTTTCTGAGCGGTGACCGTTTTGAGCTTGGCCATGCCTACCATATGGCAGCCATTTTGTGAACAGCCATGTCTTCAGTAGAAGCCATTTTGCCCTGACGCATGTTCTCAAAATTCTATCCGAGCTTTCAGCCTCTAATCTTGAATTCAAAAGAAAATCATATTTAAGCATGCTTGATTTCTAAGTTTGTGTTAGACCCTGTCGCATGACATGTTTCTGACCAGGTGTAACAGTGCCTTTCCATATGACGTGATCAAGGGCAAAGCTACCTTTTCAAAGAGGAGCTTTATCGCTGAGAACAAAGGGCCTCAGTCTATGGATTTCATTCGTCCTGAGGAAGGTGTTTTCCACTTCACCTGGAAAGGTGTGCTACTCACAGAAGAGCTGTTTTAATTTTAGGCTAGAATGCCATATTATTCTTATAAAAAGAGAAAAAATAAATCCAGTGATGTTTTACTTCTTAACTAAACTTTTACACAGGCACATGAGAACTGCCTTTGAACAGCCTTCCACAACCTGGTGCCCACAGATGTGTTAGATTTCAAGCCCCACAATCCCTTCAGTTATCACAATGCTGTGCAAATCTGCTAATCTAGACCCAAGCATTTATACAAAGCAACAGCAGTTTTCTCAACATTCAAATATTTTTGGACCTAGCTCGTGATAATTTGAAGTCATGTGACAGGACTTTAAAGGAGCTGTGACCTACATCACTTCTTGTATTCACAGTAATTCACTATTTTTTTCCTTTTTTACCAAAACAGTGACAGGATGATCTCATTTGTTTCTTGATGATTTTGTTGCGATTCCTATAGGATGAATTAGGAATGGTAGAATATGAGTTAATATAGTCTCTAAAACATGTATGTATGGGGGTGGGGGGTATTTTTTTCTGGCATAACATTCAGGCAATCTTTATTTTGGTCTTTAACCAGTATAATACAATTATCGTATAGCTGTGCCATAAAAAGTCTGAGTAGGAACTTCAGAATGTAAAACATGCTGCATTCCTCAAGTAATTCCATTTGAACAATTTGAAATATATTTCCAGCTATTATCTAGGATAGATGGCTAAGGATTTGAAGGTTTTGTAATTAAACATTTTCTTTTAATTACAAAATTGCACTATGTAATAGCATCTGATTGGAATTCCTTCATGATTCATATTTATATTGTTAGGACTCCAGTTTCCCCATTTTGCTTTTATCTGAGGTAATTAGAAGTCTGATAACCATAATAAGGTCTCTTGAAATGTCTCCCATCAATTTGGCTTCTCACTTCATTATTAGACCATTTTCACACCTTCAGATAAATGTCAGGCAAAAGTCAGTTTTATCAGGTTTCTGTGTTGTTTATTAATAAATTGGAGTTTGTCAGCCCTCCTCAACCATAGAACATTTTGTTTGTATTCCAAATAGACAATAAATGTTAAAGCTGCCTCCCTTTTTGATTTTTACTGTTTTTAGCTAAGCATGTTCATCTTTTAAACTAGTAAAAGTAGCAAACTAATTTGATGCCGACTCAGGACTGGCTTTAAAAAGCTTTAAGCCTAAAAATGTTTTAAGTTACTGTATGATATTGCTGCTTGAAATCTCTCCTTTCATGCCACTCTTTCTGTGCCCCATCCTCTTGTTCTTTATCAGATATATGGTCACGAAGGTTGGAGAGTGAAATTGAAATCTATTTTACTGGAGTTCTTGAGACTTTGGGCAGCTTAGACAAATTAAAAACAAAACTAATTGATAACACAAACACATAATAAAATGATGTAAAAATAATGAGTATATAGAACTGATAATGCAATACAGCAATAGAAGAGCCCTCTAATAAATTATGATCCCAAAGCCTAGTGAAAGAGAATTATTGTTGCACTACAGCATTTATACAATTTAACAGGTAAAATATTTTAAGAGTTAGAAATTCATTAAAATGTGATCTTTCAAAAAACTGTTTTCGGTTAGAATAGTATACTCTCATATATTGCTTTATTAGCAGAAGCAGAGATTAACAATTTTAATTATAGCAGTAGCACTTAGACTTATATATTCCTCCCTAGTGCTTTATAGCCCTCTCTAAGTGATTTACAGAGTCAGCATTTTGCCCAACAATCTGGGTCCTCATTTTATTGACCTCAGAAGGATGGAAGGCTAAGTCAACTTTGAGCTGGTGAGAATTGAATTGCTGGTAGCTGGCAGTCAGCAGAATTAGCTTGCAATACTGCATTCTAACCACTGTGTCACCACGGCGTTTGTGGTAGCACAGTGGTTATTATATTGGTTATTATATTATTGCCTTAATATAGCTCTGGTTCAACCTAATATAATATATAAAAGAGGATTCCATAGACATGGCTTCTGAAGTTGCCACTGCCAGCCAATAATTTGTATTCTGTCATCTGATACCCAGTATCTTTTCCAGATGCATTACATAAAACTTTTAGAGTGCTGTATCCCAGATATGGCCCTCTACCACCCTTGTCCTCCATGTTTTCTGATATGTAGAAAAATTCAGAGGCATCTTGTGTTTTACTTTATGATGGCTTGGGAGAAAATAAGTTGCAGTGTTAACTTGCTACTTCCAAGATTCCTTATTGGGTTAAATCCAGATTTAAGCCATAAGTAAAAGGAACAAAGTTTGAACTAATGATCTTTCTCTCATCCCCAACTCAAACTCCAAAGGCAGATTGGAATTTATCTACATCACAGATAGTCCTTGCTTAAAAATGGTAATTGGGACCAGAATTTCTGTAGCTAAGCAAAATGGTTATAAACTCTGGTGACTGAATCACTTAGCAACAGCTGTCCCCAGTTACTGTTTTAAGTGAGACCCACACTAGTTATTAAGCAAGAACCTTACATAATTGCAACTTTCAAATTCCTTCCAACTTCCCATAGACTGCTTGTGGGAAGTTGGCATGGAACCTCACAAATGGCAATCATATCACTAGGATGCTGTGACATCACAATCATGAGATGGATGCCAAGCATCCAAGTTGTAATCACAGCATTGCAACAGCCAAAAATTACTTGTTCACCTCCCCCACTCCATTGCAAGTTCAGATGGTCTTGACAAGGGTTATTAAATGGGGGGCCACCTCTATAGATTGCTATTTTCTTCTTTCCTAGCTCAAGGATAGGTAGGAATGCTTCCTGAATTGCAGCGGCATAGAAATGAATTTCAGTTTGACTACTAAGAGCAAAACCAAAAAGGGACAGTTTACTTCTTGATAGTGTATTGAACTGTGAAACACACCCCGAAAGTGATAAGGCCTTGGACACCCTATTATTTTACTTATAGAGTTGGCAGCTGGTCTTTAGGTTTGGGAATTTTTTCTTCATTGTCAATCATATGGATATATATTCATCTTAGACAGTCTACTGAATTCCAACAGAGAACTTAGGAAGATAACATTTCACACTTGATTAGTCAAGAATAGAACCATGAGAGAAATATGTATCCCGTTTTCCCCCGAATGGAATTGCTGAATATGGCGTATAGTTACGGTTGAGGCAACTTCGGAACTTTCCCAGACTGTGAAAGCGAAAAGAAGTGTGGAGAGGGGGAAGGGAGGAGAGAAGAAAAATATGGTGGAAGTCTTCCCTTTACACTTTCTTTGGAGATGAAATTTATGGGTATTTAATGGAGAATATGTATGATCAAAAGAGTTATTTCATATAATGGACATCCCATCTTCATGTCTTTATTGGGAAAAGCCAACAGCAGAGAAATAATGTATGGTACAAAGACTTAAAGATATGGGATGTTTCTTTTTGCTAGTTAAAATAGTCTCCGTCAAGAGGAAATATTACACTAGAGTTTAAATCAGTAAAGGTCAAGGGTTATTTGTTTTCAGTGAGCTGTAACTGATGGTCTGATCTGCTTAGAGGTAGGATTAACCTCTCTCTCTCTCAGAAGAGCCTTGCAGGGAATTGTAAGCTTGGGTTTTTAATCTTATTTTATCCCAATGCTATGTGGTAGAGAAAGTTCTTGTGGCAGTAGAATCAGTGAAAAGCTGGTAGATCACCCAAGAAGCCTCTGAAGGCAGAACTGAAACAGAAAAGAAAGAAAACAGCAGGCAGGTCACCATCTCAGGAAAGCAACATTCATTTTCAGTCATGCACATCCTAACACTTTTGACGGCAATTTATCATGGAAGACTGGGTTCGCCACAAGGGCTAGTGCATGTCATAGGTTAAATCAGAAAAGGCAATCCCAAAAGAAAACTTCAAAGTTCTTAATGCACAGTGTTGAGACAATGTTTGTTAGAGACAGGAGTAAACAGGGAGCTAGGGAAGTTGAGCAAACTACTGTGGAATTGTTTATTTTGTGCATTTTAAGGTAACTATTATCACAATAGTTGTAACTGAGAAAGGTGTTACACCAGAACACGAGTATACCTGGTGGTGGCTGTTTGCTTTGTTTAATTTGTAATTGATAATGCATATTTCTATCAGAGAAATTCCAGATCTGCTATAGAAACAAGGAATCAACTTATGCCATCAAATGTATACACTGAAATACATAGATGATTCTTTGAGGAAGATACTTGGGGGGTTTGTTTGTTTTGGATTTGTTTGTTTCAGGATTTCCAGAAACCTTAATATATCTTACAGAAACCTGCCTGATTACCTCCAATTTCATTTTTCTATAAATGGGTATCTCTGATCATCTTGTTATACAAATCCATTTGAAATCTTGAGGGTAGGTTGTAGACAACCTCACTAAATGGCTGCCGGAGTGGGTGTTACTGCCTAAGGTGACATAATATCTTGCCGCTGCTTCTCTATTATTCCTTTTTATGTTTCATCTATTTTCTAGACAGTCAGGCATTTGAAGCCTAGAGGCTGTAATTTTCTTTGGAATATTCAAGTGACCTGGTTTTTTTAATGATTTTTTTTAAATGTTGAGAATCGGATAGATTGAAGGACCTCAGTGGAGATGTTCTATAGGCCCATTGGTGCTGCTGAATCTTGGTTTGGTTCCCCAGATCTATAGCAACCATGACCTTCAATAGTCGTAATTCTTCCCCATGTTTTGGGGGGATATCAAACATTGTAATCCAATATACCTAAAATATATTGGATCAGGAAACAGCTTTGAAGTCACAATGCAAGTAGTCGTTATTCAGCAACTATAGTCGAGACTGGCAACTTGATTGTTAAGCAAAATGTTTGCTAAGTGAAACCATGGCTCTGCTTATAATCTTACTTCAATTTTCCTTTGCTTTACACACCTATATGAAGGTTGTAGATGTGAAGATTGGTTGCAAAATTACTTTACATCACTGTTGTAATTGTGGTCACTAAATAAAGCAGTAACTAAATGAGGACTGCCTATAGTACATGTATAAAATGCAATAGGGCACCAGACAGTATCTTCAGAATTGAGAATCTTATTTTTCAAATAAAATTACAACTTAGCACTCTGTTATTAATGCCTATATTTGCGTAATAGCTTGATCTAATAGTTTTGAACTTTCAGGTTCTTGGAGTCTTTATGTTTTCCTACAGTTGAAAATTAATTGTGGAGCAACAACCATTAAAAAAGTAAACGTGCCATTTAATTTCTAACATATAGAAACATAACTAGCCACTGTTGTGCAAATGAACTTTATTTTTGGTTGGAAATTGGAACTAAATGCCAGAAAATGACAAAAAAAGTTGCAAATTGCAGTCACATGACTGCAGGATGCTGCAAATGATTGCAAAGAAGCTGGTTGCCAAGCACCAAAATCCATTCATGGGAGCAAAAAGGGGTGTAGCTGTTGTAACTTCAAAAACTGGTTGTAGGGAGCTTTGGGGAGGTCGATTGTAACTTTGAACGGTTGCCAAGTGATTGGTTGTAAGTCAAGGACTATCTCTACCTGCTGGTATCTTCACAATGGCTATTGTCCCATTAATTTTGATTCCAATTTTTTATTCACACACACTTGGAATAATTTTCTTACTGCTTATAGTTTTGCTGTATTAAAACAGGTAACAGAATGATGAATTTGGATCTGCAGGAGGCTAGAGTATGATTAGGAATAACTTCCTGAAAGCTGACTTACCAATTGCAGGAAAAAATCATTTTTCTTCTTTTGAAATTATGTTATTAGTATGTCTGTTTTAAAATACTTTGTATATTTTTACTTTACTTTGAGATAGGATGGTTTAGATAATTATCTCAGTATTTTACATTGGTTCCTCCTGTGCCTCATCCCAACCTCCACCTTTTTTGTTTTTTAAGGTAAATCTTCTGGAAGCCTGAAAACCTGTCCATGCTGCTCTCTTAATATTTTTTATTTACACCAGAAAAAAACACAACCGATATAGCTCTTTTTCAAAGATAGGAAGTAACCATTTTGCAATGAAGACAAGCATTGTTCCTTTATTTAGAATGGTGGCAAGCAACTGCTAGAGTTGCTTGCAAGGTCTGCTGATTAAATAGATTTCTTAACTTTTATGTCTTCGGCTTTGAGTCAATGTCTCCAAATCATAGAGTTCAAGAGTTCAAAGCTGAACTCTTCCTATAGTCAAATATCATGGATGGACAGACCGACAGACAGGTACTTTTACATACCATCTTCAACCAATAGGTCCAAAGTTTTTGAAGAAAGATAGTATCAATAACTATTGAAAACTATCTCGAGTGAAATTGGCCTTTGAGTTAGGAAAATGGAGGTTGGGATCCTTTGATGCCAGAATAAGATTTGCCAATGGAATGAATTCCTCTTTCCTCATTAACAGCAGAGAGCAAGGGAAAATGCCATTGTGTAGATGGAAGCCATAGTATTTAACCCTTTGTTTGGAAGAATATGATAGTTCCCCGTGTTTCTAAAGAAAATTTTATTGTCCTTCCCCTGCCCCTTTCTCTTAAACATCTACAGGATTGTTTACGAGCCTGCCAAGAACAGATCGAATCTCTCCTTGAATCTAGTCTTCGCCAGGCACAACAACACAACGTATCTTCAGAAACAAAGACTGTTGAAGAGGAAGCTGATCTTTCCTGCACACCCACTGATGTTAGAGATGTGAATATTTAAGGAGGACTTCAGTGATTGGATTTACTTGGCTGTTCCAGCAAATGACAAAAGGGCATCTGAGAAGGAATTGGTATCAAGATCTCCCCAGAAAACCTTTTCTCCAGAACTTTTTATACCAGAAGGGAAAATGTTATTCATTCTTTTTTCCTTGCTATTCCTTCCTTCCCTTTATCAGTTTAGCAGGCAACCCACCCTCCCTAATTCCCCAACTGTCTTAAAAAAAGAAAAATAAAGTAGTATCTGCATGATCTCTCTAGGAACTTTGCTGCATACGTATGTGTATGTATGCATGCATATATGTTACAGACTAGGCATTACAAGCAACACACGTCGCCAGGGGAGTATTAGATTTGTTTCTTGCATATTAAAAAGCCAACCATTTTTAAAGTAGAAGAGGGTGTTTTTAGATAGATTTTATGTGTTTTGGGTTTGTGTGTGCGTTTTCCATTTTAAAAAGCATAGCTTTAATGCAGTTCTAGGCTTTTCTCTATCTTGCTTGCTTATGCATTTAGTCACTTTATAAGTCATCTGCAAATGTTTATTTTATTCTCTTAGGTTTAGCCTCTTCACCTTATAAATGGTTAATGTAATCTTTACATTAGTATATGTTAGCATACATCATTATTATATGTTAATCTTCTCTGCCTGTGGATTGCCTGTGCATAAGCCTTCTAGAGTTCCACCTTAGCATGGCCGGAGAAAGGCGTTAACATATGTTCCAACAATAAAGAGAAATTGCAATAGTGACATAATATATTTTTGTAACCTTCCTATTTTTTATAGTTACCTGTGTATACATAAAACATACTAGTTTTAACCCAAAAGATACACAGCCTACTTATGTCCAGGTTGAATCCACAGCTTATCTCTTAAAAAAAAGTTGTAAAACCATTCCATTTCAAAGCACTTTCAGTTCATTAGGTATAGGAAATACTTCCTTTTTTTGTGTGTGGGAATTTTTTCTTCAAATGGAATGGTTTGGAAATTATATATATAAATATATATATAAATATATATATATATATAAAGTGCTTGTGTGCAAACTTGGAATTGCAAAGCAAGTGCATTTAACTATGGTGTTGAGGAAAGGTGTGTTTTTTGGTCTTTTTTTTTTTCACCTGAAGGTTGTATTCCAGTCAGAGAAATTGCATTCACAAAATTGCCAGGATATCTTCCTAACCTTTTTGATAGAAAAGATATTTAGATGATTTTTTTTGTGCCAATTCATTTTGTTAATATAAATTTAGGGGCCTAAAAGGTTTACCTATAGAACGCATATTTTGAGAGTGGTCTCTAGATGTTGTACAACTGAAGGCTTTTAAACACTAAAATGTATAATTTATAGTTGAGGCTAAAAAGAATATTTATTGCAGAGGATGTTCAGAAAGGCCAGTATAATTTGTAAAATAAATCGCCCCTTGATTCTAACAAAATAAAAAATTTCTTTTTACCCTCAATATTACAGTTCAAGTTCATATTCCTGAGGATTTAAGACATTTTAAGATAGTTACACATTTGGCCTAGATATTTTCAAAATAGCATTAACCACGAGAAAGGACCATAGTTAAAACTGTACAATTGGTGTACTTGAAAAAAAAAGATCTTAATCCAGTGTATTTCCCCTTCCTTTTTTAAAATTTAGCTACAAATAGAAAATTTGCACATCTTGGCTATGTATCTATTATTGTAGAAGGTAGCTGAAGGGACGTGGACATAGCTGTTGAAGTTGATGCTTGAGGAGAATGTGATGGCAAAATGTATGTGAGAAACTGCCGCTAAGGTGTTGATTGTAAAAAAAAGAAAAAAGGAAAAAAAAAAGAAAAGTTTTAAAAAGGAGAAAAAAAAGGAGCATACGCTCCCACATTTTCTGTTGAGCTGCTATGGATAAATTCCCAGCATGAATTGAAAAAAAAATTAACATTGCTTTTCTGTATCTTTGTCATTGTGTTTTGCTGCTATTTTGTGGTCATTTTTTGTTTATACAATGTCATTATACTGCCATGTTATAGGTTTTAAATTTTCTCATAGAAAATTATATTATTGACATCATTTTTTTGGTAGATTTTTTTTATGTGATCAATTTTACTTAATGTGATTACTGCTCTATTCCAAAAAAGGTTCCTGTTTCACAATACCTCATACTTCAGTTAACCGTGTTTAGATCAGGTTTTAATGTTTGTTCACAATGCCTCATAGTTTACTGCAAACAGAAATGCATTGGACATTATTCTGAATGGGTCTCGGCGATTTGCAACTAATTTGTGCTTATTTTAAAACAGCAAACATTTCAGAAGATTGAGTAATGTCAGGTTCTTTTGTTAATGCGTTTTTATAAAGTGGATTCCTTTTCTGATCTGGGGTTTATTATCATAGTAGTTTTAAGCTGTGTTATTAGCCACATTTGCTATATGAAAGGTGCATTATAATATAACTCTTATATGCCTTTTGATGTTTTCCACCAGAAAGGATTCATCATGCGGTATGATAGGTTATCTTCTGGAATTAAGTATTTTGTGTGTTTAATCTGTTATGATATATTAGGGTTTTTTGTTGATGATGTTAATTATAGCATAATGCTAATTTAAAACAAAAACAGAAAGCAACACCTCTATATCTCAAGTAAGCCAGCTAACCAAGTTGTACGGTGAAGAATAATCTAGTTGCCTGTATGCTGCTAAACCAAAACAGAATTAGAACTTCATTTTGAGGGCAATTGCAGTTAAGATCCTACCTAAAGACAACAGCCGTGTAATGCTACTAGCAGTCGCAGGACCCAGGAGGACTGGATAGATTCTGTCCACATTTCAGGAACATTTCTTACTGCTTACCTCATAGACACTTCTGTTTGTGGCATCTCTGTGTCTCTGAACCAACCCAGAAAATTGATGCGTTAATGGTTGTTAAGTTTTATGACGTGTTTCACTGAGAAGTGGCAGCATGTACTGCAGATTTTTAAAGTATTGTACGTACTAAAAGGCCAAATGCTGACAAGCAGGTTCACGTGCCAACAGAGATGCTTTATTTGTCACATTGATATAACAATCTATAGAAAGCCAAGCAATTCAGAATTGTACTTTTTATATATATATATCTATATATATGTATATTGTACTTATTGTCACCATTGGTCTGAAATGCACAGTCACCAACAGACCTGTAACGTAAGTTTCCAGCAAACAAGAAAAACCTCCCCTAAAAGACTAGAAATAAATTTGTAAAACCCACTGCTGGTTTTCTGTTTTGTTGTTCACTATTAACAATCGCCATGATTTGTCGTGTTCCTTAGATTATTATTTATATTTAGTGTTCAGCATCCAATGTATACAATCTGGTATTCCTTTGGGATGACATTTGGGATATTGAATAAAAGTTACATAAATAATTTATAATTGACTTAAATACAGATCTATTGACAATACTGGAGCACAATGCTTCCCAACCACTACAAAGCTTCTACATTAACTTTAATTTCATATAGTAGACAATGTTGCTACTGGATAAGTGTTACTATTCCCTACGTCATTTAGAATGCATAACAGCAAAAATATACTAAAATGAAAGTTCCATGTAATGGAACTGAACTTAAAATACTATTTCTTCTCTTGTGCTCCAACAGAGCTTCCTTTCTGAACAGACCCACATTTTCTTTTTGTTTGTGCTTTTGGATTCAATTTATACAGCTTCCCAATGGAAGAAGATACAAACCACATATGAGCTTTTGTATCTCCATAAATGTACTTTTGCCCCATGGTCAAAAAGGACAGGTGATCTAACAGCAGAGCACCCAGGAGATCAGGTGGGAGAATGCTCTGACAAAGACTACTGATGAGCATAGATCCAAGTCTAGATCTATCTGTCCATACAGATTATAACTGGTCTACTTTCTGATCCAGTACTTAACATTTTCTTACATAAAAGTTGCAGACAAACCTAATTTCAATAGCCAACCTAGTTTTGAAGCCATCCAATATGAATACAGCAGAATGTGTCCTTTTCCCATCTTAATGAAGAAGCCAGATAATTCCTTTAAAACTTTGATTCCAAAAGGACCAAAACATGAAACAAATTCAAATGAATTAATTTTTGGCTATAAATTAGGATTGTTATGAATAGACAGCAGATTAAGAAGCATATTGGTAAACTATGTTTATATGATAAGTCACTAGAAATAATGTTTGAGGAATAGTATATTTTATTATCTCTACAGAGACCTTTAAAGTTTAGGGTGTACTTTGTTCATAATTATGTAGTCCACATGTTTAGAGGTTAATAGGAGTTCTAAACCAATGGAGGTCATTAGTTATATAAGTTGACTTGATCTTTAAATCAGAATTTCAGATAAAAGCAGGAACATGGAAATAAATGGTCATGCTAATTTGTATTACTAAGCTACTAAAACTTCTGTGTATTTTTATCTGTTAGATAAAAATATAAGATTCATTAGTTTTTGGCTCTGAAAATCAAGCCATTTTGCTTTAAACCACAAATTATAGCTTAACTACGGTATGCAATCAAGTGATTAAACAAACTGGTTTAAAACAAACCTTAATTCAATCTGATGTATAACAGCATTAAACTCTTGTTCCTACTCCTTTAAATTTATTAAACTTGTCTGGAGTATCTTTTTTCAGAAAACTTTGTGAAAGAAAAACTTAACAAGGGCTGAACCTGGATCAAGTAAAATGCCAGTAGCACTCAGCTGCAGCACTTTCTCTGATCAAGGATAACAAGATCTGCTCAGTTTTGGAACCACAAACTACAACATGAGCCAACAGTGTACTGCAGCTGCCAAAAAAGCCAACACAGTTTTAGGCTGCATAAACAGGGATAGAATCAAGATCACATGTAGTTTTAATACCCCTTTATAATGCCTTGGTAAGGCCACACTTGGAATACTGCATCCATGTATCGTCACAATGTAAAAAAGATGTTAAGACTCTAGAAAGAGTACAGAGAAGAGCAACAAAAATGATTAGGGGACTGGACACTAAAACAACGGTTGCTGGAATTGGGTATGCCTAGTTTAATAAAAAGAAGGACTGGGGTGACATATAGCAGTGTTCCAATATCTCAGGGGTTGCCATGAAGAAGAGGGAGACGAGCTATTCTCCAAAGCACCTGAGGGCAGGACAAGAAGCAATGGGTGGAAACTAAACCAGGAGAAAAGCAACCTAGAACTAAGGAGAAATTTCTTGACAGAACAATTAATCAGTGGAACAAGTTGCCTCCAGTGTTGTGAATGTTCCAACACTGGGAGTTCTTAAGATATTCTATAACCATTTGTTGGAAATGGTAAAAAAGTTTCCTGCCTAAGTAGGGAGTTGGACTAGAAGACCTCCAAGGTCTCTTCCAACTCTGTTATTCCATTTCTAACATGGGAGTGCTGTATAGAAGTATCTATACCACACTTTCCCTGCCTCTACCAGCTGCAGACCTGGTATCAGTAACAGAGACTTTATTTCATCTGCTCACTCACCCAGGCTAACATTTGTAGAGAAAGGCAGGAGGAAGCAGTTACCACAGATGCAAGAATAGAAGCAGCACTGTCACTGACTAAAAATGAGGACCAGGAAATATTTCTAAACTCATGCACTGTAGTACCTCTGGTCTGGGATAGTAGCTTACAGTCCAGTTAATTTTTAAAAGTCCACCTGTCTATATCTGCCCCGAAAACACAGTTTGAAATTGTGACTAAAATAATGGAAACCAAACGATATTCCGTATTTGCAATCAGTATTTGATCTGTACATTTCACTGCCAATATTTTGTCTGACCAATCTGAAACCAAATCATTTGCATTTAAATCAAATGTAAAAAACTAACACAAATATTTGTATAAATCTGTTCAGCCTTTCCTGGATTCAGTTTAAAATACTCCCATGTATTCAGAAGCAAGATACGAAGACTTTCTATGTGTGGTAATCATCTTGCATCTTTATGTGCATAAGCCTAGTGCTCACTGCAAAACTGACACATGAATGGCAGAGTACAATCCATCCCAAGCTTTGGTAGCTCAGCTTCAACTTCAAAATACCCGTTTGGAACTTGAATTGAAACACATGGAGAATGATTGGAACAGCATCAAAACATTTTTAGTAAAATCAGAACACATTCAGACTTGAAACTACTGTTTCAAATTACACATCTCCACTTACTATCAGCAAAGCACTATTAACATAATTATTATCATTAGGAATGGGTCATTTTCTATATTTCTTTCCTTAGCAGTTTTTATAACTAGAAAAATCTTTTGAAACTGCACGCAAGTGTGCAGTTATTTATTCCATGTCACAGGAACTGTCCAAGGAATTCCAACTAGCGCACCCAAGGAAAAAGCTCATCTTCCTAGATCAAGCCTTTATTTTTATAGGTTCATCCTAATGGGTTGGATTACAGTTTCAAAGTTTCAATCCAGCACAACAATGGTCAGTCTAAGAATTGTGAGTTATAGTTCAACAGTCATTAGTAAGAAAGCTTTACCTATGCTGGACACCTAATGCAAAGACTATAGTCATTAAAGAAGACACTGGTGTCGGGGGGGGGGGGGGATTAAGAGCCCAACAGAAAACAAGATGGATAGTTACTATAACCAATGAGCTTATGATTCAAAGAGTTACTGGCAGACAATCCTGGTGAAATGACACTCCTCAAGGTTTTGGAAACAACTGAATGACTGAACAAGTCTAACAATCACAGGGCAGAAAACTGGGAGAAAGTGCTTTAGTAACAATTACGTCCAATGAAGATCAGCAGAAATCTTCCTAGGCATTACACAGGCAATTTTCTCCATATTTCCTATAGGCTGTGAGGATAGTAATAACACCAAAACACCAGAGAGGGATTTTAACATTACTCACAATTCCCATTCCAGCATTTTTCTTCGCTCCTTTTCCAACCAGACACATGTAAATATTTTGCATTTAAATGCTACATTCTGTTGCAAGCTGCTTCAGAATCATTGAAATGAAATCAGGGTTTTAAAAAAATGGCATTATCAAATTGAATACATGAATGTATAGTTTAATAATCATTCACTATTTCTATTTTGATTTTACTGTGTGGAGTTGCATTTGTAGAAACAATCATTAAAAGGAAGACAAATAAGAGAGATATAGATGTATGCATATAAAATAGCACATTAAGTCTTTATTTTTTTAAGTGTGTCTAAATCTAAATTTGTTGTCCTTTTTAAAAAAAGAAAAAAGAAATAGCTTGTTAGAGAACAATGTGGGCATGTGTTTTTAAGCTACTGTTCATGCAGTCTGGTCAGGACTGTGTGACACAGTATACAGTGTTTTGTCATCCAAGGAATGTCTTTGATCAAGCATTTATGCAAGAAGGGGGAAGAAACCATGAAACCCTAATCCGTTCCCACAGTCCAGTAAACGTGAGCTGGACAAACACTGGACAATAGGAGTAAAGCTTGCTGTTGGAACAATAGCACCAACTAAAAAAATTAAAGACCTGCTGATTCACATTCAAAAAAGATTCCGTGCAATATTGATTAGTCCCCAGCTCTTGAATTATAAACTTCGTTTATCTTCCACATATTTCTAAAAAGCATCCATGTTTCAAATGCAAGAAAAAGCCAGTTAATTTTCCCATTTTGTAGAACTATTAAAAGAGTAAATTCCTAAGCATCATACATTGCATTTATTCATATTCTTAAAAACAGGAAGACCCAATGCAACTATCATTGTTTCATTTGGTGTTACTTGATTGAGAATCATTATGAAATAAATCAAAATTCTGTTTCACTGGAGGGAAGAGTCAGGACAAAGATTCTAGCTATTGTTTCTCAGAGACATTAAAACAAGCTTATATTTAAGGCAGATGGAACAGATGAAACAAGGGTTTAATTTGTTTTTATCCTGCCTGTATTATTTTTATAAATAATTCAAGGCAGCAAACATACCTAATACTCTTCTCTCCTATTTTTCTCACAGTAACTCTGTGAGTTCGGCTGAAGGACAGTGTGATTGGCCCAAAGTCACCCAAGCCACTTTCACGCCTAACACAGAACTAGAAATCACAATTTCCTGGATTCTAGACTTGCCTTAATAGAAAAAAAAGTTATATACTCCAAATAAAAATAAATAAATAGGACATTGTATTTTTCATAGATATGTTCAGTCTCACAAACTCTTCACCAGAATGTCACCAAACACGGACACAGATTATCTACAAGATCAATTGTATTGGATTTACAAAGGGATTTTCACCAAGGTATCACGAGATTCAAGAGTAGACCTAGAAATCATGGGGTTTAAGAAAATTAGTTACTAAGCTAATTTAATTACAAAGACTGAGTGGGGGAATAGTCAATTTTTTCAAAAAGAAGGATCAGGGCATGCAAGACACAAAGAGAAATTAACAAAAGGGCAAATCTGGAACACCAATATCACAAAATGTACGACAAATGCATCTTAACAAGGAATTCCATCCAACCTATTACAAAGCCTAGACCCTTGGACATTCTTTAAGTTGTTCTGGAATGCCATCAGGATGAGAGAGCCATTTGAATTCAGGTGGGCTTCCTAAGTCCCGAAAAAATTTTTGATCAAGAAATAATTTGGGATTATAATTGATAGCTCTATGAAAACTATCTAGATTGCAATTGCTGAGAAAAAGGCAAATTCAGGAGGAAAAAAATAAAAAAGAACATTGCCATAAGTGTCATGCCTATACAGATGCAGGGTCTGAATCTGACCACTCCTGACTCCTGCTGGAATGTCATGTATATTTAAGGCCCCCCAATTTAAGCAACTTAGAGAAGATGCGGAAAAGGACAACATGAATCATATACAGTAGTAGTGAAAATGATTCCTATGCTGGATGCAATAAAAATTGCATAAATAAAATTAGTTCTGCCCTTTTCCATCTTATTAGGTGGGTTGGGGCAGAAAAGATGTGACACTATGTACAGAAAGAAAAGACTGAAAATCCTAGAAAGAACATTGTACAGTATTAAGTTGCATGAATCCCACCACAATGTTCCCTGGGTACCTTATATTCCTTTCATGTCGATAGCAATACTGATAATGGGACTTCTGCTCCAATATGTATGGGAACTGCAGTCCAACAGATCATAAGGACATAGATTGGAAAAAACTAACCGTATCAACAGATTGATTTACCAATAGTCCTTCTTTTGAGGCCTAACATCCTGCTATCACTTCTATCAGCCTTTGCATACATTTGCAGCCTTGGCATACATATGAGAAGATAATTTGGAAACTTAATTCAAATAAAACTGCATGTTTATGAACTAGAATTAAGTGATATGACCACTCTGTCAGTCCTTTGACAGCAGTCAATTAACTTACAGGTCCACATTGATAGTGTGGTCCTGACATTAAAGCCTTTGGTAGCAAGCTAGAAATTCTTAAGCAAAGCTCCTCCCTTACCCCTGTCCTGATGAGGCCTGTTTATGGAATGCTTTCTTCAGGACAATATAGGCTAAATGAAAACATTACTTTTTGAGTGGCTTTTCTACAGTTTGAAAAAAGTCTGAATGCCTACTGTTCAATGAAGTGTTTTATTTTTTTCACATACTATCTATATATTCATTGCATTTGACTATTTTCACTGTCTTTTGTAAATGTTTTGATAATGTTTCAAAGGCTTCAGGTGTTGGGCAGAGAAGGAACACGATAAATTCAATGCAAAAATGAGATGTGCTACACCAAGTCAAGCAAAGCATCACATTTAGGTTTAAAAAAAGATTTTATTCTAAATCTCAATAAATACTCAAACATTTCCTCCAAATACATTCAAACAGCTATCTGGCTGAATGTACCGCATAGTAGATAGGAAAACAAAAGGCAATAATACACTACTTAGGATCAAAGCAGAAGGGTCATTTTTGTCTGTGTCAAACATCACTGCAAATTTTTAAACAAGGGAGTAATTTCTTATACATGTTAATGATCTGGGTTGTGTTACTCCCTGTACAGTCTTTGATATAATTAAATCTTTACCTTAAAAGTGCCGCCTGGAAAAAGACATTATGCACTTGGCATAGTGTATATTTAATTTGGTAGCATGAAGAACAATGGGGTAGATATAAAAGCATTTATGGATCTTAGGTTTCAGAAACCTTTCAAACTGAGATTAATCTCTGTTGTATAAATCAAGTTCATATAAGGCAACTAACAATGCCTTTCCTAAGCAATTTTTGCAGGTGGATTTGTTACTAATTTTTCTTCTTTCCACCAAAATGAGGTACTTACATTGAATGTAACAGGATTTTAAAAACTTTTTTTAAAGTTTTATCTTTAAAAAATAATAATTAGGTTTTGGTATTTAATAGTGGGTAATTTGATGTAAAAACCTAAATCACATACTTTGGAAACCCACATCAATTATGTGTTATAATTTGATTAGTAACAGTGTTGGTGTATAAAAAGTCATATTCTAAAAACTGACGTTTCAAAATGACATTTGTTCTAGTGTCACAATTTTTTCTTATCCTAGTATTTAAACAAAGAACTATTTGCACACCATAGTATTTGAACAAAGAATTATTTGCACACACTACTCTATCTTTTGCTTCCTCCTTGTATTATCCAAAAGTGTTTCTGGAAAATTTAAAAGAACTGTTGAAAAGCATATTTTGATTGCAAATCAACCATATTATCAACTGCTTTTCCAGACTCCCCTTACACAGATATATGATTAAGGGTTTTCACAGGATTCATTTTCTTTTATGCTTCCATATTAGTGTTTTAATTAATTTTCTTTTTCCCTGAAGTAAAAACATTGTCAATAAACTGGTTAAAATAGAGCACTTTCACAAATGGCCACTTTAAGTAACAGACTAAATTACAGTAGGAATCACTTTGAAGAAAGAAATATTTTAGTACAAATATCAGAATATAACACATAACAGCCAGTTAATTTGGCCAACCTTACAATCAATACAACAGATAATACTAACAGTACAATTATGAATATATTTTCAGTTATGGGTAAAGTGTCCATTGAATATATAAATGAAGAACATTCATCTGTTTCAGTAAATACTGTCTGAGTTATTGCACTTCCATTTTTTTAAAACAAAAACTTTCTTCTTAAAGCCAATTTAGTTAAAACTGTTTACCATTTCTAACAAAAACATTGGAATTTTAAATTTGAAAGCTGATATAATTATTTTTTCCACTAGGTGGCCCTAATCAGTGGTTTCTAACATCTCAATAATTTAAAGTTAATCTTGTTCATACAGGTACAGCATGAAGGAATCTAATAGGATTTTAACACAATTCAGTTTTATCCTGATCTTTCTCAGCCCAAAGCAGCAAATACAACCAGCACAGCAATGAAGTGCAAGGAATGGGAAATCTTGTATCCCCACCCTCCCCCCATGATTTAGTTACTATATTGTTGTTCACAAGCAAAGATAAATATACTAAACTTTTTATTTAAAAAAGCAAGTACAGCATATTGAAGATAGGGGCTTAGATCTTTGGACTTTAAAGCAAGAAGAAAAATGCTGCCACTTCAAAACAAAATTTTAACCTTGCTCCTCTTCAGCTGCCTTTGTTTTCAGTGCCAGGCAAAAGAGGTTTTAGCTTTAGGACTTGGTAAATATATGCTGCATTGGAACTCATACTACTTAATTACTGCATTGATTGTATTATTATATTTTAATTATTATTCTTGTATGGTGTCTCTAGGCGCTGTAAAGCATGCCAGGAAAACTTGGGCCTGAGATGTGGCATGCATGCTTTAAAAATGAATAAATACATACATATGCTGTTCCTTGTGCAATTTCAAATGATGGCATAAAAGGAAAGAACTCATACAACAGCCTGTATTTGGACTGGCAAGTTTGCCACTTATTTCCTCTAAACTGCCAAAGGGTAGGAAAATGATAAGAGAGAAACGGGACATAATAGAACATGCCCACAAGCCAAATGTCTATTAAAATTATTTATAAAATGTGCAGCAAGAGAGTGCCAGCAGATTGGCTTCCAAAGGCACTTTCTGCAAGCTACAAAAATCTCTACTGGTCCTCATCTGTGTTTCTTCCAAATAAACTTTATTTTCAGAATATACCTTAGCACTTTCATAATAATGATGGTGATTACTACTGTTCCTAAAAAGAAAGCTACTGACAGAAAAATCAGTTTATCTGGGAGCCTCCAAAATTAATTTACAAATAAAGCACACATCCCATCTGAGATACACTTGTAAAAGTACAGATACACTGATAACATGTTTCAAATTTGTGGTTTTTGCACTAATATAGTGAAATATGTATTTTACTCACTTCCTACAGAATGCCAATTTTAGGAAGACACTCTTCAGTGTTTACAAAATCTGCTTAAAATCCTTAAGATGCTTTATGGGTAATCCTCATCTTACAACCATTCATTTGGTGACTGTCTGTAGTTACAACAGCACTGAAAAAAGTTATATATACAACCACTACAGCACCCCCCACAGTCATGTGATCCAAATTAGAGTGCTTGGCAACCAGCATGTACTTACAACAGCAGGTCACAATTGCCATTTGCAATCTTTCCAATCAACTTCCCATAAGCAAAGACAATGGGGAAAGATGGATTCATTTAACTACTAATTTACTTATTGACTGCAGCAAAAAAAAAGATTATAAAATCCGGTGTTTATCGTTTAAAAAACACATCTCTTAGTGACAGAAGTTCCAGTCCCAATTGTAATTGTAAGTCGAGGACTACTTGCAGTCAACTTTTCAATATAAACGGTGGCAATAGGTTATTAATGAGTCAAGATCAGTATAATGGTTAAGGCTTCACGTTAAAAACCAGAAGACCATTAGATCTTGGGCACAAAGCCAGCTGGATGACCTTGAGCCAACCACTTTTCTCAGTCTTAGGAATTAGGCAAGGCAAATCACTTCTGAGAAATTATTGCCAAGAAAACTGCAGGGACTTTTCTAGCCTGTCTCCAAGAATTGGACACAATTGAAGGAAAAAAAAGTAACACTGTTTAGCTGATGTTCCATAGATCAATTTTCTTCTCTAATAATGTGTAATATTAATTTTTGGAACAGTATGTTAACCAACAGGCTGAAGCCACCGTTGAGCTTGAACGTGCAAACTGAAACAATGATACAGTGATACAATTCAAGTACAATAAAATCAAGTTATTAGCTTTATCTTTGTAGTTTTCTGCTCAGTGGATAGAAAAGAAAAGATGATGACTCTGTGTGAGATGTAACCATTTTTTTATATCCAACAGCAATTTTCTTTTTATGTTGCTTTCAAAATGAAAATGAACTCTCAGAACCAAGTCTTAAATCAGATGGAATGTGCAATAATGAGCAAATCTAAAAAGAAAAGAAATTTAGAAATGTTAATATTTTAATTAAATATTAAATATCCTCCTCTGTTCCTGTAATGTTCCATTCCAATAATGTTATTTGTTTTGAACACAATTACAGTTTGTATTCCAACAATGAAATTGGGCACATACTTGTTTAAACCGTCCCCTAATTTTCTCCAAGTCATCTTGAAGTTTGTCATAAACTGGATCTTCCAAAGGAAAGTTTTGAATCATCTCTATTAACTGCTCCAGGACTTTTAGCTTTTTACTGAAATAAAATTGATTTAATAATGTCACACACCATTATTTTCAAAGTCCATCTACATACCACCCTGTCTTAATATATTTTACTACTTCCTTTCATTCTAACATCACACTCACAAGATGGGTAACTCAGAAAACCAAACCTATTGATCACTATCATTAATAAAATAATAATTAATTATTATAATAGAGACTCAAATAATGCACTGACATTACAGCATTTAGAATCAACGGTGTCTATGAAGACAAATTATACAGCTTAGTATAAAAACACTCAACTATTTAGAATTATGGATCAATTCCAACTGTTTCCTTATTTACATCCATTAATAGAGCAGGTGGCATGTGTTTATAATTCAGAACATTTGCTCCCTGTCAATACTGTATTCAATCCTTCTCCAAATCTACATCTTCTAGTCAGCACTGTCACCAGGTAATGGAAGTCACTGTAGAAAATGTCCCTATATTTGTTTTGTAGCATTTCATCATATATGAATGAACGATTTTGGAACAATCTGCCTCTTCTTTTAAGATGATAACTTTATAAAGCAGTAAGACTTTTGAGAAAAATGAGGTAAAACTTAAACCACCCTCCCCATACACAAAACTGAAAATGACAAATTCCAAATAATAAAGCATATTCTTCTACATTTGATCTCCTCTCTCAGATCTTTAGATTATTGCCTATTAAAAATCACCTCTTTAACAGAAAAAGGAAATGGAAACTGCATTCGCACGATCTAAACAATTCACCAGTTCCAAGGCACTTCCAGTGTGCTACAATAATACAGTGCAGGCTGCAGTGACTGGTCTGCAATCTAGTGGTATGATCTAAGATGAGTTTGAGATGGTGAATCCTGAGAAAATAAACAGGCCGCTCTCTACTATCATCTCAGCCACTTATTTCCTGCATCCACGTTCCTCCTAGGTTATGAAAGCAAGGAAAGTGATTTGCATTTGTGTCCATGCAGTAGCGTCAATCTTCTTGATGAAGGGGAGGGTATTTGTCCCCAGCCTTGAAAGAGGCAGCGGTGTGCACCCTTCTCAAGACGCCATCCATGGACCAATGGTTTTCAATAACTATTCACCAGTCTCCAACCTTCCCTCCTTGGGGAAGATTGCTCAAAAGGTAGACAGTCTACAGCTAAGGAATGGATTATCTGGAGGAAATGGATTATCAAGACATATTTCAGTCAAGTTTCAAGCTGGGATTTAGTACTGAGACAGCTTTGGTCACCCTTATGGTCCTTGATCTCTTGGTAGCTTTTGAGACCATCAACCACAGTATCCTTCTGAGTCAGCTTCATGGGTTGGGGGATGGGGGCATTGGGGACACCATTTTATGGTGAATCTCTTCCTTTCTCCGGGGCTAGTCCAGTCAGTGTTATTTGGTGGTGAGAGATTGTTCCCTAAACCTCTCATTTGTAGAGTACCTCAGGTGTTATTTTCTCTCCCCTCTTTTTCAACATTTACATGAGACCTCTGGTTGAGGTCACCAGCCAGTTTGGGTTTGATATCATCAATACTTTGATGACATTTGTTATATATTTTGATTCTGAGGCAGCCAAGTTGAGGTTCTGTTCCAGTATCTGGAGGCAGTAGGTGTTTTTACTTCCCAGATCTGGGGATATTCACTTTGATCTTGGGTGGGGCTGCTCTTCCCCATTCAAGGATTGTGCACAATTTGGGAGCGTCTGCTGGACTCACAGTTCTACTCAGTGAGATGTGGCAACTGTGACCAAAAAGGCTTTCACCCAAGTTCATATACAGTACCAATTACGCCCTTTCCTACCACATGGGGCCTTTCAGAGAGATGGTCATGCCCTGTCACCTCACAGTTTGATTACTGCAACATGTTCTAAGTAAGGCTAGCCTGAAAAACCACCTGGTCCACAATGCAGTAGCACAGAAAGTGGTAGGCATGCCTTAGTATCTCCATGTAACACATCTTTACAAACTGCACTGGTTGCCAGTTTGCTTCCAGGTGCGATTCAAGGTACAGGATGTTACCTATAAAATACTATATGGCATAGGATCAGGTTATTTGAGGGATCTCCTGCCTCCTATAGTATTTAACCAACTGGTTCAACCTGGCAGGTTGTATGCTCCAGCTTCAATCAATTAAACAGTGCTTACTTATCAGGACTTTGTCCTTTGCTATGCTTGTATTTTTTGCACTGTTCCGTTTTTTAAATGTTTTAACAACTGTAAACCATCCAGAGTCACTAGAGTTGGGCATATACATTTAATAAATTTATATGTTATTATTACACAGCTAAATCAAAATGAAAAGTGTAGTAATTTTAAACAGCTACATCCAGTAAAACTGACAACAATATCAGTTCCAGCAAACACCATAGGTTGTTGCACCTGAAAACATCTGAAAACTGAAAGTTATTATGTTTCTGCTTAACTTTGCTAATACACCGCTGAAGTCATATCCAATTAATTTCATCCTGGTAGAATTGCTGATACACTTTTTCAATACTATTTCAATTAATGTAATTCCATCACCACACACACACACAATCTTAATTTCACCAGGTACTCTGATGTATATTTTAGGCTGTCACCAATTTCCTCTTCATCTACACTTGTGATATTTTCTTCCTTACCATATAGGCTTTTTTTTAAAAGCAGAAAAGGTTCTTCTTTTTGTGGAAATTAATTAAATCCACGAGAAAAGTATATGAATATAAAATGTCCTTCTAGCAACAATAATATACTGAACAGAGATCTGTTGAGAATGCTGCTACTGATGTAAAAAAAGGTGAGGGAGTATTTTACTGATTTGCTCCTTTCTCTGTTGCTACCAATTCTACATATTTTACAATGACAGCAACTGCTCAATGCACCAAAACAAATTTCCAGCAGAGAGAGAGAAATAACAAAAATCTTTCTCCCAAATCAGCATTCCTCCCATGAGAATTCCTCACTGGATCAAATAACTTTCTTGACAGTAAGAAGCTGTTCCATATTCAGGATGCAAAATTTGATCCAACCCAGTGGGTAACAACAGTTCCCCCTCCCCCTAAATTTACCTGCATTTTTCATCTGATGTTTTCTGAAGCAACTGTTGCCACGTCAGTGCAAAACCAAGGTATGACCCTATCTGTAAATTTGAGAAGTGATTATTTTATTTTGCTTTAAAATCACTAACATTATTGCTCATGTGTTTATAATTACAGAGCTATAAAAACTACAAAGTTCACTTAGAGTTTAATGTACATTTCAGCATATACACACTGAAGAGAATACTGTTTTAAATCAAAAGACTAATTTTAATTTTTAAAACATACTTCTGAACCAATTCTGGCACCCTGCTGTATTCCATATTGTCTTCCTTCAACACCACCAGCATGGACTCCTTCAGCATAACCATCTTGATAGCCTTCACCATAAAATCTGTTAAAAGATTTTGAAAGAACAAGCCATATAAGTCATATAAATACATATAAATATATCCTTTCATTTAACTGTCATGCATGTTTATTCCACATAATCCAGTACATTCCAATTAATTTCAAAAGGATTTAAGCAATTGTTATATAATATGCTGTTTGAATGTAAATTCATTTAGCTTGTAATCCCATATAAACTATGGCATACATACTTGCTTGGATGCAAGTCTTACTGAATTCTGTAAGTTTATATCTGATTCATCATTTTTATCTGTATTCTGTCTTTAATATTATTCTTACAAAAACGTCAAGGCAGCAAACATATCCAACATCCTTCCTCCTCCTATTTTCCCCACAATAACTCTTCTGAATTGAGTCAAGTTCAGAGTGGTGACTGACTCAAGGTTACCCAGCTAGCTTTCATAGCTAAGATGGAACTAGAACTCATGATCTCCCAGCTTCTAGTTTGGTGCCTTAAGCATACTTAGAACTCCAGTCTTGATTTTATTATGTTCTATTAAAATGTAATTACATTTGTACATTCATAAGAGTTTAAAATTGGGACTTTCATAAATTACAGCAGCAAATAACATTCTCTTCTCTTGAGGTTCTTCTTTCAATAAATTGTACAAGAATGAATTCCATTAATGTAAAATATTCATCTCATTTCATTTGTAATCTACAGTAAAAAAAGAATCGCTTTAGTAATTTTCAATACTCTAAAAAATTTACACCAACATTGAAGTTCTATGGCACCATATATACTTCTAAAGCAGTTGCATGAAAACCTCACCAATATGATTGGTCTCTGTAATAGAATGAAATGTCAGATTCAATCTAAATTTGTTAAGCTGCAAGGCTAACAAATTGTAAGAATGATTGTGGGCCAGCATTGCCATCTTACCAGTATTTATTTTCCTTTTTCTAAGCATGTAACTTAATTATGGCTTTTGCCATTCAACAGAACTGAACCAAATGGCATCACACTCACAATGTTACTGAACCTGTAATATATCCTATTATGTCTTGTAATAATTCTTTCACTGCAGACTATTTTATGCCTACTTTAAAAAAAAAATAGGCAAACTATGTTCCACTGATTAATTGTTCTGTCAGGAAATTTCTCCTTAGTTCTAGGTTGCTTCTCTCCTTGATTAGTTTCCACCCATTGCTTCTTTTGTCCTGCCCTCAGGTGCTTTGGCAATAGACTGACTCCCTCTTCTTTGTGGCAGCCCCTTAGATAGTGGATCACTGCTATCATGTCTCCCTAGTCCTTCTTTTCATTAAACTAGACATACCCAATTCCAGCAACCGTTTTTGTATGTTTTAGCCTCCAGTCCCCTCATCCTCTTTGCTGCTCTTCTCTGCGCTCTTTGGTGAAGAGCGACCCTTCACCAAACCGAATCGTACCGGAGTGGCACGAAAACCTCAGCGTAGTCTCAGCAACGAAGACATTAAAACAGAAGAAGGAGCCGAAGGGAGGATGCCGCTACTCGGCCCCGTTTGGCCTTCCCCGCGGTTAGAGGCGCGCCTTTCCCATCCCGTTCAGTGCCGAAACGAAAGGAGGGGAAAGTTCTTCGTCGAGAAGCGGCGGCGCCAACGTGACGAAGAGGCCCTACCTCGTTTCTGCCATGACGATAGCATCGAAGGCGTCGCTCTCCCCCTCCACGGCCGCCATGGCTTTCGCCGAGTCCCCAACGGCCGCGCCGCTCGTCTCTTCCACCGACGGCAAGCCGCAAGGACCAAACCAACGCGGCCTCCTTGCGCATGCTCCGAAAGGGCGCCGACTCGCCCGTTCACAAGCCGAAGGCTCTTTTCGAGGAGGTTGGACAAGTCTCTCGGCGCGCCTCCGTTCTTCCCACGTTAGCCGCTAGAGGGAGCAA
Organism: Ptyas mucosa; assembly: GCA_012654045.1. Taxonomy (NCBI): domain Eukaryota; kingdom Metazoa; phylum Chordata; class Lepidosauria; order Squamata; family Colubridae; genus Ptyas; species Ptyas mucosa. Next base: position 24,221,133 of record WNWU01000001.1, read on the forward strand.
GTCTCCTTCGGAAAAACAGACGGGAGTTTGTTATGGAAAATGCATCTGTTTGTTTTGGAAAGTGCAGACTTCCTCGGGCTCTTTCCCAGGTGGCGCTTATTGCGGCACGGATTTGGTTGCTGGATGTATTTTTTTTCCTCCCGAATTCTACTTGACAGAGGTGATACGGTATTGCCATGATCATAGGTGATTCCGTTTTGAATGCTTTTGTCCTTAAATTGTTCTTACTAGGGCCAAATTAGAGGATCGGTAACTACATTCGTTTAATAACAGGGAAAAAATGTCTTCCGTGGCTTGCTTTCCTTTCCTTTTTTATTGTTTGAGTAAATGTATTGTTGTAAAGCAGTTCTGATAATTAAATAGACCAGTTGGTTTTTTTAAAAAAATAATATTTTCTTTCAACAGGATTACAGTTCAATTTACGAAGATTGAAATAATACAATCAACTTGAAAGTGATTGCCCAATTATGTGCCATCAAATCTCGTAGCTTTTCTCCTTGGTGATCTGGCCAATGACCATTTTAGCCAGTTGCAACTGAATAATGCAGCAATTGGGTCCTTATTGAGATCTTACAGCTGGTCCGCCCTCTTCTTTTTCCTTCCACCTTTCTCAACCTTCTTCAGAAAATGTTATCTTTGTAGCTTGGCTAGAATGTTTTTACTGCTGTCATCACCACCAGCATCAGGTTGATTCCTTGAAGCTGCTCATAGCTTTTCTCTGTCTGAATTAAAATGGAGCTCGGATCAGCACCTCAAATTATCATAGTTTGTTTTTTTTCCAAAGGGGGGGTTTCTATTCCCCATCAATATTGTTTTTGGTGCTCTCAGATTTGCTTCAGAGGGAAACAAATGACTTTTACAGGCCATGATTGGAAAAGAGTAACTATTTCCAAACACAACTGGGTCCCTCCCAGGCCATAAATTCATTATCTAGAACCTCCTCTGCAATCTACCTTATATTTGTTTGGGAAATAGCAGAACGGAAAGTTATGTACATCATCAAGAGCTCTTGAACAAAGGTGGTATATAGGCAGTCCTCAACTTACAACCACAATTGAGCCCAAAACTTCTATTAAGTGAGACGTTTGCTAAGTGAGTTTTGGCCCGTTTTACGACCTTTCTTGCCACTGTTGTTAAGTGAATCACTGCAAATAAGTTAGTAACCCAGTCGTTAAATGAATCTGGATTCCCCATTGACTTTGCTCGTCAGAAGGTCGCATAAGGGAATCACACGGCTCTGGGATACAGCAACAGTCATAAAGTATGAACCAGTTGCCAAGCATCTGAATTTTGATCACATGATCAATGTGGTGATGCTGCAAAAGTCGTAAGTGTGCAAAAAATGGTCATGTCACATTTTTCAGTGCCATCGTAATTTTGAACGGTCACGAAATGAACTGCTGTAAGTCTAGGACTAATAAACAGGGACAATGGGAATCTGTGCCATATCCATTATTACAGTCCTCCAACATTCAAAAGTCTTCAATCTCACAAAGATTCTGAAATTCATATTTGTTCCCCAAAGACTTACCGTATTTTTCGGAGTATAAGACGCACCTTTTCCCTCCAAAAAAGAGGGTGAAAATCTGGGTGCATCTTTATACTCCGAATGGAGGTTTCAGAGGCTGAAAAAAGCATCAGAAACAGAGTTTCAGAAAAGAAGCCCCCAAACAGAGTTTCAGAGGCTTTTTGTTTCTGAAGCTCTGTTTTGGAGGCTTTCAGAGGCAGGAAAAAAAGTTTTTTCTGAAACAGAGTTTCAGAAGTTTCAGAGGCAGAAAAAAAAGCAAGGCACAGAGCTCACAACCAAGGAACCTATTCAGGGGTGGGTTCTAAAAATTTTTACTACTGGTTCTGTGGGCGTGGCTTATTTTGTAGGCATGGCTTGGTGGGGGGTAATGTGACTGGGTGGGCGTGGCCAACTTTTTTTTTTTTACTTTTAAAGCATTTTTTCTACAACCTTAAGAGGTTACAGAAAAAAATGCTTTCAGGAGCCTCTGACGATCAGGCAACTCAGCTGGGATCGCGAGAGGCTTTTAAAGGGATTTTTTTTCTACAACCTCTTTGGCTGAAGAGATTGCAGAAAAAATGCTTTCAGAAGCCTCTGACGATCCCAGCTGAGCCACGCGATCATCAGAGGCTTTTTTTTACTTTTAAAAGCATTTTTTCAGCCGAAGAGGTAGAAAAAATGCTTTTAAAAGTAAAAAAAAAAAGCCTCTGATGAGGTGGGCGGGGTAAGCGAGCAGCGACTGGGCCAGGGACCAGTTCAGGGGCGTGGCCAGCCAATGTTATTACCGGTTCTCCAAACTACTACACATTTTTGCTACCGGTTCACAACCGGTTCGCAACCCACCACTGAACCTGTTGCTAAAATTCACCTCTGGGAACAGCTGATTGGGGGTATTCTGGGAGGCCCAATCAGCTTTTTTCTTATTTTCCTCCCCAAAAACTAAGGTGCATCTTATACTCCAGTGGGTCTTATACTCTGAAAAATACTGTACATTGGTTTACAAATAACAATTAATATATCTATGATCGAATGACACATAAAACCTATGTCAGGTTAAGGAAAGAAATACGATTATCTTTGGATTACCTAATGAATTCCATGTCTAAACTGGAATTTGAATCTGAGTCTCTGCATCTAAATCCAACTCCTCAATATTACATCATCCTGGCTTCAGCTTTCCTTCCTTCTTCCTTCCCTCCCTCCTTCCCTCCCCCTTCCTCTTTCTTTCTTTCTTTCCATCCCTTCCTTCCTTTCTTTCTTTCTTTCTTTCTTTCTTTCTTTCTTTCTTTCTTTCTTTCTTTCTTCTCAAAGATTCTCTAAACACCCAAGACATAACCATTAAAGTGCCTTGGTCAGATACACAGATAACCTCATCTCTTGAAACAAGAAAGAGTAATCCTTTTAATGTTATCAGTCAGGCCTTCCTTCTGTAAACACCCACTTCAGCTACTTGTAATTGTTTATAGGAAAATTGAAAGAATGTACGGTATAACTTTCACCTGGAAAGCTAAATAAGGTGTGTGCTACTGTATTGCTTTTGCTCATTGAATACAAACACTAATGTTCAATGTAGTAAATCTATAGTCAAAAATAAATAAATCCACCAATCTGACAGCACATTTTCAGACCAGCAAATATTATTAAAAGGCATAAATTTTGTGAGCTTCAGTTAACTTGATCTGATATGTGAAGCTTAACTACAGCTCCTAAAAGCTTGATATATATTAAAACGTGCAATATGCACTGTTTGGCATTCAAATTGGGGAAAATGTTTGTTAATATTTTCATATCTGAATTTACAAACTGCATTAAAGTTTGCCTCTGAAAGTTGTTCTACTGATTTTTTTTTGGTGGGGAGGGGAAACCATACTTATCAGCAGAAGCAACATGTATCCTTGATCTTTTGTGATCTATGATTATTTCTGGTGTACAGTTCTGATGTTTTAACATTTGTATGGAGAACAGATCATGTCTTAGGTCAAATTTTGCAGAAATATTGAACATTCAAAAGGGTTCAAAACTTTTAAACATTGATGTATGTTATAATAGCTTTGGAGGTTTTGTTTTGTTTTTGGTTTTGTTTTGTTTTGTTTTTTTGTTTTTGCTCTTATAGGATCTGCTTAGGCAATTTATTTTTAAAAATAAAGAGCAATTTTAAATAATTGAAAGAGTGCCCTGTACCATTTAAGTTTAAAATAAAGTTGAGCAGCTCTAGTCTGTAGTTTATATGCAGTGTCCGGGAACTTTGGGGGAGGGGGGCATCAGTGGACACTCCCAAAAAAAAGTGAACACAAAAGAAAAAGACTTGGTGGCACAATTCTCATTTTAAAAGCCCTAGCAATTCCTTAACGCTACCTGCAAATTTTGAGATAATGAACTGAATGTTTTTTCTTACTTGCATTGTGGATTTCATAAGATTATCACCATGCTCTTGGAGGCTGAATTTTAGCTGCAGAAACATGGTTTGCCTCTTCTTTTTACAGTTTGTATGTTCGGCTTGGACTTTATGTTTACTTGCCTGAAATTAATCACTATACAGTGAACTGTCTGTTGAACAAACATGCTTAAGAATTGTGCCTTAAGCACTTAACATTCATTCTAGTAGTAAAGTCAGATGGTGACTGTCAACAGAATTCTCCCAGAATTTGGGTTTCAGAACCCAAATTCTCTGCAATGCCTTCCTCTGTTTAGAATATCATTCTCTTGGAAATAAGGTTGGCCCCCATTTTTGCTGCTTTTGTCAATAGGTCTGGGGACCCCAGGTTGGCACAGGTTGGTACTTCTGTCAACAGGCCTGGGGACCCCAGGCTGGTACAGAGCTGATCCTGTGGCTTGTACGATTGGGTTTGTTACTGTCAAGGTGAGTGAGTGGGTTTTATAGTGTTGATTTTTAATGTTGTAAGCCTTCTACTGTAGAAACACTATGTGTGAGTTAGTCAGCTATATAAATCTATGGAATAAATAAGTAAAATATATAAAGTGTGATCACTTAGAAGCAAATTGGATAAATAAATAAATAGCAAGGAACTGCAATTACAGTATAGAATCCTACTTAACGTTTAAAAGTTAACATTTCTATGCCACTACGGAAAGTAATCTGCCAGTTCAGGGTAAGCTATCATTAATAAACCAATAGTATCTAGTTGTATATTTATTTGTTTATATAAAACAGGGGTGTCAAACTCAAGGCCCATTGGCTGGATCCGGCCCACGGGGTGCTTAAATCTGGTCTGGGGGGCGGGCCTGGAAATATCAAAGGACTGATCCACAGTGCCTCTGCCAGCTAAAACAGCCTGCATGCACACACACACACACACACACACACACACACACACACACGGTGCCTCGTTTTCGCCTTCCATGGCCTCCTGCAGCACTCTGCTGGCCGCAAATAGGCCACACAGGGCCCCTGCACAGCCTGTTTTTGGCCTCCAGCAGCACTCTGCTGGCCAAAAACAGGCTACATGGGGGCCTCTGCACAGTCTATTTTCGGCTGGCAGAGTGCTGCAGGAGGCCATGGAGGGCGAAAATGAGGCATTGGAGGGGCTGTCTGCGGACCGCCCTGTGCCCTGTTGGCCAGCAGGGTGCTGCAGGAGGGCTCCATCCGGTCTCCCCACCCCTTCACTCCCATCACTGGCCCGCAGAAGAGAACTACAATGCTGATCCAGCCCTCAAAGAAATCCAGTTTGACACCCCTGATTTTAAACATTTATGCCACTACCTATCTTATGCCAAATTCTAGGTGGTTCCCAATACAGGTAATCCTCATCATACAACAGTTCATTTAGTGACCATTCAAAGTTACAACGGCACTGAAAAAAGTGACTTACTATCATTTTTTCCCAAGTTACGACTGTTACAATATTGTCACATGATCAAAATTCGGATGCTTGGCAACTGACTCATATTTATGACAGTTGCAGTGTCCCAAGGTAATGTGATCACCTTGGGTGACTTCCTTGCAAGCAGAGTCAATGGGGAAGCCAGATTCACTTCACAGCTGTGTTACTAATTTAACAACTGCAGTGATTCATTTTACAACTGTGGCACGAAAGGTCGTAAAATGGGGAGAAATTCACTTAATGAATGTTTCACTTAGCAACAGACTTTTGGCCTCAATTGTGGTCATAAGTCAAGGACTACCCGCAGTACTAGGAATCAGGATCTGAGGTCTTGATCCACATCTTTTAGTGTCTTGGATACCCAAGCAAGACTCAACCCAAGCAAGACAAAGTAGCTATTTATTTAAAAGCTTATTGATTCTGGGGTTGTACCAATGTTGGTTTTTCAGGGGGTATTGTGGCCTGCCAGCGGCCTGCGCAGATTGTTGCTGATCCCAATGACAAGGAGGCTGGTGTGGTGTCGCGAGCAGCCAGCGCTCGAGTTGGACAGCGAGGAGGCTGAAGAAGATGTGGTGCCAGAGGCAGAGATTCAGCCAGGGCCTTCAGAACCTCCAGAGGCTCCTTCAAGTGAAGAGGATGAAGTGGAGGAGCCTCTTCTCAATGCACAAGGATGCAGAGCTGCCAAAAGGCACGAGTGGTTACTCAGGAGGAGGTCTCCTTGAGAGTAAGGCTTGGGGCTAATTGGCCACTCCCTTAGCCTATTTAAGTTTGCACCCAGGTTATAAACGTTGCAGGAAACAACGCATGTTCGCTCGATGATCATTGAAATCTGGATTTTCTTTGCAAACCTTGCTTCTGGGCTTTTTGCCAACTCTCGTAAGACTTTATCTTTCTTGGAATTTCGGGCAGGTTGTTAAGGACGTTTTAGTTTAACAGCCTGCATTTGTAAAAAACTACGTTTGGAAATAAATTGAGTTTGGTTTATAGTTTGTGTGTGCTGTATTCTCTGGGATCCGTAGCTGGGGCAGAACAGGGGGTTGCACTTCCCTATGGATAGCAAGCCCTTTATTTTTTTGGAGTCCTGAGCTCTCGCAGCTGCTCTCAGAAAAAGAGGATCTGGATCTGGAGTCCATGGCCTGGAAAGTCTTTGCCCAGCTCCATCCAGTGCACAATTTATGGCCTTCCTTCCATAGAAGACATACTGCACTGACGATAATCACCCATATGCCTGGATTACTGTAATTTGCTTTACGTAAAGATGCTCTTGATAACCACCCAGAAACTCCAGCTGGGGTAAAATAGCATGGCCCTGGTGCTTACTGGGCAACTTTATTATTGCCATGTAACACCACTCCTGTGGGAATCGCATTGGCTAGCAATAGCTTTCTGAATGCAATTCTAAGATGCTAGTTATCACCTATAAAGCTCTTTATGGCTCAGGGATTTGGGATCTATAAGACTGCTTAACCCACCCATTCTGAGTAAACAGAATGCCTGTGGAGGATCCCCACCTACTGAGAGGTATGATAGGAGAAGAGGGAGGCATATATTGTGGGAGCTGTTTTGGAATGGCTTGTGCTCTGGAGCAAGAGTGCTCCCCATTTTTGCAGCCTTCCTGAAAGTTGTAAAAAACCTGGCTCAGAAACCTGCTTCTTCTGCACCTACTAGATCCACATGCAAGATTATTATAAGGACATTATGTATTTGACGGTTTTGTATTTTATTTTGTATCAGTTATGTTGCTGTGCTCTTAAAAAGTCAATTCAGTAGTTAGAGATTGGGGGCTTCGTAAATCTGATAAATAAACCAGCATGAGAGGGGGAGAGGGGAGGAGGGATGGGGAGGGATGGAAGGAGGAGGGGGGTAGAGAGAGAAAAAGAGAAAGAGAGAAGAAATTCTTAGTTGTTTATTTATTTATTTATTGGTTCGATTTATATGCCACCCTTCTCCGGAGACTCAGGGCGGCTTACAATGTGTTAAGCAATAGCCTTCATACTTATGTATATACCTGCTTAGTAGGGCTTTCGGGCCCCCCTAAGCGGTGTTCTTTTTTATACAAAGTCAGTTTATTGCCCCCACAATCCGGGTCCTCATTTTACCTACCTTGAAAGGATGGAAGGCTGAGTCAACCTTGAGCCTGGTGAGATTCGAACTTGCAGTAATTGCAGGCAGCTGGTGTTACTTAACAGTACTTTAGTCTGCTGTGCCACCAAGGCTCTTGGTGTCTCGTGTTTAATAGTTTCCATTTGTACCCTTCCTTCCACTGTGACCACCAGACAGAAAAGGTAATATGAATCACTAAACTACTTCTAATAGGCAACAATAATTAAAATAAGCATTAATAGACTTAGAAGGCCAAGCTGAAGAGAGAAGTCTTAACTCCCTTGATGATGGTGAAAAAATTAAGACTAAGCAGAAAGAGTCCATATGTAGTTGAACTGTGGAGTCCTTGGGGTTCTCTAAGCTTGGTGGTTTGCCAGCAGACATTTCATTACCCAGTTAGGTAACATTATCAGTGTCTTTGCATTATCAGTGTCTTGGCACACAGACATTGCATTGATGATATTACTTAGTTGGGTAATGAAATGTCTGCAAGCCAACAATCAAGCTCAGAGAGCACCAAGCCAAGCAAAAAGGGAAAGACAATGTATGACATTGCTTGGGAACTTCACAGAAAGTTAGAGAAAAGTATTTAAAAATTTTTTACTACCAGTTCTGTAGGCGTGGCTTATTTTGTGGGCGTGGCTTGATGGTCATGTGACAATTATTTAGGATTTAGCAGAGGTCTACAAGGCTTTTAACTGCTTGTAGAGCTGTACCGATCTACCCATTTATTTTTTGCAGGCACTGATCTACTCATGTATTTTTGCAGGCACTGGTCTACTCATTTGTTTTCTTTTAACACTGATCAGCTGTAGGGCAGCCCTTTGAAGCCCCGCGGCAAGAGTTTAAACATTTTTTTCCCTCTAGCGATCAGCTGGGACTCAGGAGGCAGCAATAGATTGGGGGTGGGGCCAAATAAAAGGTAAGAATAACGTGGGGGGTGGGTGGGTGGGGCGGGGGGGCGGAACCGGTTCGGTGACATCATATTGTCACCACTACCGGCTCGGGAGAACCGGACCAAACCGGGAGGAACCCACACTGATTATAAGTCATTTTTCTCAGTGACATTGTAACTTTGAATGGTCGCTAATTGAACTGTTGTAAGTCGAGGACTATCTGCATATTGCAGTTTTCACTTTTAAACTATCTACTAAAACTGTAAATCTGGTTCATTTCTATAAGCCAACCAAGTGTAATATTTATTTTGGCATTTATTTATTTAAGAAAAGGTATAAGGCTGCCCCACTCACTCTCCGTGACTCTGGGTGGCTTACAAAAATAAAGTTAGGCTCTTCTGTGTCCAGTAATCATGTGTAATGAAAAGGGGGAGAAATGCTTTTGGGGGGGAAAAGGCAAATTGGGAATTTAATTACATTCAGTTTTCTCTTAATATAAAATTTAATGTTTAGCAGTTAAAATAATTAATCTGTAGTTCAAGGCAATACATTCCTTGCTTAAGGGAAAGAAATAACCTAGGACTTGGTTATTTGTGTTTATGAAGGTAGGAATGGATCTTGCAATGCAGAAAATTCCCTTCAGCTTTATCTTATCTTGAAGTCTCCAGGATCTGAATACATCAAAGGAAATTGAGTGTTACCTCATCAGCATTGCTGGAGGATAGGAAAACCTTCCTGCTAAAACAGAATTTTTAAGACATGTTACTCAGCTGCATCATTGACTGACTAATCCATTGTGGATATTCCAGGCTTCCTTTGAATTGTGAGGTCATATAATAGCAATAGCATTTAGACTGGTATCTATCTCATAGTGCTTTACAGTATTCTCTGCCCCCAACAATCTGAGTCCTCATTTTACCAACATAGGATGGAAGGCTGAGTCAATCTTGAGCACTGTCAGGATCAAAATCCAAGCTGTGGGCAGAGTTTGCCTGCAATGCCACACTTTAACCCCTGCACTAGAAAGGTAAGTTACCGTATTTTTCAGACTATAAGACACTCTAAGTATAAGATGCGCCTAGCTTTTGGGAAGGAAAACAAGGGGGAAAAATTCTGCCTCCCAGCAATTTATTTCCTTGCAGCAAACAGCCTGGTCAGCTTCAGCATTGTCTGATTTAGCACAAGCAGCTGATTGGCAATTGGATCGGCCTCCTGGAATGCTGCCTATCAGCTATTCCAGGCTGCGGGGATCATCGCCGCCATCGCTGCCGATCACTGCTGCTCCTATTGCCGCCTCCGGGTGCCTAATTTTCAGCCTCTGTGCATCCTGTTTTTGGCCTCCATGTGTCCCATTTTTTGGCCTGTTCCAGGCAGCGGGGATCGTTGCCACTCCGCCTATCCCTACCACTTGGAATGGGCCAAAAATGGGAGGCACGGAGGCTGAAAATAGGACACACGGAGGCTGAAAATGGGGTGTGCGGAGGCAATGGTAGCAGCGATCAGTGGCAGCGGTGGGAGGTGGTGATCCCTGTAGCCTGGAATAGCTGATAGGTGGTATTCTGGGAGACTGATCCAACCACCAATCAGTTACTTGTGCTAAATCAGACTATGCTGAAACTGACTAGGCTATTTGCTGCAAGGAGGGAAATTGCTGGGAGACAGAGGCCGAAGGGTGGGGACCAGCAGGTGGGTGGGTCTTCGGCAACATTCCCTATATAAGATGCACAGACATTTCCACCCACTTTGGGGGGGGGAGTGCATCTTATACACTGAAAAATACAGTAAAAGGCTAGAAGAGTCATTGGTTTGGTGGATGGACAGCTATATAAATTGGATAAATAAATAAACAATGCCATGTTAATCTGTGGTGGCAACCTTCCACACAAACCTGCCCTAGAAAGAAATCTTATGGAATTGTTGCCTTTCAAATTCTAAAAAAATAGTTATTGTAAAGAGGCAAATATATGAGTATTGAAAGTTGTAACAATTGTGCTTGAAATTATCCAGAAAATATAAAACATCTGAGACCCCAGAGAGAGGAGAGGTAAGGTTCAATCATTACATTACAGGTACTGTACATCATTTGTACACAAGGTCTCAATGTGCTGGATAGTTCTTTAGAACCTAACCTACAAATGCATAAATCAAAATAAATACAAAATTATAAGCATGTTTGATTTGCAAAATATGTTCCAATCACAAAATCCAACTTTTACTGGTGAAATATTTTAAAGGATTAAATCATATATTTATTGATTAAAGGAAATCAGGTGACACGTTTTATATTTTATTTCTATTAAAATGTTACACACTACAGCTAAAGATTTTACACACAATTCTTAAAGGTTTGTTTTGTTTTGTTTTGTTTTGACCATTTTACGATTACAAAAATCCACTACATATTTATTCAGTGTTTAGAAAGGCAAAATTGGAATACATAAATATACATTTAAGTATAAATACAGTAAGAAAATAAACAGATGTATGTGTTTAATAAATTAATCATAAATAGAGCATTGACAATGAAGTGCTAGTTGAAGAAAATGTTTTCTTCTGATTTCTATACAACCTTGTTATATACAAGAACTTTTTAAAAAGAATAATGTCCCAAATTTTATTTCAAATTTCCAAAATGTAAATATTGAAATCTTAACTTGTAAAATGTCATAGAGGAGAAAAGTACCGTATTTTTCAGAGTATAAGATGCACCTTTCCCCCCCCTAAAAGGGGGTGAAAATTTGGGTGTGTCTTATACACTGAATGTAGCCCTGCCCACCCACTGGCCCCCACCCTTGGCCTCTGCCTCCCAGCAATTTACTTCCTTGCCGCAAGCAGCAAGAAGAAACAGTCCATTTTAGCTTCGGCCTAATTAGCACAAGTTGATTGTCCCTTGGATCACCCTCCCGACTCTCAGCTGTTTCAGGCTGCAGGGATTGCCATTGCCTATTGCTGCGCGGGCCTCTGCTGCTTGCTGCAAGGAGGTAAGTTGCTGGGAGCAGTTTTTTTTTCTTGTGCTAATCAAGCTATGATGAAAATGAAAATGAAAGTAAAGCAGGCTATTTGCTGTTTGCTGCAATGAGGCAAAATTGCTGGGAAGCAGAGGCAGATTTCTTTTTCTTGTTTTCCTCACCAAAAAAGGTAGGTGCGTCTTATAATCCGGAGCGTTTTATACTCTGAAAAATATGGTATATGAAGTCCTGCTAAATGTCTATGGAGATTCCCAGTCATCCAGGGCCATGGTTGTCCCAAAGGTCTTGTTCAATCAGACACAATTCAAAAGGTAACTGAACTTTTCTTGGTTTTTTTGCTTCTCATTGAAGCTTCTTCAGTTCTAAAGAAGCTTCTTGGATGAGGAGCAAAACATTTTCAAAGGAAAAAAAAACGCAAGAAACTCCAGTTGCCATTTGAACACCACCTTTGGGAACTGCTGCTAACTTTAATGTGGATTACATTGCATCACTTTCAGTAGGAATTTAAAACAGCCTGGACTACATCCAAAGCATCTCCTATATCAGTGATGGCTAACCTTTTTGCCGTCATATGCCAAAAGCGGGGAGAGAGCAGGGGGATCACACGTGCACATGCCCACACCCATAATCCAGTGCGCTCCCCTCCATGCATGCATGCACAACTCACACACGCCACACTACCCCCACTTTTGGCACATGATGGCACGGCAGGCCCGTTTTTCGCCCTCCAGAAACTTTCTTGGAGCCCGGAGAGAGCGAAAACAGCCTTCCTCACCACCACCCCGGATGCCAGAAACAGCCTGTTTCCGACTTCCGGTGGGCCCGCAAGGCCCAAAAATCAGCTGGCTGGTGTGCACATGCACGCTGGAGCTGAGCTAAGGCAATGCTCGCATGCCCACAGATATGGCTCCGTGTGCCACCTGTGGCACGTGTCACATAGGTTCGCCATCATGGTCCTATATGAAATGGCAGCTTTTATCTATTTGGCCTGCCTTTTTCCACCTGGAGCTACTGAGAGAAATCAGGCAATGTCTGAGCACTCTGGGAATTTCAGTCACAGCATATCAGGAAAGTAACTTGTTAGAGAAAATGTACTCATCTCTATTTGTTGAGAATTAATGTTACTTTCATTGAGAAAAAAAATAGTTATGTGGTAGAAAGTCTGGACAAAGTTATCCCATCTGTAAGTGAATAATTAAAACTGAATATAGATATTTTTTTTTTACATTTTTGGCATGTCTAAAGAAGCACACATTTTAGTTTTACAACATTGTTCAGTAAGCAAAATAGACATTTGTTGTCAATCTACAGAGAAATCAGAATGATTTAGCTGCATCACCTTTTTTCTTGTTTTCCTAGATTGCAGCCGAGCCAATTTTGTTTTTCCCAAAAAAAATTAGCTCTTCATACAGTTGCAGTTGTTCCCGAACAAACTTACATCCCTGGAAAGTCTTTATATCATTTAGCAACAAATATTGTCTTGCTAACAAAACATGACAGTTTTATTATTTAATCTCTCCTATTAGTTGAAATTTATATTACCTTAATTATGATAATTACCTTCCAATAGCCAATTTCCTTAAAAACACAGAAGTCTGTGAAACAGAAGTCTGCGAGATCTAGCATGTATCAAAAATGTATAATTCCCTTTTGTTTACTTAGTTGTGGCTAATTATTTCTAACACTAATTCTGTTTAAATACATTGAACAGGAATGACCAAATTCTTTGATTGAACAGCAGTTATTGGGACTCAGAGGTAATTGGAAGCAATGAAGCAGTAATGTTTTTATGGGTTTGTCTTTCCAAAGATCTTCCAAAGCAAAAGAAATTCTGCAGGCTTTGAATGTTTCTCATTCCTAAATAAAACATTTCGAAGGAATTTTCTAACTATTTTACAGATGAGAGAAAAAGAGGGTGAATGAGTATAGCTTTCTTGGAATTAGTATTGCTTTACAAAGGTGGCATCATATTTACACATTTGTCATGTTTAAGTTATCATTTGAACAAATACATTCCTAACCTCTTGGTAACTTCTCTATAAAATCTAATTAACGAAGCAGAAATTACTAACCAAAACTAGGACTTTGTACTAAGGATACTTCAGAAGTGATACCAAAGGGATCCATGCTGTCAGTTTTAACTGGTTGATGAAAAATACCAGATTCCAAATTTTGCCTGGTATCACTATATTCTCCAAAATCTGTAGTTTCCACTGGCACAGTGTTCATCATAGGTAGGAAATGAGACAATGGAAGAAAGTCTTTTCCTTTGTATTGTTGTCTTTGCCTAGCATTACTTAAAGACACCAAGATTCCATATTTCTTTGACTTGTAGATGTTGTAGCCATCTGGACGTATCTCCTCTTCAAATGAGCAATTCTCTGTGGTATATATAAGCTGAAAAGGAAAAAAAAAGGAAACATTACTGCATACTGCATGAGTTTATAAGTCTCTTAAATGGCAGATGAAGCAACATTGTTTGTCCAAATAATCAGTGGAATTATCTATTTGGCTGCAAGATAATTAAATATGATATTCCTTAGAGAGATTAAATTGGATTTCTTATTTCACAGAGCTAAAATAATCTTAAGGGAATCCCAAGAAGAAACAGAGGAAGTATTTATAAATTAGGTTATAAGAAGCATTTATAACTAAGTATAGTCTGTAACAAGTTACTAAAGGAATGGCGATCAATTTTACAAGGTTTGTTTTGATTTCTCCAATTTTATTTGATTGGAAGGAAATAAATATTCTCAATTCCTGATTGTTCATCAAACAATTTATTGCTTGTGGGGTTGTTTTCACTATAGATGAAAAATAAAGGGATTATCATAGTTCAAACTGAATGCTTTTGTGGGTACTAATATATGCTGTGGAAAACAACAAAGGAAGTTTCATAGTAAATGAGACTGGGGCATGATAAAAATGTTGTCATGCAAGACTTAATTATGGGTTAAAGTACTGAATGAGTTTCTTTTTTTAACCACCTAATGAGGCAAATAAGCAGTGTCAATCTGACTTACTTATGTCCTTTCAGTATCTCAGTTTGGCATCTGCTTAGATCAGGTAACTTTGAGATATTTTGAGCTTCAGTTCTCAATAGTTTTAGCAGCATGGGAAATGGTAAACAATTGTTAGAATTCTAGCCAAAACAATCTGGTGCATACCAGTTTGTCTACCCTTGCCCTAGATTACAAGGAGGATTTCTATATTCTATAAAAACACAGATGCAAAAATTTGAATTATGCGAATAATGGAATGAAGATTGTTATAAAGGCTATTCCGGGGATATTAACATAACGCTCTAGTGCGGAATTAAACCTGGAAATCTTAGCTGCAGCCTTCAACGTCGACAAAAGTCATTACCAAAATTAATTTGTAATGTAACAGAAACAGAAAACTATTAAATACAATGATTGGAATTAGTTGTACCAATTACATTTCATTTGCATTTCACTTGCATATGAAATAATAAATACTTTTGGCAAAATAGCCCTGGCGTACTCAGATTAACTGCAAACCTTGGCCCACTAAAATTGCCAATTGTATTCGATGATGCCAAAGCAACCTTTGCACAATAGTTGCTTAAGGACAGTGCCATCCAGCCATTTTTACAGTTGGTAATGGGTCTATTTCTCAATACAAAGTCCAGGACAACCTAACAGAAATACAAGTAGTCCTCAATTTACAACAGTTTAGTGACGGCTCAAAGTTACAATGGCACAGAAAAAGTGACATGCCCGTTTTTCACACTTATGGCTATCGCTGCATCCCCCTGGTCATGTGATCAAAATTCAAATGCTTGGGAACTGACTCATATTTATGACGGTTGCAGTGTCCCAGCATCATGTGATCATGTTTGACAGGCAAAGTTAAAGGGGAAGCCAGATTCATTTAACAACCATGTTCTTAACACCTGCAGAGATTCATTTAACACCTGTGGCAGGAATCGTCATAAAATGGGGCAAAACTTAATTAACAGTCTCACAACAGAAATGTTATGTTCAATTTTGACGGGAAGTCAAGGGTTACCTTTATAAGTTGTTGAGGGGAGAGGGTTTGCCTTATAAGAAATATACATTTCATGTATGTATTTTCATATGGTGGGAACCACAATGCCTTCCCACGAGGAAATTCCCACAAACTTCATCATGTAACAGACTTCAAAAATCTGGACAATCACTAGAAAGTTGGAAAGATCTTTAGAAAACTCTCTTTCCTGCCATTGCATGCTCATCCATGCTTTTCCAACCCATATCTGATAGCCCTAATTGAACTTCAGTTCCCCAAATTACTGGACATTCTTCTGGAAATTGAAACCCAGGACATCTGGAAAAATGGGGAAAACTGGAATAAAACTTATTTGATGATGTAAATGGAACAAATGCATTGTATATTCAGAGCAACAGAAACAAAGGTGTTCATAATTCAGAAATGTTAACACTATGAAGAATGTGGCCATCATTTCAGAAAGTTTTAGTCCCTTTGTGCCTCTGTTGTTTTCCCTAAAACTCTGGTGTTACTCTGGTTCAGTCATTAGAGGTAACTGAACTCTTGGTCAATAAAAAAAAGTATTGCTGATTACGTAGAATGCTTCAGTGATAAGAGAAAATTGTGTTCTTGCACAAGCTCTTTCTCAGTCAAGCATCTGCACCATACGTTTATCTGGCATACAAAACAGACTGAAAATCCCATCACTTATTGCTGAGTATTTTATAGCAGAATTCCTTCAGAGAGACACATAGGCTTCAAATACAGGTTCTTGCTTCTTCACCAATAGACTGGGTGGTCAGTCATTTGGAAAACATGTTTTTACTCTGTTGTCAAGATTAGCAACGGCTTGAAATCTGAAGTTGCCGTCATGACAATCACTTAAAAGCACAACTTTGAAAATCAGTACCATGCTTTGTCACCGTTGTGATTATGATAGGAATTGAATAGGAAGTATGCAAAAATCGTACTGAATGCCCTACAATAGGCTCGACAGTTTAAAAGAGAGAAAGAAGTACATCCAAAATTCCTCCAACCAACATACCATAAACCCAGGGGAAGAAAGAAAATCATGCTCCTTAATGTTAGATGAAGACTGGGGAAACTCTGATTTAAAATCCTGCTTCAGCTATGGATAATAGCTTCAGCTATTATCACGGAATATTTGGGACCATTCATTATCTTTCAGGCAAAACTACATTGCACGCTTGTAAAGAAAACTGGACAAGTGGGTGCTGTGTACACTGCTTTTAAGCATTTGGAAGAAAGGAGAAATATAAGCAATAAGTAAATTGTCCCAATTATTGTGCCTCTGTGGTGTATAGGTCTATAGCCTGTTTTATTTTCTTGATTCATTGATTAATTAAAATAAATAAAAACAAGTTCACAATTCAGAGTTTAATCGAGTGTCTTTAGTGGTATGCTTAGCAAGGTTTAGTTCTAAATAGATATAATTGCACAAAATTACATAGATAAACAATATTTTTGGAGGATACATGCTAATCCTTATTTTAATGAAGAGACAGCTTTAAACAGTATTATCGTTTTACAAGCAGAAAGTATGTCAGATTTGAAGCTCGCTGTTTAAATCTCTAGTTACTATGGAAAAGTTAACTTTTAGTACACTACGTATTTTCATTTTTGAAAGGAAGTGAATTTTAATGTAACAGGCTGAGTATTATGAATGGAAGCAGTGATCGTAATTATCTAAAGCTATACCTTTAAAAGAACGTAAGAAGCATTATATCTATAATGTAAGAATGCCCTTCCTAGCCAAAAATAAGCAAAAATATTGCTGTGTCATCAACTACACATTCAGTCCCTGGAAGGTCAATGAAAGCAACAGGATTAAAAAATAATTGAAAATAGGAGGTTTCCTTGCCCGGTTCAGGTTACTTGAATGAGGGATCCAGTTTAATGTACTGCAACTTGCTGTATACTTATTTTCCAATTTGAAATTGCATTAAGAATATTGATTTCAATAGGACAGAATAACGTTATGTTTGGGTGACTCTGCAATTCTGATGAGAAGTTTCATTTGGTTAATTGAGGGAACTATGTAACACTGATGACCATTGCTAGCTATCAGTATTTCCTAGGGTATTTATATCTTTATTTATACTTATTTATTATTAAATAATACTTATACTTGGTGTGGAGAAAACAGTAAAAAAGTCCCAAAGTATTTAAGTTAATGTTTAAGTGTTTCATTCATTAGCAGTTATAAAAAAAATTTTTTTAAATCTATAACACTGGCCATTTTTAAAATCTAAAGGAGCTCCACATCTACATCTACAACAGTGGTGGGTTTCCCCTGGTTCGCACCTGTTCTATAGAACCGGTAGTAAAACTGGCAGGAGGCTCCACCCACCGACCCCAACGTCATCAAAACGCTGGGGTCGGTGGGCCCCGCTGCAAACCAGTAGTAAAGCTTGTGCACAGCCCTGCTGCAAACCAGTAGTAAAGGTAAGTGGAACCCACCCCTGATCTACAGTGTACTATTCTGCTACTCAAGCCACTATATAGCACATTACTGGTGCTCAAAGGTTAGGTAGCCAGACAACAAGCATTCTGGAAAATTCACAAACACCCTGCCAGCTTCTGTTCCTTTCTCTCTATTTGTTCTTATTTATGCTGCTTGCTAGACTTGCAATGCTGCCCTTTTCTGCAGATTTTTTTTTAAAAAAACCGGTTTTCAGAGTGCCACATCTTGTTGCAAAGATCCAGATGACCAGATGATGGGAGTCAATGGTTAGCTTTCCGCCCTTTGGATTCTGTTGCTGTAATACCAACTCTTAGCTAGCTCCTATTTAACTATGTTTGCTACTAACACAAGGCAAAGGGTATACTGTGTAAACGGTCTCATTAATTGATCAGAAGTAGCACCTCATTTTTATTATTTTTCCACCTAGCCGCCTCTACAAGGAAATAACCCCACCTCCAGAGTATTAAAGGAGGGTAACCAAAACAGAAAGCTTTATGAACCTATGCCTTCTGAAATAGAAGGAAACCGCGAGCAAAGAGAGCTGACATTATTCAATAAAGAACGCGAGGTCCGGATTCTTTTCTCCATGCCAGGGATGGAGAGCTCTATTTGGATGCGGGGGTGGGGGTGGGGGGACCCAGACACAAATGGCTAGGGAGACAGCAAACTTAGTGGGTGGCCTCTCAAGAGATTTACGCGCTTCTTTCTCCTTCTCCCCTCCCTCAAAGGTTACCGTGAGGACAGGGCGCGATAAGGATCTATCTTCTGCCTGGAGCCCCGAAAACAGGTCCCCAAAGAAACGTAAACAAATAGTAACTCTGTAGTCTTGTAAGTTTCTGGAATGTGTAGCTGAGCCCGCCTCTAGCTACGCTGCCACTGTGCTGCAAGAAGTAGCACCCAAAAGACCGTCGCTCTCTTTCATCCTCACTATCCCTTCCAAAAACCAGTGTAAATTATCAGTGTCTTCCTGCAACACTTGGCGATCCTGTGTGAAGGCGCCCCCCCCCCTTTCTCCTCTTCTTCTCTGGCGAGCCCAAATAAACTCCTCCTTTTGCGCTACAAGCTTTACTTTAAAGTGCCGGGAAAGCGCGTCCTTCCCGCGCCACGTTTTTAAGGACCTTGGCGCAAACTTGTCCCAAGTCCCCGCGTGGGGCGCGTCTCGCTTGGTTTGCGAGCGGAGAGGCAAGACAAAGCCGTTCCCGATCGGGAGAAAAGATACTAACAGAAGACATAGACAATCCCCGTCGTGGTTTTTTTTTTTAAACCAGTTTAGTCACTCACCAGCCCGTGCAGCCTGCCTTCCTCTTCCATACACAGGTAGCGAGAGCTGTGCACGCCCTTGATGGCCACCGTGCGAAGCGCTACTGCTCGGATCTCCAGCAAACCTGCGCGGGCGGGACAAACAAAAACCGTTGTAGGATTAATGTACTCCGTGGGAAGGAAAATTAGCCTTCGGGGAAAGGAGAGGATCTCTCTCCTCCCCCCCCCCCCCCCCCCC
>WNWU01000001.1:24250422-24264871 GCA_012654045.1 Ptyas mucosa
GACTCCCAGAATTCTCCAGCCAGCTGGCTGGAGAATTCTGGGAGTCGAAGTCCACAAGTCTTAAAGCTGCCAAGTTTGGGAACCCCTGTCTTAAAGAATCCATTTAGCAGTTGTACTCCTTTCACTTGCACATATAGCCCTGCCTTTTCATTATTATTTTTGAAATGGAACATTTTTTTTCTTTTTTCTTTAAAAAAAAAATCCCCATAAATTCTGGTGCTCGATGGATTAAGACAATCCTTTGCACGAATCTAAACAACTCCTTGAATTTCTTGATTTCTCCCCTCCCTTTTTTTTTGTTATTGGTATTCATTGATCTGGTGTAGATGTGTGTGTATGTGCTCTGTTCTAGGGGGATTACATTGTGAACTTGTTTGGCGAGGACTTGCAAATACAAAACTTGAATGAGCCAAGATGCTACTTCTCTTCCTAACCATTACCTACAATAGAGATTACAGTAGTTACTAATGACAGTTCTGATTCTTATTATTTGGTTTTGAAGCTCTCAACTCATTCTAACCATGTTCAAAATCCCAGTGTTCACACATCAAGTGTGCACCATATCTTAAATGTCTTCTTTAGAAGATGTTACACCTTTTTCTAGGATTTATCCTATGCATTCTGTAGGTAAATCTTGACCATTAAGAATGACTCCGTGTCATATGGAACTTGACCTCTAGTTGGAAGAGAAGTAGCTGTTCTGTTCTCTCTTGTGTTCTATTCATCCCCAGATTGTTTGCTCAAAAAGCCTGAAAATTGATTTCTGTTTGTAAGTTTACTTGGCTGTAAGCTTTGGCTTATATGTGCTGTTTTAGGTTGAACTAGAGATTAGTGACCCCAGATTGAGTTTACATAACTTGATTCTGGTCAGGGGAAGGAAAAAAAAAAGAGCAAGTGACTTATTTTAGCTTTCGTGAAAGGTTAATCTCGGTTATTACTTTCTAGGTCAAAGGCATTCACACTGTGTGATGGAACAAAAGGCATGAATTCAGGTACAACAGAATATTTGGAAACAGTGTTAAAAGATCCACTCTTACTATGTTTACTTATTCGTTTGGAGCGTTTATTACTCCCAAAATGTACAATAAAAATAAACATTAGGAGAAATCAAACATACATCTTTAAAAAGTAGTTCAATATATGATATGGGGAAGTGAACAGAATAATTTAATACAACAAAAAGTGGACCCCACTCAACATTTGGCAAATGCCTGGTGCAAAAGCAGAGGCCAACAGAATTTGGGTTCATTACACAGGTAGGTCCTCGATTTATGAGGACTTACCTGTGGTTCATTTGGTTACGATGGCACTGAAAAATGTGACTTGTGGCTGTTCTTCACAGTTATGACGTTTGCGGCATCCCCATGATCATGTGAGTGGCGCAGTAGACTAAGGCACTGATTAACATTCAGCTGCCTGCAATTACTGCAAGTTCTAATCTCACCAGGCTCAAGGTTGACTCAGCCTTCCATCCTTTCTAAGGTAGGTGAAATGAGGACCCAGATTGTGGGAGCAATAAACTGACTTTGTATAAATATACAAAAGTATGAAGGCTATTGCTTAATGCATTGTAAGCCGCCCTGAGTCTCTGGAGAATCCATTTTTTTAAAAAAAATTCAGATGCTTGGCAATTGGTTCATATTTAGGACCGTTGCTGCTGTCCCAGGGTCCTGTGATTACTTTTTGTGACCGTCTGACAAGCAAAGTCAATGGGGAAGCCAGATTCACTTAACAACCAGGTCACTAACTTATCAACCGCAGCGATTCACTTGACAGCTGTGGCAAGAAAGGTCATTAAATGGGACAAAACTCACTTAACAAATGTCTCACTTAGCAACAGAAATTTTGGGCTCAATAGTGGTCATAAGTCAAGAATGACCTGTATACTGGTACATTTCATTCAGATGTTGTGGTAGGATTTGATCTATCTTCTGTTTTTCTTTTTTCCATTGCCAAAGGTTCTTTGACCGCTTTAACAAGACTGTTTACTGGAAATCCAGTAAAAAGGTATTATTCAGTTTATTCTCTTGGTTTATCATTTGTACTTCCGTGTTAATTTTCAAAATGTTAATCAACAACCAATTTTCAGTAGAGAGCCCTTATTCAAGTCATTCTTTTGGCTTGTCATTTGTTTTCTGTTTAAGTTCCCTTCTCTTATAATCCACACTTTTTTATTATCCAGGATTTTTGGTTCTAATATTTCCTCATCCAGGCAAAAATTGTTTTACATCTGTCATTCCATCATTAATATTTTTTTGGATATAATCTATCCATAGAAACAGGCATCATTGGTGATATTGCTAAACATTGTAACTACTAACTTCTAACCTCTTTCTTCGAAAAACTCCTGGGGTATTTCAAATGTTATAATGTAAGTTTCATTTTATAAACCCCTGTACTAACCAAACCAATGTTAACAGACAACGATTCTTTAATTCCACAAAAGTATTAAACTCTGTATATTAACTCTTATTACTAACATTTATAACACTCGATTTCTTGGCTTAGGTGCAATGGTTCTACAAACTAGTGGTCCAAAAAATCTTATTATAAAACTTTTGAAATTATTGTTATCCAAAAGGGAATATTTCTTCTTTATTGATGAATAATGAAATATTTTTTCCATAGATTTGATAAGGAATTGGCTATGATGACTTCGGCCCCCACTCATCCCCTTACAGTTTCTTAACTAATCTTATTGCAGTATTTGTCACCATGAGTCATGGCTTAGGGACAGTCGAGGTCAAGAATTGAAGGCCAAAGGTCATCTGAAGCATCCTGCCAATGGCAGCTAGAATTGACCTTTATTTGACAAAGCAGAACTAACCAGGGATCTGAAAGAATAGTATTCAAATAGCCATCTGAACCCTGCATCTGAGCATTGCATTTGGATTGATCCTAATCAGCCTTAATTTTCTAACCAAAAATGGTTAATTAGAAGACTATTTGAAAATAAGATGAGCAGAAGTAATAACAAAAAAGACGTGGAAACTCATGAATCAAATGCTTCAAAGGTTAATCTGTTTGCTCGGATTGTACACTTGAAAGAAAATGAACCAGGCAGATTCAGATTTTGTTCAATAGACCAGGTTAAATAAACAGGCAGTAGTGTATTTGGAACCAAGGGTTGAACATTCTGCTGAGCTAATACGTCTTTGCATTACGTGGTGTGCAAGCTTAATGATTACGCCCATGTTTTTTCTGTTCTTTATGGGCTCTCGTTTTTAGACACTTGTCATTTCTTTCCATTAAAGGCTGGCTTGCGGGTCTCACCACAGTCTAAAAAAAAAATTATAAATAAATTGAATTAAGAAAGAAGAGGTTTTGTATTACTGAGACAAACCTCCATGCATTTCTGCTTGTATTCCTTTGTCACTCATACTATAGGAATGAATCCAGACACAGAATAGAATAGGATAGGATAGGATAGGATAGGATAGGATAGGATAGGATAGGATACGATACGATACGATACGATACGATACGATACGATACGATACGATACAATTCATTCGATACGATACGATACGATACGATACGATACAGTACAATACGATACAATACAATACAATTCTTTATTGGCCAAGTGTGATTGGACACACAAGGAATTTGTCTTTGGTGTATATGTTCTCTGTACATAAGGAGAATAAAATACAGTCATCAAGAATAAAAAGATACAACACTTAGTGATAATCAAGGTTACTAATAAGCTATCAAATCATACTAGGAAACAACTCAAAACAATATAAATTGAAAGATACAAGCACATGGTTATAATAATAAGTGGGAAGAGATAGATATTAGTAAAGAAAAGAATAATAATAATAATAGTAATACTGTCTTAGTAAATTGTTTGACAGTGTTGTGGGAATTAGTTGTTAAGCAGAGTGATGACATTCAGGAAAAACCTGTCCTTGTGTCTAGTTGTTCTGGTGTGCAATGTTTAAATAAGTGTGTGAAAACAGGCTGAATATTTTCAGAGAGCGCCACCACCAAATAATAATTGCACTTTGCTTTTGTAAGAGAACCCTAATAAAATTCAAAGGAGTGAGGTTATGGAACAAATGGTGGCCATAAATATTTGAAGGAAGATCTCTTCCTTTTTAAGCCAAATTTTCAGTAACCGGACAGTTGCTTTCTTTCTCAATTCATGCTGGAGATGCATCTTAAAGAGTTTAAATAACTTAGACTATCCTTTTCTTCTGTAATGTGTGTTGCCTATATGAAGCTCTTTGATACAGGCTCCCTCTGTATTGTCTTTTATCAATGATCCCATGTGTTGCCAACAGCACTGGGTGGGAGAGATCTCTTGCATTTACTAAAACGAAATGAAAGGGAAGCACACTTCATGATTCTACTCATCTGTCATTCCTTTGTCATTCACCCAGTGGCACTAAAGAGAAAAAAAAATATCAGCACATGAACTCTTGAAGCCTTCCCAAGTCTCCAGCTGTCATTAGCTTTCAGCTTATTGGGCTGATCTTATCTGCTGCAGAGTGATTGAAAGTAATTTGTTTTGGTTGGAAGTAATTTGTTTTGGAGGGTAATTAGATTATCGCTTTGGTAGTTCCTACCTGGGGATCCAGAGCTTCTCTGTTACTTGTTGCTCATTAACATCAATACCACAGAGACCTCCATCAAAGGAAGGCTTTGCAGGGCTTTCCAGTTGCAGGAGATCCATAAGGAATGTCTTATTTCTCTAGGGAGATAATAAATCTTCTGGTGTCAAATAGTCATTTCATGGTTAGGTTTATAAAAGAACCAACTGGGGGTAACCAACTCTCCTTTTTAGGAAGAGAATCTTAGGAAGAGAGCCCCAAACCTAGGCACTCCTAATCCAATACCCTCCAGATCAGGGGTGAAATGCTACCGGTTAGACCAGTTCGACTGAACCGGTAGCGGCGGCGGCACAAGGCTCCGCCCACTCACCCAGACATTGTTACTTCCTGGTTTTAACCTGATTTTAACCTGTTTTTGACCCTCTGCGCATGCGCAGAAGGCTTTGCACATGGGCAGAGGGTCCAAGCGCGCACGTGACACGCATGGAGCGTGCACTTCTGAACTGGTAGGGAAGGTAAGTAGATTTTACCCCTGCTCCAGATCTGTTGTACCACAACTCCAATAGTTGCCACCCTAGAGTTTCAGGGAGTTACAATACACATCTGGAGAGTGCCAATCTAGAAAAGGCTTTAATGGTTATCATTATGAAAGAAACCAAGTAATGAATTGGGATACATAACAACATGAAAAGAACAGACTAAATTAGAAATCGTAATTCTGGTATGGCTAAAAAGATTCATTATAAGTTCCAAAGTAGCAAAACAACTTTGTTCTATCATACTTCGCTTATTCGATTCAGTAATATTTATTTACGGAAGTATATTATTAAGAAAACCAGCAGAGATATTATCTGAAGTCAGTGGTGAAATCCACTTACCTTCGCTACCAGTTCAGGAACAGGAGTGTGTGCTATGCGCTATGCGTGCGTGGCCCTCTTCTGCACATGTGCAGATGGTAAAAAAAGGGGACGTAATGACGTCCCGGTGGGTGGGCGGAGCCTCCCGCTGCTACTGGCTTGGCGAGCCGAATAGAACCGGAGGGGGGGGATTTCACTGCTGCCTGAAGTCTTTCTCATTATCTGAGATCACAAGCACTTAATAAGGAGCAAAAATGTGTGTGTATGTTTAATGTTCTTCTATACATTTTTAATAAATTGTTGGCTTAAAATAGCCTTCTCTGCCCTAGTGCTTTCTCAATGTATTGAGATTACAATTGTCCAAATATAGAGCTATTTTCATCCTGGGAATGATGAAAGTTGTAGCTTTAGTACAGCTGGAGGCCACCAGATAAGAGAAGAGTTTATTGTAGTTGGGAGGCTAATAAATTCAAATAAATAAAGTAAATAAAAGACTGGCTGTTACTTCAGGTTATATTATCATTCACATGGAATATTTTAGAACTTTTCAAACAAGGACTGCTTGGAGGATCTGATGGTCTTAGGGATCTGTTTGTTTCTCTTGTCATTTCCAAGGAGGCTCTCCAACTTGCTGAGACTATCATTTCCATAACTCCCCAGGATGGTAATAATTGGATATTTAGTGAGTTTTGGTGAGTTTTGGTCCCAATACTTCAGGAAAGCAAATATTTGTGGACCACAATCCTCTCTATAGAGGAAATCATGGGTTCTATGTACCCATTCCTTCCATTATGTACAACATAGCTGTGACATGTAGTTTAAGCCCATATCTCTAGCTGAACATCACATAGATGCTGGCTTTCTTTCTACTTTGGTTTGTTTGTTTTAAAAGAAGGCATGCACTGCAGTTTTAGGCACATAATAGCCCACATTATGTTTGTATATATATTTACAGGATTCACCGATAAGATGAAAAACCCACTATGCAAGCATTTTATAGAACAATTCATGGTTCTAGTGGTTCTAGACATATGATAATTTTTGGATATCAGAAAGACAGACAGACAGACAGACAGATGTCATCCGAGAGTATGTCTAGAGTAGGGCTGTCAAACTCCCGGCCCATGGACTGGATGCGTCACATGTTGGCCACGCCCATGCCTGGTTTAGCAAAGGGGGGAAAGTCCCGATATGTCACATGATGCTGCCATGATGCCACGAGTTTGACACCCCTGATCTAGAGCATGTTTAGTGTAGTGGCTAAGGTGCCACAATAGAAACCAGGAAGCCATGATTTGTAGTCCCAGCTTAGGCACAAAGCCAGCTGGGTAACTTTCAGTCAGTCTCTTTCTCTCCAGGGGCAGGTTTCAAAACCTGTCGCTACCAGTTTGCTCTTGGGTGGGCATGTGCAATGCTTCTGCGCATGCGCAGAACCATCCAGGCGGGTGGCCGGACCCTCCCACTGCCACCGCTACCAGTTCACCTGATCCAGGGTGAACCAGTAGCAACCCACCACTGTTTCTCTCAGGCCTAGGAAGGAAGCAGTGGCAAACCACTTCTGAAAAGATTCACAAGAAAACTTCGAGAAATTTTGCTAGGAATCAACCCTAGCTCAAAGTGATATATATGCAAAATTGTACGTCATTAAATTACATTTATCTTTGATTCCCTGTTAGCCAATTGCTAGTAGCCCTGTAATTCTGCTCTCCCCCAATAAGCTATTTGAAAGATGCCCCACATTCCTTACCAAAAGTCTATTTAATCAGTTTCAACTCAAAAGATTTGCTCCCTTGGTCAAAGTGGGAGAGGGTTGTCCTGTATCCTCCAGTACTGTTGCTAGTATTCTCATGTGCTCCCAAGATATCTATCTTTAAAAGAATACAGCTCAGGTGCAATTCTTAGGAAGCAATGTCCTGTCTTTACCAACAATACCGCTGGCATGATGGTAAACATTTTCTTCTAAAATAAACATGGCTACTCCAAAGCAAAGCATTTGGCGCAAATAAGGGGTTGATCTCAGACCAACTTAATAATGTTTAAATCATCTCTTACAGAAAGGGTGCTTGCTTCAATCACACAGGGACAATGCCAAATTCTCCCTCTTCTTTTCTCACATGACTTTTCTCAGTTTATGTGTCAATACTCTATAGTTTCCATCTCTCTGCTCTCTCTGTTCTTTCCCCTTCTTCTGAATGGTTATTTTATTGTCTGTGCAAGTGATTGTTTCATGAGTGCCAAAACAAGAATAATAAAGACCTTTGAGGCATACAGTTAGCGGGGGTATCATTGGGGAGAAAGAATGTAATGGAAAAATGAATAAATGACCTTTTTGAAATATTCTCCTTCAGTGACCATGTGTTTTGCCTGCATAAAGCTAGTGAACACTTTAGTTTGTTTTATTTCACTTTTCTCACTGGTATTCTTAGAACGACTCCCAAAGTATTTGCTGTTGTGATAAAATTTTGCCCAAGGGTCCCTAATTTTGTTTGTTGCATGTTTCTTCAAAAACTAAAGGTGGTTAATGTGAAATAGTTTATTTTGGATGCCTCTGAATGACAGCAAACTTACACATCTCAATTTCTGATATTTTCTCAGCTAGCAGAGTTGAGAACTCAAGCCTTTATGAGTTTGATAGAATATCACCTCTTCTTCTTATAAGAGCTGCTGAAATGAGGGAAATCCTTCCTGGGTCTATTTCAGATCAGGAAGCAGAAGCATCCAGGGAGGCTGCAGAAGGATGAAAGTTGTATAATAGAAGCAGAAATATCCTCCATCAAAAGAAGACAATGAACTCTCTCTGGTCTATATTGCCTAAAATATAGATATCCTTCTCAATGCAGTGACTGGTGAAGAGCTCTGTGGTAAACTTAAAGCGAACGAAAGCAAATGCTAGTGGTCTTGAAGAGATGGCTGCACTTATTGTCTTAGCACAATTCTCAAAGAAGACTGAAGCTATTCTTCAAACTCCACCTCTTGAGAATCTAGAAATGGTGCATTATTTTCTAGATATCTGTACCCATCTTCTGCAACAGATTCCTAATTATGGAGAAATTTCAGAACTATTGCACCTGCTCTCTAGAAAAAGAATCTGATGGTACAGATCTGTGAAGGTGAGTCTCCATTTCAGCAACATAAATGAACTATGTTATCCCCAAAGGACTGTATCTGACTTACTATAATCGGAAGTAACAAAGGACTGTATCTGGCTTATTATAAGTGAATGTACCAATTTCTATTATAAGTGAATGTACCAATTTCTGTGGTGTCTTTAAGGTTTTATTTATTTATTTAAAACATTCATGCCACTCCTATAGGAAAGAATGTCATTTTGCCACAGACTGAAGAACGTGGATTAAGGGAGTTTATTGCATATGCCAGTCATTCATTTTCTTCTGTCTATAGGGGTTGTTTACACATTAAAGATGAAACTTTAGAATAGGGTAGTCTATAGAACTTTTTAATGTTTAATCTATGGGGAAAATCAACTTGTGCTGTGAATGGATGACCCACCATTTATGCTTCAACTAAATTAAACCACCTTTTTACCACCTCACATTCAGCATTGTAGTAGGAGATTTCAACATATATTTTTGCTACTCAGTGCATTTCTGGGGAAATGAATGGAGCTGGTTCCTTTTTACATCTTCTGTGACCTGAGTCAGAATCAAAATAATTGGTAGAACACTATCTTCACCAGGCTGTTGATTTTTTTTTAATGCTGGATGCTGAAGTTTTATCATCAAAAGAATTCTGATTTGTTTTCAGTGAACCACTTTGCTCACAAGATAGACTTGGATGTATGGATTGATCAAATAGTGACAAATAATTCCTGCTTCATTACAACCATTTAAGCAAGGTGCTGCTAAACTTTCTGTCTCCAATAATATCTTAGTATGGAATGAACATCTAAAAGTAAAGCATGCAGATTGTTGTTTTTTAAAAAAATGTATTTATTTCTTTGCAAACAAACTATATAACAACATATAGATCGTGGTGAGAATCTTACACAATACATTATCTTCAGTCCAAATATACAAATAAGAAATAAAAGCTATGCTAACCTTATCCTCTTTAACACGCAGATTGTTAAAGTTAACTTATAAGACACCATGATGTTTTACAAGCCAAATGTCTTCTACATGTTTAGTTTCACTGTCCTAATGTAGACTCAAGATGTGGAACACTTTGTCAAGAACTGTGATGTTCAGGTGAATTATCATTGTTTTGCACGAAGATCAGTTGCTTGGGCTTTTTCTGCTACTATCTCATCTTTGGATCTAAACAATAGCATTGCTTGGATCTAAACAATAGCATTGCTATTCTTTAATGTGCTTACTTGTTGATTCTTTTTTTTGTCCTACAAGGAGGAAATTTTGTAGCTATGCATTTCAGCTGATGGCGTTGTCACTTTACTGTAGGAATTTCTGCTTGTTTTGGATACATTTGTGAAGTGGAACCAAAGCAAATATACCTTGCTGGACACCGTGGGGATCTTTTCAATGTGTGTCCACCTTCAGGTTGCGGAATACTTTCCTTTCCATTACCGGTGAAACCTGGTATATAACATACCGTCATAATAAAATGACTTTGGGGGATTTGTTTTATTTTTATTATTATGAAAGATAGATCAATAGATGATAGATGATAGATAGATAGATAGATAGATAGATAGATAGATAGATAGATAGATTATTTATTTATTGGGATGAATTGTATTTATTTATTTTATTTATTTATATTTATATGGCGCCCTTCTCCGGAGACTCAGGGCGGCTTATAATGCGTTAAGCAATAGCCTTCATACTTTTGTATATTTATACAAAGTCAGCTTATTGCCCCCACAAACCGGGTCCTCATTTTACCCACCTTAGAAAGGATGGAAGGCTGAGTCAACCTTGAGCCTGGTGAGATTAGAACTCGCAGTAATTGCAGGCAGCTGGATGTTAAATGCTGCCTTAATAGGAGGCATTAGCCTGCTACGCCACTCAGGCTCCTTTGTATGTATTTGTTTGTTTGTTTATTGCCAGTTTGGTCTAGTGGTGAAGGTGTTGACCTAGGAACCAGTGAATTCTAGTCCTGCCTTAGTCATGAAACACTGGCCAATTGATTTTGGGCCAGTCCAGGGGTGAAATGGTACTGGTTTGGACCAGTTCAGCCGAACCAGTAATGATAGCGGCGGGTGGTTCAGAGAACCAGTAGTGACGGTAGTGTAAGGCTCCGCCCATCCACCTGGTGGTCGTTACTTCCTGATTTTATTTTATTTTATTTATTTATTTTATTTTATCGGCCGCCCTTTGTCCACAAGGACTCAGGGCAGCTCACAGCAATAGCAACAAGTCCAAATTAAAATTCAAACAATAAAAGAAACTAAAATTCCCATTAAAACCCCATTCAGTCCAGGAAGGTAAGTAACCTGTTTTTTACCCTCTGCACATGCACAGAAGGGTTTGTGTATGTACAGAGGGTCCAAGCGCACATGTGACGCGTACACTTCCAAACTGGTAAGGAAGGTAAGTAAATTTCACCTCTGGGCCAGTCCCTCTCTCCCCACTTCATTTTTATGGGGAAAATAGGAGAAGAGAAGGTATGGTCGCCACCTTGAGAAAGGTGAGATTAAAAAAAAAACCCTCCCAAAAAATATCATATAGCTAACATTTAATAGGCAACTTAGGCAACTTTCAGCTGAAAATGCAATAATTTTTCTCCAACACCATTATTGATACAGGCTGCGATATTAACCCCCGGTGTGTGGTACAATGACCCTAATGACATGACAAGGATATTAACCTTTGTGCTCCCAACCCATGTCTTGTGGCAGAGGCCACCGCTGCTACGGATTATTTCTTCACCACATGAAACTGCAAACAAATGTCACCCTTTTGGAGGAAAAAAACAAATGTGAAAAGAGTTTTCTAGCTTTGGGAAAAAAGGCTTGCACTACACTATTCTCTAACGTGGTTACTTTGCATCCAGTCAATGCGTTTTCTATCAGAAGTATAAGGCATGTCCCAAAATACAGAATACAAAGCTGGGGGGGGATGCAGAGTATTCCCAAAGAGGGAATCAATGGAAGCTTTTGGCATTTCAGAAATTGTAAAGTGCTACTATACAAAATAACAAGGATAATTTAATGTTTGCTGGCACCATTTTTAGAAAAGGTCTATTAAAAAGGTTCTTTTCATCAGAAGTAAAAAAAAGGAGAGGGAGGAGTTAAATGGCAAACTCTGTAAAAGATGAACATGCTCCTTTGAATCGCTACTCTTTTTTCTATTAAAAGGTTTATAATTCACATAATTCTAGCTTTGAACATCAGAGCTCTTATTGCTCAGCTACTCATCAGGTGTAACCGAGAAAGAATATATTAAATGTTTTTCATCCTAAAAGTGCAGAGCCAAATGCAATACATTTTCCATTACTTTTACCAGTCTAACAGTCCTATCGGGTAAGCTGGAATGAGAAATAACAACTGGGCAAAACCTGAATTGAATGAAATTTTTTATTCCAAATATTTTTTTTATTTGAGCCTTTGGCAATTACTGGGGAAGGATGGGAGCCAGTGGTGGGTTGCCCCTGGTTTGGACCGGTTCGCAAGAACCGGTAGTAAAATCGGCGGGAGGCTCCACCCACTGACCTGGACGTCATCATAAGAAAGCATGTGCACGCAAGCAGAGCAAGCGCTCGAGCACGGGCACAATACGAACCAGTAGTAAAGGTAAATAGAACCCATCCCTGATGGGAGCCATAGCCAAATGTACTTGAAAAATACCAGTTTGGAGAAAACTACTCTAATCAATTCGATTTTTATAGCATTTACTCAGTTTTCATTTGTATTTGTTCCTACTACTAAAGATGAAGGACATTTAACAAGTTTTCTTTTCTTTTCTTTTCTTTTTTTGTAGTTGCTAAGGGCATGTCACACCACTAAGGTGGCCATGGCTTTGAATTTAAAACTTTTTCCTTGTCCTTACACCTTATTGTAATTATCTCAACTACCAGGCAGCTTGAATCATTTGATGATTTTTTAAAATCCTGCCCTGATTATGTTAGTTCATATGGCTTGCTCTTGAGCAGTCAAAAAACAAATGTTCAGTTTCTTTTTTTAATGTGCCTGTTGTAAGCCATTGTCAGGTTTTAGCATTATACACTGTCCTCTCAATCTTTTGTAGAAATTGATCATCTACAGGTAGTCCTCAACTTACAACCACAGTTGAGCCCAACATTTCTGTTGCTAAGTGAAACATTTGTTAAGTGAGATAATCCCATGTTATGACCTTTCTTCCTGCAGTTGTTAAGTGAATCGCTATAGTTGTTAAATTAATCAAAATGTTGTTAAGCGAATCTGCTTTCCCGTTGACTTTGCTTGTCAGAATAACATGACCCTGGGACATTGTAACCATCATAAATATGAGTCAATTGCCAAGCACCTGAATTTTGATCACATGACCGTGAGGGCTGCTACAACAGTCAGAAGTATGAAAACTGGTCATAAGTCACTTTTTTCAGTGTTGCTGTAATTCTGAACAGTCATTAAATGATCCGTTGTAAGTTGAGGTCTACCTGTAATTCTTTTCCTTGTCATCATTCTTTTCTTGTTTTTTTTCTTCCAACATTCATGTTTTGTTTCCTGCACATCAGTCGTGGGTTTCACTTACTTTCGCTACTGGTTCGGAACTGTGAGCATGCGCACGCCCTTCATTTGCACATGGCGCTTCTGCGCATGTGGGCTGGTGGGTGGAGCCTCCCGCCACCATTACTGGTTTGCCCGAACCAGGGCAAACCGGTAGAAACCCACCACTGCTGCACATCCAGTTCAGTTTTCAACTTGCATCAATGCTTATTCTTGGCTATCTTTTACATTATCAGTCAATGCATCCTTTTTTTGTGTGACTGTTTGATTCGAAGTAAACCACCTCTGTGGGTCAGGCATTCTCTTATCCATAACACTATGGGGATATAGTGCGTAGTGAACAGTCATCAATTTTCTTGTTTTATGGTCCAAAGTGCCCAGTTCAGTTTGTGTCCAGTGAATAATATCATATCACAGATATGGTGGTGGCTTTGATGGTGTTTCCAGTATTCAATTTTGTTCTTTAGCATTTTTTGTACCATTTATTTATGCCTGCTTGCCTGCATGATTTCTGGAGATGTGTGTAGAATTCCTATCAATTTTTGAATATTTTTTTAAAAAAATAAACAAGATGTGTTCCTCCTTCTCCTTCTCCTTCTCCTGTCCTTGCTGCTAATGGAGTCTCAGGAATGTTTGCAATGGCAAGAAAATGGAGCATTTAATTGCTACTTACTATCAGTATGTCAAGACATGACTAAAGTGTTAAGAAAGGAACGATGTGAGAAACTTAGCATCTCCGTCTGATGTTTTACATGTTTGTATTTGCAGCTGATGTATGTAATTCAATTATCAAGGATATGCATTGTTAGAAGAACAAATTCAGAGGCATCCTTTATTTAAACAGTAGATTCTATCTCGATCATGGTATAGCTAAGTGTTTCTTGCATTTCATATAATGCATTTTCTTTTGAATCCTTGTTTTCATTGGAAAAAAAAGACAAGCAAAATTTGTGGACTTTTATTTTCAGGTAGCTACATTTTACATATACTGACAGCTTTTTCTACCCACTAATTCCCTACAATAAACAATCTGACTATTCTTGTGGTTTCTCAAGCATAGAGTAATTGTGTAAATGGATATACCAAATCATCATTTATTTTACAAAATAGATATTGCAGTTTCATGACTCACCAAAATCCCACCAATGGTACTAAAATATGCATTGTTCAGTTTATTTATTTATTGTCGTACTGACAGAAGCATGATGCAGTGATGCATTTATTATCTCTTGCTTTTCTACTAATACCTAAAGTGATGTAACAAAGCATCTAATTTAAATCTCTTTTTTATAGTTTATATTGCTTTCTTGCAATATCTCTTCAAACCATTTTTGACACTTTTAAATGCCTTTGAGTTAAATCTCTCTCTCTCTCTCTCTCTCTCTCTCTCTCTCTCTCTCTCTCTC
>WNWU01000001.1:24268064-24319033 GCA_012654045.1 Ptyas mucosa
CTCTCTCTCTCTCTCTCTCTCTCTCTCTCTCTCAGCCCAGGTCACCTCACAGGACTGTTGTTATGGGGAAAATAGGAAGCCAGAGTGTGTTTGGTATCTTTCGGTTGACCAAAAATAAAAGTATGCCAAAAATCTAAAAATAACACTGTTAAAAATAAATGATATTAAAACTTAGTAACACTGAACAACCGGTTTCGTTCATGGTAATAACATTAACTACAGTACTTCAAGTTTTTCATTGTGAAAAAGTCCTTTCATATAAGCAAAAGTGTCCATTTAACCTTTTCCTGTATTTGTGCTTGATGTGAGGTTTTGAAATCTCTCTTAATCCACTGCCAAATGTCCAAATAAAGTTTAAAGGATGTCAGGAAGTATTCCAGAAAGCTTATTTTTTCTGACTATTAGTCATACTGTAGTACCTTCTCATACATTGCCTATTGCTATAGTCTTTACTTGTTGACTATTCTTTGTTTTGAACCCTTAGCTTCACTTGACTGCCCTGTTTGCTCATTCACACCATTTCAAAGATGTTAAAGAGCGTGATTTGATGTTGTTTGTATCCATTAGCATTCTCCAGTTCCAACTGTCTTCTAATCAGGCTACCTCTGAAGTACAAATCAATCCTCCAGCAGCTTAAAGGAGTCTGTTAAGTGTCAAAGTCACTTAGGAAAACACCCTGATTCCCAGTGAATTCCTGTTTGCGCCTCTCTCTCTCTCTCTCTCTCTCCCTCCTTCCCTCCCTCCCTCCCCCCCTCTCTCTCTCTCTCTCTCCCCCTCCCTCCCTCCCTCCCCCTGGCTTTCTCCTTTGTCGTCGTCTTCTTTCCTTCTCTACAGCTACATGTGTTTGTTTCCAGTGGTTCCAAAAAATGTATTGGGAAGGTTAGCTGATGATCAACACAGCTGCTTAATGTCAAATGATGCACAGCGGGTCACCCTGAAAGAGCATGAAGTTTAACCCACCTGGGGAAATACTTCTAAGCCAGTCCCTGGGGTGGTGATAGACCCTTTGAGAATGTTTAGACTCTAACATTTATCTGGAAAGAGATTATTAGGAGAAACATATTATTACACAGCCTTGAATGATGGACATTCCACATGTGAGTAGGAAAAGCTGGTAAAAATGCTTCCCAAGACTGCCATAATCACATTATATTCAACAAATGTGTGTCAAACACTTTGTGAAATTGATACTGGCTGAAAGGTGGTAGTTCTAGAAATCCGTTTTTGCTTTTTACAAAGCAAATTTATGAAGGTTCATTTTGACTGGATTTTTTTTAAAATAACCTCAAGCTAATTAAGGATCTGAGCATTTTAGTAACTAACTTCTGAAGGTCAGGAAGCATTTAATTAATACTTTAGAAATCCTAGAATAATCACTGACTTTTCAAAACAAGTTTTCCATAAATAAAGTATTTCTACTCCATAAAGTACATTTACCTACAGTATATCTGGTTCATGAATCACCTTTTTTCCCCCAGTCTGCACCAATCACTAATGCAGAGAATTATCAGTAGCTTTACTGACATTTGCAAGGCAAAAGATATACAGAAATGATCAAGTATACTTTAATATAGAAGCACATTGCCAATAATGTGAAGAGTGGATGGTATCTTTCTTTCTTTTGACTTCAGGGAGAAATATTATGTTGCATTTTGGTAATCAAAAGAGGACACATGAATGCAACAAAACACTAACAAGGAAGTGAAGGCACATTTGGGCTCCACTCATATTTTCATGGACCACTTCAAATATTTGCTCAAAACTTGCTCTCTTTTGGTAAAATTCCAATGGGAATTGGCTTCTGGATTTTGCTGGTGGCCAAAAGTGGGAAGAATACAGCTGAGTTCATATTTGCTTAAGTACACAACATGGGTGGGCTGCATGTGACATAAAACCCTCAACCAGGTAGGTCACTTGCACAATTGAGTAGAAACAAATTGCTTGTTGGCACCTGATATTTACAACAGGCCAGTGCAGCTGTTTTGCACATCCAACCTATTAGCGTCACACTGCACTGGACATAAGCAGCTTGCATCTGCTTAATGTCAATCATGATGACAATATGGGAGCGATGAAATACCTTTTCTCCTTTTACTTTCTTTCCCCATTACTAAGACTACAGCATTTAGAGAGAAATGATTAAAAGTGCGTATATGGTTGGGCTATCTCCTAGTCCATAGCATAACAGGAGAGTTTTAGAGAGAAGTCTAACTTTATATATCCCATAAATAATAAATAAATAAATAATTTTATTTCTATACCGCCCTTCTCCCGAAGGACTCAGGGTGGTGTACAGCCTATTCAAAGCACAAAGACAGACATCAATTAAAAATAATTAAAATTATTAAATAATTTCGGCTCAATTTAAAACCCCCAAAATTTAAAACACCCAATTTAAAATCATTACATTGATAGCCTGGCCTGGCGGAACAGCAGGGTCTTGAGGGCACAGTGAAATACACGGAGGTCGGAGATCTTACGCATTTCCGGGGTAGTTCATTCCACAGGGCTGGGGCTCCCACAGAGAAGGCCCTCCCCCTGGCTGTCGCCAGCCGACATAACTT
The DNA here is from genome assembly GCA_012654045.1 of Ptyas mucosa. Taxonomy (NCBI): domain Eukaryota; kingdom Metazoa; phylum Chordata; class Lepidosauria; order Squamata; family Colubridae; genus Ptyas; species Ptyas mucosa. Next base: position 24,270,629 of record WNWU01000001.1, read on the forward strand.
GCCATCAAAACTTTGTTGCCCCATGGTACGGAATTTTAAAATAATGTCCTTGCTTTGGCCACCTCAACCTCACCTTGATTTATGTGAATATATAAATTCAACTTTCCAAGAATCATTGTAAATAGAGGTCTCAGGATGGATGTCAAGAGTAATGGATTCTGGGAAAATTTATCAAGATTCCTCACTATATATTTCTACGTTTTAAAATTTACCCCCCCCCTCCTCCCCGCCCAAAAAATTAAGGGCACTTTTTGATTCTGCCTATGTCTTTGTTGCTTGTTCCTTATTAAATAGCTAGGCTCTTCTTATTGTTCATCTTCTCATTTGTTATTATTGTCAATGTTATTCTTTTCATGTTTTTTATAGTATTGCATCTGCTTTTTTGGCAGAATTCTTTCCCAGGAAAGGAAGCAGCTATATATAAACACATAGATGGCAAAGCCTGCGTAATAGTTACCATTTCAGGATACAATGCTTGAAGAAGAGGGAAAAATCCTTAATAATTTGAGAAGTGACCCGTACTGAGTAAGTGTCCTCACACATCAAAAACAAGCAGGCAGCAATGCAAGAAAACTACCAAAATTGGTTCCAATTATGTCTATGCCCTTTTCCAGAATGTGTCAAGAGTCTTTTGCAGGGGTGAAATTCAGCAGGTTCTGAAAGGTTCTGGAGAACCAGTAGCGGAAATTTTGAGTAGTTCAGAGAACCGGCAAATACCACCTCTGGCTGGCCCTAGAGTGGGGTGGGAATGGAGATTCTGCAATATCCTTCCCCCAGGAGTGGGGAGGGAATGGGGATTTTGCAGTATCCTTCCCCTGGAGTGCGATGGGAATGGAGATTTTGCAGGATCCTTCCCCTGCCATGCCCACAGAACCAGTAGTAAAAAAAAATTGGATTTCACCACTGGTCTTATGGTGATTGGCAGAAGTATTCCCTTTCCTTAAGGTAGTAAAGAATTATCCTGCTGGATCAGCCCAATATTTCCTCTGACCTAATTTATTAATCCTATAGTGGCCAACCAAATGTTGGCATTACCAGGCAATATGTGATTGGTGATAGCAATGGTGTCTGCAACAAACCACAGTGATGCCAAAATATCATGCCTATGATGACATCAACCCACAACCCATTTCATACATGATTCATATTCAATTGTGTTGCTGTACTTGTTATACTATATTCTATATTGTCCTTTCTTACCCAACTCAAATGGATACTGGCTATAATATAATGCTGTCATGGCCAGGGATAATTGATAGTTGTATCCTTCATGATTATTCAAACCCCATTAAAGTTATCCGAGTCATTATATCTTGTAGAAGCAAATCCTATAGTTTAATGACAGATGCCTGGAGAAAGATTTCCTTCTACGTGTTCCAACTCCCCCATCAGTTACAGAATGCACTCCGGTTCCAGGGTTAAGGCACCATGTGTTGGTTGATCACAATTTAGGAAATTTTGGAAGTGGAGCTTCCTGAATGGTGGGGGCTTTTTGAAAGGAGAATTCCCAATGTGTTTCCTTTAATGGGGGAGCAAAGCAGCCATAAAGAAATGTTGGAAGAAATTGACTTTTGTTCATGTACAGAATCCCATTTCTGAGTTAAGTTAATGACAGAAGTACTTGATGAACCAACTTGTCCCCTGTTCTCATTTATGTGAAATGAGTCAACTATATACAATGTGAAGTACCTGACAAGTTATTTTGCAATGTCCTACACATTTTACACATCTCTTCTACCCTTACTCTTATCTTAATTAAAACACTTCCCTCTGGTTTTCTGTAGAATATTCTCTTTAACAATTTAACAACTATAATTATATATAGTGTAGTTTAGTGAGGTAGTTAAAAGCTAGAAATCAGGACACCATAGGTGACTTTGTGCTAGTTATTCCCTAGGAAGAAAGCAACAGCAAATAATTGCAAAATATTGTCAACCAAGAAAGTTGGGACTTGTTTTTTTAAAAAAAAAATTTGATTTATATGCCGCCCTTCTCCAGAGTCTCAGGGCGGCTTACAATGCACTAAGCAATAGCCTTCATACTTTTGTATATATTTATACAAAGTCAGCTTATTGCCCCCAAAATCTGGGTCCTCATTTTACCTACCTTAGAAAGGATGGAAGGCTGAGTCAACCTTGAGCCTTGGTGAGATTCGAACCTGCAATAATTGCAGGCAGCTGATGTTAATAACAGGGCTTTAGACCACTGTACTATCCAAGGCTCTTGTTGATATAGCTATCAGGAAGAAAGACTGACTTGAGGGCAGAAAAAGGTTATAGACTAGATATATGCTACATATTCATGTCAATCACAAAGACAATTGTGTATGTCTTTAACAATCAGTTTGTAAAAGCCCCTGCATCCAAGATGTATCCATGATACAAGGAATGGGTCTTATCATCCAAGACGTCATTTGTCAGTTTGTCAGACCAATGATCTTCTGAAGATGTAATTAGCACATCTAAAGTCTTATACATTGTTGGCTCCATCTTCTTTAAAAGGAACTTGTGCTTCCAGTTTTCAGTGGTATGAACTCTACAAGCTGTCATGATCTCTAAAAATCATATGTCTTACAGTCCCAGGTCACCCATCCCTGATGTAAGATTATATTGTTTCATTCAAAATTTGGTTTCATCTAAATATCTGGCAGAAATTTCCTGCAAGCATTGCCTGAATTGGCAGTTTATAGAATTGTCTCCCTGGGATTAACTCCCCAGGTTGAGCTGTAATTTCTAAAGCATGGGTGTCAAACTTGATTGTGTCAAATGATGTATTGTGATGTATTGTGATGTTTTTTGCCTTTGGGGTGGGTGTGATTTGTGTGTGATGCATCCAGCCCGTGGATTGCCAGTTTGATAGGCCTGTTCTAACGCATTTTTGTTATTAGTTGTGAAGTCATGTCCGACCCATTGCGACCCCATAGACAACGTTTCTCCAGGCCCTCCTGTCCTCTACCATTTTCTGGAGTCCATTTAAGCTCATGCCTACTGCTTTAGTGACTCCATCCAGCCACCTCATTCTCTGTCATCCCTTTCTTCTTTTGCCCTCAATCTTTCCCAGCAGTAGGCTCTTCTCCAGTGAGTCCTTCCTTCTCATTAGGTGGCCAAAGTATTTGAGTTTCATCTTCAGGATCTGGTCTTCTAAAGAGCAGTCAGGGTTGATTTCCTCTAGGGCTGACCTGTTTGATTGCCTTGCAGTCCAGTGGGCATAACATTACTGAAATTAGGTATCCTATATTGTGCCTTGGTTTGGCTTCAGCTGATGCTTAATAAATTTAATAATTACTTAAATGAACTGTTATACTATGCTATTCAGAAAGGGGTTTAACTTTTTCTTCTAGAAGGTACTTTGATTCTAAATAATTTCACATTTAACATTTCTTTCTATTTTTACAAGTTTTCACCCAATTTATTTAGGGTGGCGGTGGGGCAACTTCTTTCATTTTCAGGTTTACATGAAGGTGAAAATCTTGTTAAAATAAGATGGCACAGCTCTTGAATTGATTTATTTCTATCTCTTTATAATGTTTACAAAAATATTTGTATGGCATATTTTGAGATAAAAACTACTCTTTAGCCATATTTCCTACACTTATAATATTGTCCAATATCAATCATGTAAAATGCCTAAAAGTACAGACTCTACCTGTAAGTTTAAAACATTTAAGGAAATAGCCAAGCAGAAAAAGTGAGAGAATATTAGAGTACTCCTTATAGTAGTGCAAAGCTTTGTGTTATAAATTGTATGTAAAGGCAAAGGTAAAGGTTTACCCTGTCCAGTCATGTCCAGCTCTAGGGAGCAAAGCTCATCTCTGTTTCTTAGCAAAGAGAGCCAGCATTTTCTGAAGACACTTCTATGGCCATGTGGCCAGCATGACTATACACAGAGGCACATGGAAAGCTGTATTGTATCTATCTTTCTTCATTAAACAAAAGGACCTACTGAATAAGTGTGCATAGGATAATTCTGGGAGCCATTTTAGAAACCAACAGTGCAGGCATGTCTACTTACTATTACTATTAATCTTTTCATCGTTCCTATCACCCATCTTCTCCCACTTATGACTGTATGACTGTAATTTGTTGCTGTATCCTTATGATTTATATTGATGGTTTCCTAGTATGATTCAATTGCTTATTTGTACCCTATGACTATCATTAAGTGTTGTACCTTATGATTCTTAACTAATGTATTTTCTTTTTATGTACACTGAGAGCATATGCACCAAAGACAAATTTCTTGTGTGTCCAATCACACTTGGCCAATAAAGAATTATATTGTATTGTCTACTTACAATAAGGGGCAAATGTGTTTACAATTAGACTAATTCCATCAATTCCATTCAAACTGACTTTTGAATTAGAAAACATTGGATTCTACAGGAAGTAAAGCAACCATACGAGAGTACTAAATATTTTTGAACTGCAAAATAATTTTACTTTTTTTCTCCAGCTGTTGATGAAAGAATGTCAACCAAATGCACAATGTCCATTGTAAACATGTATCTATTTATTATGCATTTAAATGTGCACAGCACATACACCACGATATTGAACAACACCTGTATAAAACTACAGACAGATTTGGTAAATGATGAAATCTCATAACATTGATATAAAAGTTTTACAATGTTATCTGAACATTACAATATAAACCACCTCTGACCACATTAAGGGTGAGTTCATCATTTGGCAACTGAAAGGAAAACAAATGTGATTTAAAATGCACCCATGAGCTGTATCAATTATTTCAGAAACCTAGAAATATTTGGGGTATTCAGATTATGCATTGTGCAGATAAACATCCATACATTTTAAAAAGGGAGAGAAAGAATGAAAGAGAATAAAAGAAAAGATACAGAGATATCCCACACTGCACAGAAATATTCTAGCATCCCACAGTCTTGAGTTCACTTACTTAAGACTGGATTGCATGAATTTATTTTACGTATGTTTGCATGAACAGCAGCTAATCAGGCCCTGCTGTTCTCTAATCTCATTTTATGATGAATGATTGTGCTTAACCTTGGAATTGGTTCATTTTCTCCCAAGCTTTCTTTGAATATTCAAAAAGAAAAAGGAGAAATGGAATGGGAAAAGTTCTTTTCTTAGTTAGTCTCTCCATTTTTCAAGTAAAATATTACATGATGGACTCAATAAAGACAGGAAAAGCCAGTTGTAGGCATCATATTAACTCAAAATAATGCATTGGAACATGGTCATGAGATTCATTTCTGTCCCTTTTGTCTCTGCTGTGGATTGCTCATATTCAAAGAGAGCAAAGCCTTTGCCTGAAAGGGGATAAGACACTGGGAGAAAGTACTGTAGAAATATGCAAACAATCTTGAGTTCAATTATTTTTTAACTTAAAACAACCAGAATCAAACTTGAAACACACTTTTCAAATGTCATCAGAAGTAGTCTAGCCTCAAATGGACTCTTTTTTCAAGTTTCATGTAGCCTTTTTGGGAAAGCTTCTACTGAAGAGTTCATTTCAGGCTCCACACTTCTCTATTGAACTCAGTATTGGTGTTCCTAGCATACTTCTATTGGCTAGCAGCAGAAATGGGACAATTCCCATTTGTATCTAGATACAAACTTGAAGAAGTTTGTAATGGTTCTTCCCAAAAGGGGAAATTCATATTCCTAAATTCTAATCTCACTCCTATTAGCACTGCTGAGTAGCTTTATTCTCCCAGGTCATCCATTAATACAGTACATAAAAATATGCAAGTCATTCATAATGTGTAATATAACAGTAGCATTTTTTTTTTCAAATACAGGAATGTTAAAAAAAAAAAAAAGAAAGAAAGCTGAATTCATTTTTGCTGTGCCTTGGAATTTTGATGATGACTTAATTTACCGAGTATGTAAACATTCCTTCAGATTATAGCCCTTCAATACTGAATTCCTCAGAGAAGGTCACAATCTACCATGGCTTCTATCACTACTGTAGAAAAAGGATACATTTACATGAAACGTTACCTTAGGGCAGGAGTGGGTTCTACTTACCTTTACTACCGGTTTGCAATGGGAGCGTGCGCATGCGCAGATCACCAAATATGATGTCAGGGCAGGTGGGCGGAGCTTCCCATCATTTTTACTACCGGTTCTCAAGAACCGGACAAAACCGGGAACAACCCACCACTGCCTTAGGGTAATAATTTCTGAAGTGATTTCAGTCTTACTTTTAAACTTAAAAATTGAAGAGGAGATTGAGAAATATCAAAGGATAGAAAGATAGCAATCTCCAATAAGATGAAGGGGGCTTGCTTCACTTTCCTTTCTATAACAAGGAAAGTATACCAAGTAATTACCAGAGTTATTACTTCAGGTTGGAAGAAATGCTGCATATTGATTCAAAGCAGCATATAAACGATCTAAGGCTAAAACATCTTGAAATGTACTAACTAGGAGTTATTCTCCCAGGATAATTTAAGAGTTGGATAGATCTTAAAATTTGCTTCACTCACTAGTTACTCATAGCATATCAAACTCGGGATAAAATTGGCATCGTTCTTGATAGTGGATGTGGAATCATGGTCACTTAGAGTTTGCCCTATGAAATAAAGATCCACAATGATAATTCTTGTGCATTCAAGTAATTTCTGTGTTTAGCATGATAAATATAACCCCGTGTTTCATTTTAACACCCAATCTTAGGCATTGCTAAAGGCACTTCTGCTTGCAACATGGCTGCATAAAGGACTCAAAGGACCACATACTCAACCATTTGGAGAGAAATACAAAACTCCAAAACTAGGAGAATACATGGCCCCTCGAAGCTTGCAGTTTGGCCCATAAATACTTCTAAAAATGGTTATGACATTGTAGTGATTAACGTGGCAAATTGTTAAACTGGAAAAAATTCATATTCATTATATTTCATTGTGATAATTCGAATTAAGTAAAATTTAGCTCTCTTATTTCTTCCCTACTATTGAAATATGACCTTCAGTGTACCATTTAAGGGACAACTAACATCCAATTGTTAATAAGCAATGAGCTCTGGTGGCTCAGCAGACTAAAGCAACGTAACTAACTGTTATTAACATCAACTGCCTGCAATTACTGCAAATTCAAATCCCACCAGGCTCAAGGTTGTCTCAGCCTTCCATCCTTTCTAAGGTAGGTAAAATGAGGACCCAGTTTGTGGGGGCAATAAGCTGACTTTGTATAAAATATACAAAAGTATGAAGGCTATTGCTTAACGCATTGTAAGCCGCCCTGAGTCTCCGGAGAAGGGCGGCATATAAATGAAATAAAATAATAATAATTTAAACAAACCTGAGATAGGAGATATTCCCCCCAAAAATTGTTTTCTGTATTGGAACTTGGCAGCCCACAGACTCCCAGAAGCCTCTTTTACCACAACTATTGCAACTTGGTGATACAATTTCCCAGCATTTTAAGGCAGGAAACATATGGAAGCTATACCATAAATCTTGAATAAGGGTTAACATCTTTACTAAATTAATATCCCTGTCCTTCCAAAAGTTCTACTCTAACTTAGGGAATGTTATCTAGGCCTACATATGTGACAAAGCCTTTCCTGCTTTGCATCATGACTCTACCTATTGCAGTCTTCACTTCTCATAAGGACTTTCCAAAGGTTGTCAAGATATAGTTTTTCAGTCCTATTTCAGATCCTGAACTTTGGTCATGAGTTTGTAAAATTCAGAATTCACAGAGAACTCTGGATAGTTTAAGAGCAGTTACTTCTACACTGCTCTTCTTAACTGCACCAAAGAGAAGCAGAGCCCATGTAAGTCTGAACCTTGGGCATACTCATGCATGTTGCACTAAACCATGGTTTAGTATTACATCCCTAAAGCCTTGATTTCTCTCTGCTAATATGTATCACAAAGGGACCTTCATACATCTCTCTCCAGTCATAGGTCTAGCCATCACTTTTATGATGGGGGCAATATAGCCACATCATAAGTATTGAGAATCTTACAGAGTCCAAGCAAAAAGCAGAGGCCATTCTTATAATGAATTATGAGAATTTTCCCTGAATGAGGGAACTTCACCAGACTTCCTTATAGCAGAGGTAAGAACTTTTAAAGTCTGATTCCACCATACAGTAATTGCCGTCTCCCCCAAATGGCTCCCAAGTAGTCACACACACACACACACACACACACACACACACACACACATCCAATTTGTAAAGGGGTGGTAAAATGTGAGGACATATTTTAGCTGAGCATTAAAAGTGATATCAAAATAAATTTAGTGATTGAGCATCTGGGTTTTTTTAAAGCAGAATGCCCTAGCTTTATATCTGCTCTGCTTAATAGGATTATATCTAGCTCACGACAGGAAAGATCTCAGTTCCAGGAGATCCACTGCTAGCCAAGATAGCCAATAGGCTGGATAGAACAAGAGCTGATCTTGATATAAGTCAGCTTTCTATTCTTCTGTCATGCCAAGGAAAGAGACAGACTGTAATCAAGTGCCTGATCTATGAGCACTCTAAATGAGCTTGGTAGGTGAGGTGGGGAAAAAGATGTGCTAAAAGAAATCCCATTGAAATAAATAGAAGTAGGTGAAGGATTGTGGTCTAAACTAGCCCCACCCAAATGAAATCATTGAGTTCATTTCTAAATCTGCATGGCAGGTAATCTGCCAGCATAGCAGCAAAATAATAAGTTGGTGGATATGATCTCCAGATAGCTGAGTAGTTATCCTAATAACTCCAGTGCCTCATTTCGGGATAAGCTCTTACCAATATCTGCCTTCAGCTCCCATTATGATTTTGAGATCTGTCTTCTACAACGTGACAAAGGCCATGTTTCCAAGATATCTGTTAGATGATTAGCTCTCAATGCCCTACTTCCATTAAAAGAAACCATTAAACATTGCCTAAGAGTTACCCTCCTTTTTTGCTCACTCTTTCCATCCCCCCTCCAATCATCCTTCTTAAACCTGCTGGTTCATTCTTTGCTTTAAAGACATGGTTTACATTCACAAAATATATAAAGAAAACTATAAGGTTACTGGATGAGCATATAGTGCTGCAGCCTGACAGCTGTCTGCAAATATTTTCACCATGATTATCCTTACTAAAAGTAAATCACTGGGTAAAGATAGCACAAACGTGACAAGGCTCAAATTGGATGTAACCAACACTATCTGGAATTCTTTTGGCTACATATGGAAAAAAGGGGGGGGGAGGAATTGGGATGCCCCCCCTCCCTCCCACACTGGAATTATAAGCAGGGTAGGGAGCAAAAATGAAAGCCCCTTCCCTACTGGTCTTGTAAGGAAACTGGCTTACAGATTAATTGACTGAGGTAGATATTAAAGGAACATTATTTCAGGGAATGAAATGAGAAAACTACAACCTATAAACCATTTACAGTATAAATGTTTAATTAAAGTCAATATGATTACTTCAGAGTGAAGTGCTATTGGGACATGCTCAGCAGGAACCCTTATGGCAGAGGCATGACTAGTGGGACAGGACTTCTACCTGTCCTGTCCATGGACAGGTAGAATTTTGCAGTCCATGGTTGAAACCACTGAATTACGATGATGGGATTATCCACTTTTTAAAACAACAACAACACAGGTCTATTAAACCACCCAATAGGTTTAACATATTTTTTTTCATATTTAAAAAGCAACCTCCATTTTTTAAAAAAGTTAAATAGTTTATTCCTCTGCAATATTCAGTAGCCTCACATGTGTTTAATCTGCCCCCAACCCTAGTTGGAAAAAGATGACCATCGACTGGTGAAGTGATTCTGTACTGAAAGAGTGGCATCATAAGCTGGTTTCTGATATTTTGTAGCATTTATGGAAACCATTTTTAAAGGACTGGTTAACCCGTTTTAAAGGAAGGTTGACAAAATCCAAATACGTCATCCACCGTGAAGCAGGAACTGCAATGCGTGAAGCAGGAACTTTGGTTTGTTCCTATCTGAGGAAAACTCATGAGAACGTGAGAGTTCCTGGTTCAACATGCACAGTTAAAAAGGGGGTGGTGGAAACATAGATGAAACCACCTAGTTCAGTGATGGCTACCGTTTTCTGGACCGAGTGCCCAAAGTGCGCACCCGAACCCCCAAAATGCAATGCGCACGTGGCCCCTGTGCATGTGCCCCTCCCAGTGGTGGGATTCAAGTAATTTAACAACCAGTTCTCTGCCCTAATGATTTCTTCCAACAACCAGTTTGCCAAACTGCTCAGAAAGTTAACAATTGGTTCTCCCGAAGCGGTGCGAACTGGCTGAATCCCACCACTGGGCCCGCCCCCCACCCCCACCCATCTGCATGCACTCCCCCATGTCCAATGCCCCACCTCACATGCACAGCAGAGACCTGAAGACCAGCTGGACAGCGGGAGGCACGCGCAACTGGGGTGACGGCTCGTGTGCCATCAGAGACAGTGCTAGGTTCACCATCACGGACCTAGTTTGTTAATCACCTCATTGAAAGGAAAAGCTAAATATGCTCACTTGAACAGCATTTCTGAAAAAACAGTGGTTTACAACTATGTGGAAATCTGGCCTGAAAGAGAGAGAGATTGTCAAGTGTTACTAAAACCATGTGTTTGGTAATTTTTGACTTACGACCAGCAACTATTCAAAATTCTAACGGCACTGAAAAAGTGACTTACAACTAGTTCTTGCCTTTTTGAACATTGCAGCCTCCTTACAGTCATGCAATTGTAATTCAGGTACTTGATAGCCAACATGCATTTGCAGCAGTTGAAGCATCATGTGATTGCCAGTTGTGACTTTCCCAGCTGCCTTCCGTCAAGCAAAATCAGTGAGAGAAACTGGATTCACTTAATGTGTGATTTAATTAATGACTGCGGCAAAAAAAAAAGTTGTAAAATCAGACGCAGTCATATAATGGCTCACTTAATGATTGGAAGTTCTAACAATGGACGTTCTAGTGCCAACTGGCGTTATCAGTCCAGACTACCTGTAATATCATTCCATTTAAAAGATGGTTTGTGGTCTTTAACATAAAGGTTCTTCATTGTAACCTATTCCAAAATGTGAGTGGCTGAAAGAAGAAAATGACCACACTGTACCTAAGTCAAACAATGAGTAAAAATGTCTGAATGTTGCTTTGTACTATTAACATGGCAATCCTCATTCTCACAATGCTGAGAATTTAAGTCTAGAACTTGAAAAGGGCCTACCTAGAGTACAATTCACTATGAACTCCTGCCATGCAACCTCCAGAGATTTTCAATGGGGTTTACTCCTACTTTGCCTGGTGGCTTCTGCTCTACAGGCCCCAGAGGGATTGAATGCAAGAAAGTTCAAAGTTCAACTGTAGCAGAGCTAAAAAGAGCATTGCAGGGCGTACATCAATGCTGCACTTTCTGTAGCAGAAGTAAATTGACACCATTTCTATGAACTAACCAGGCTGCACAAAAGGAGGTCAGAGATGCTATACGTTCCTATAAGCTGGCATCAGAACTGAGAAAGTTTTGTTGAGCGTCTTTTGTAAGGGCTAAAATGTTTGCTGGCAGTCATAACTGGTTAAAAACAATGTTTTTTTTTAAAAAAAAACACAATTTAATGTCCATTAAACATTGTACAATGCACAGAACAGTGCAAAGCATATAGGAATCAGATTTCACATTTAAAAAGTCATAATAGCAGCACACCTGTGATAACTTACCCCAAAACAAAGATAAGATTAAATAAACCACAATGCAAGAGTCTTCTACTGTTACACTGTGTAATGAATAGCTTAGGTTGGAGGTTTGGTTTTGTAGAAGGTTGTTCTTTCTTTCATTTCTTTTCTTTTAGGAATTTTTTTTTAAAAAAACGATCAGAACTATAAATAACTTTCTGGCAATATATACAGACATCAATAATTTAAATATGTTACATCTACTCTTGCATAAAACTCTCAAAGAAAAGTGCACCATAGATTTCACCCCCTCCCTCTTCCATTCTCCCGATTTGGGCCTTGCCTTTTCCTTTTGCCCTGAGGTAGCTCTGAAAGGATAGTCCTCAAATCCTGGGAAGAAAATGTGTGACTGTCATGGTGGGAGACACTTTGTTGCCTTTCTTGGTTCTTCCATTTTTGCTCAGGGCCATGTACATCCCAGGATAGATCTGGGACTCATAGGCGTTGTAGTTGTTCGGCAGCAAAATCTCTTTGAATTTACACTCATCAACAAAATGGCTCTGAAATGAGAATGGAGAAGGAAGGGAAGAGGATAGTGAGAGTAAGAGAGAAGTTAGATGTAAAAAATGTCTTTGTGTACATATACAAGGAAAATACACCTGAGCACTTGCCTTCTTTTTTATGCTCTTTTCAACTTTATCACACAACTCTAACTTCATAAAGTCTTTCAGATGATCTTATCCCATCCTAGTTCCTTCCAGTTTACAGTCTATAATTTTCATCTTCCCAGAAAATGTCATCCAGCACTTATGAAAGACATTGAACTGGAGAAGGCTGAGGTAGACAAAAATTACGATCAACATTTACCAGTCCATCTGAGGACTTCATTACATGGAAAAATTGAATTTCAATGATGGAATATTTGCCAAAAAGACCATAGTGAAATCTTGGTATCATCAATAGGTTAAGGATAGATCTTGTCTAATCAAGAAAAGCAATAGTGCTCTAGGTTGGTCAATCATCAGATTTGGTAATTTGATCTAGGGAAGCTTCCTACGTAAATGATGATATATCAGACAATATATATATACCCCACATCTTAGTTCCATTCATTTGTTTCTCTACTGTTCACAATTTTCACAAGTATCTCACTTTCATCTTTCTAAATTATGCAGGTCAGTCTCCAACAGAAATAATTGTCTGTTTTACTCAAATTATGATTAGCTGAATCAATGAATGTTAGTTTCACCTTGTTCATTCCTATACAGATTTCATTTTTAATGAAATTTGTGTATATGCCCAAACATATACACAAAAATGCATATTGAAGATGGTATAAATTTAAATTTTCCTTTTTAAATGCATCCTTCTTACATTTTGTTTCAACCAAGACCTGCATTTTAGTATTTGGGGAAAAAATGAATTCAGAGAAATAATTACTGTATATTTCAAATCATACAAGATTTGAAATATACAGGCACAGATTATGTCAATTCTCATCAAAATTCACAAAGATCAACTGCTCAAACATACAGGTAATCCTCAATTTACAACAGTACATTTAATGACCATTCAAAGTTACAATGGTACTGAAAAAAGTGACTTATGACAATTATTCACACTTACAGCTGTTGCAGTATCCCCATGATCATGTGGTCAAAATTCAGACACTTGGCAACTGACTCATATTTATGACAGTTGCAGTGTTCTGGGTTCATGTGGTCAGTTTTTGCAACCTTCTGACAAGCAAAGTCAATGAAGAAGCCAGATTCACTTAACAACTATGTTACTAACTTAACAATTGTTAGAGATTCATTTAACAAGTCTGGCAAGGTTGTAAAATGGGGCAAAATACATTTAATAACTGTTCCGCTTAGCAACAGAAATTTTTTTACTCAATTGTGGTCGTAATTCGAGGACTACATATACTTATCTTCTTGCCTGTTCCTTGATCTGGAATAATAAGAAGTCCAAAACTGTTCACTTAAGCCAGGTTCAGCACTACATCTTCCTCTACACTAGTTAAACTCTTGGGATTAACAGCAGCATTATTTTTTGAAGCAGAATTTCCCAGCCAAATTTTGCGCTTGTCTAGAGTGATCACATTCCACACATGGCAAGCAATGGTGGGATTCAAATTTTTCTACTACTGGTTCTGTGGGTGTGGCTTAGTGGGCGTGGCAGGGGAAGGATACTGTAAATTCTCCATTCCCTCCCCACTCCAGGGGAAGGTTACTGCAAAATCCCCATTTCCTCCTGATCAGCTGGGACTCGGGAGGCAGAGAATAGATGGGGGTGGGGCCAGTCAGAGGTAGCATTTACCGGTTCTCCGAACTACTCAAAATTTCCGCTACCGGTTCTCCAGAACTGGTCAGAATCTGCTGAATACCACCTCTGATGGCAAAGCCTCAGATTGGGAAGACTCTCCTAAAATCTTGAAGTAGCCCAATAACACACTGCAATACCCCCCCCAAAAAAAATTATTATCCCCTTTTATTTCTGATTGTGAATAAATCGTTCACATCATATTCTGAATAACATTTCAAAATAGTTTTATGAATGGATTTCCCAGGTTTCAGGGTCTAAATACGGCTGAATCTCAAAACATGTACAGTACACCTTTATTTTCTGCTTTCCACTCTAATTAGTGTACAAGGTAACCTAATCTGTATACACCCTATAGCTGTGATGGCGAACCTATGGCACGGGTGCCACAGGTTGCACATGGAGCCATATCAGTGGGCACATGAGTGTTGCCGTAGCTCAGCTCCAGTGTGCATGTGTGCGCTGGCCAACTGGTTTTTGAGCCTTTCGGTCCCACCAGAAGTTGAGAAATGGGCTGTTTCCAGCCTCCGGGGGGGTGGGGAAGGCCATTTTCACCCTCCCCAGGCTCTTAGAAAGCCTCTGGAGCCTGGGGAGAGTGAAAACAGGCTTACCGGCCCACCGTGCCTTCATGTGCTAAAAGCTGGGGGGGAAGTATGCGCAGGAGTGGGGCGCATTGGATTATGGGTGTGGGCACACATGTGGGTGACCTCCCCGCACTCTCCCCACTTTTGGCACACAACGGCAAAAAGGTTAGCCATCACTGCCCTATAGCTTCTCTCTCTTTTTCCCCTTCATCTCCCCTTCTGTCAATTTGATTTGCTTTAAAAATTCTTGATAATTCTACTGTTTTTAGTGAATCCCCAACTTCTAAAGCTGGCATGTGCCTGAAGCTCACAGTAATATGATAAGATATAATGCAGAATGAAAATTAAAGTGCAAAGACAAATACATTGGAAACACTTTTTATTAATTGAGATTACATATATTCAAATAAAAATTTAAAACACAGAATGTCTATGGAATCTGCTCTACAAAGATCAGGGTAGGTAGACCCATCCCTCTTTTAGGGTAGACCCATCCATCTTTTAGGATAGGATTCCCCTCCCCTCTTTTAAAACTAAACTCAGTGAATTAACTGTTTTAAGAGTGTAAGATGCATATACTTTTCTCTAAAGGGAAAGTCTCCACTTACACAGAGAGCAGTAAAGCCCTCAGATATTTCCAAGCATGGAAAATCTTCAGGCAGCTGCCTTAAAAATGAAGGGGGAGGGACACATCTTTATGTTATATTAAGGATGATTTGAAGAAGACAAGATACCTTTCCCCTGAGTGCTACATTTTCTCCAAGAAAATTATGAGGAGCTACTTGCTGGAGCCACAAGTTGCTTTTTCTCTCTTTTAAAAATATAATTTTATTTTTTTAAAAAATTATAAAACAGGACTAAACATTAATAGAAACTAAAATTAAGTAAGAAGGAAAAAAAACAAATAAAAGAAAAAAGGAAGTGCAAAAAAGTAGAAGAAAAAATAGAAAAGAAACCAAAACGATTTTTAAAAACTCGTTTCCAATCTTTATAAGAGTTGTAACTACAATCGTACATTTACCTCTTTCTCTAAAATTACAGCATAATGTTTTACTTTCTATAATCTAATCTAGTTAATTATCAAAACCATAGATCGTAAATTCATTTTTTGTTTTATGCTAAAATCTATAAGGAGTTTCTAGGTACCAATAAACATAGATATTGCCTTCAAATGGGTCAATTTGGTCATCTTAGCAAATTTTTTCAGCTTCACCAATTATTCCTAATATGCCAGTATTACCAAATATTTCCATCAGATTCTTTTTTCTAAATAATTCTCAACGTGCCTCATCTTGCTTTCTTTTTCTGCCTTTTCTCTTTCTTCCACTTTTATCCTCATCTCCCTCCCTTCTTTTTTCTTCTCCCCCAACAGCCTTGCCTCCTCTGCAGAATATTTACCTATTTTTTTTAAAAAAATGAAAGAGCATTTGTTTGTAAGAAATAAGTATCAGTGGAGCTGTGCTCTAGCACTTCAGGAGGAAAGAACCAAATCTGACACGACTCAAATAAAAACGGACAAAAACAAAGGATTTATAAAGTGATTGCTTGCTGCCAGAAGAAGAAAAATGGTTATGTTACCAGTGCTTTTCATATATGTCAATGCTGCCTTATATACATGAACAATAAAATACCATCTTTTTATACAGTACAGAAATTTGCTTATTCTAGCAATATACAGTAACTATCCATGATTCTTCCATTGCTATGTTCCACAAGTAAACTTTTGGATATGGATGTACCACTATAAAATTACACAGTTGATGGGGACATTGGAAGATTTCTGGGTCCAACCCCTGCCCATGGCAGCTATCCTCATATTATCCCAGACAAATGGCCTTGAACCTTCGCTTGAAAACCTGTAATGGTACAGGGTATGACACCTATGACTCCAGGAGGCAGGCTGTCCCATTGCTTAATAGCACTTCCCAGCAGGAAATTCCTCCATATTCCATTATTTGGCTATCTTTATGTAAAGCTTGTACCCTTGGGTTCTATGGAGAATAAATCCATTTCTCCTATACCTTGCCTGTCAAGTATTAAAATATTGCTATGATTTCTCCCTATATTTTTCTGTTCTCCAGTTAAATGTAGCCATTTCCTTTAACTGTTTTTCATAGGTTTTAGCCGCCAAGCCCCTTTGTTGTTCCTCTCTGCATTTTCTCCAATTCCTTGGTATTTTTCTTGTATTGTAGTGACTACATCTGAGCACAATATCTCAGGGGTGGGCTACTATCCCGTGCAGCAGAGAGCAGAAATATCTTTTCCCATTATCTCAATACTACACTTCTGCTGCATTGCATTGGCTGACTCATGCTGCTGGCTCATACTGCTGGCTCATGTTTAACTTGTGGTCTACCAAAATGATCAGAATCATCCTACCAAGCCAAGTACCACCAGGTTGGATTTTTTTTTTTTTTTACCTGTGCCACCTGGTTTTTCTGACTACAGAAATTACATTTATCATAACTGAACTGCATACTGCTGAATGTTCTTTCCAGTGGTGGGTTTCAAATATTTTTACTACCGGTTCTATGGGTGTGGCTTGGTGGGCGTGGCATGGCTTGGTGTGCATGGCAGGGAAAGGTTACTGCAAAATCCCCATTTCCTCCTGATCAGCTGGGACTCGGGAGGCAGAGAATAGATGGGGGCGGGGCCAGTCAGAGGTGGTATTTACCTGTTCTCTGAACTACTCATAATTTCCGCTACCGTTTCTCCAAAATTGATCAGAACCTGCTGAAGCCTACCCCTGCTTCTTTCCCCATTTACAGAAGAAAGCACACTCAAGCAAAGAAAACAGCAATGTTGTTTAAGGGTCAGGCATGGCAAATCAGTCATAACCAGTCACCTACTCTGAAAGAGTCTGATTATTCTTAATATTATTCTGAAAATTATCAAGAGCACCAGGAGCTCTGGTGGCTCAGCAGACTAAGGCAGTTATTAACATCCACTTACATCTGCTGCCTGCAATTACTGCAAGTTCAAATCCCACCAGGCTCAAGGTTGACTCAGCCTTCCATCCTTTCTAAGGTAGGTAAAATGAGGACCCAGATTATGGGGGCAATAAGCTGACTTTGTATAAATATACAAAAGTATGAAGGCTATTGCTTAACACATTGTAAACCGCCCTGAGTCTCCAGAGTAGGGCAGCATATAAATCAAATTTAAAAAAAGAAGAAGAGTCAAATAGCTAATTAACTTGTTCATTTTATCTATTTTGGACATAAGCTATCCAAGGACCATTAGCCGAGCTACAAGAAGGAATAGTATTATGGGTTTGCTAAGCTGCTTTCTTTTGCTTCCTATATAAAGGAAACCTAACTCATTGAGTAACAGGTATTTGCCATTGTTTAATTATTGTGTTGCTATCCAAAATTGACTTGGCATAGATGACTCCTTTGGCTTGAGGGAGACAATGTAAGAAACTAAGGCAAAGCATTATAGTCTACCATCGTTTGAAACTTTCCTTAATCTCAATTTTTTTATCGCCTATATTTCAGATTGTTAGTTTGCTTGGAATACAGTCCAGTGACTATTTAAACTGCCCTAAATAAAAGTTATCTACATGACACTGGACAGAAGGATGTATCTTTCAATTAACTATTTAAGAAATGATAGGTATATAGAAATGCAGAAGGAAAATTATCATTGGTGGCAAACTGATATAAATAAAGGAAGGGCTATAGTGTCCAAAGTCTTAAATTATCTGAATGTACAATGCCTTTTACACCCTTAAGATTTAGTCTTGCTTCCTTTTAGGCAAATCAGTAAGAAAATACTCTTTCTTTGGCAAAAAATCTCTGCCTACACCAGCTCATCTCAACAGAAGGACTATAATAGAAAGACAGCTGGAAATGACCAAAGGGGGAAAAAAGACTTGTGTTATTTTTAGGAACTAAATAGGCTACAAGAATTGAAATGACTCTCCAACCATTTTTGCTCCAGATTTACAGATTCAAACAAATTCAGTATTAAAAAAAATAAAATCTAAAGTAAGACCCTCACAACTAAACTGTCTTTTTCTTCCACTAGGCAGTGCATGAATATATCCATATGTAATTAGTCCTTGAGTTTTGTTATAAATTAAACTGTTTATAAATTAAACCTAGTTCTGGAGTTTGCTAAATTCCAGAAATTATGTCTTATAAAACTTTACGTAGCAAAAGCAAAAAAACAAAAAAAAACCACATCCCATCATCCTATTTTTTATTAGTTTGCCATTTTATTTCTGGTCCCTCAAAACTTCACCATAAAGTTGTAACTTTAAATTGACTAAAGGGGGGGGGGGGGGGGGAGTATTCTGTTATAAAACACACAAAAAGGAAACCCAATAACCATTCCATTTGTTTTAGGACTACAGCTTTCAAACTTCTGAACCAGCACAGCCAGTGGCAAAGTAGTAGTCCAAGTGCATTGGAAGATTGCAGAAAATTACAAAGTTGTATCTTACACTTTGCAAACCTATGTGTACACAATGTGCAATCCTTTGATTTCCCAAATTAGGTGATTGCATTACTTGGAAATATATGTGTATATTAAACAGCATTTTCCTGATTATCAGATAATCTAATATTTCTGTTACAAATATAAAAATGTTTTAATCGTAAACTACCTTTTACTTGCTACAACTGTTTGTAATGGCCACATCTGGGACAGTCAGAGGATTATCCTCTTAATGTGCTTAACAAGCACATCTATTTAATCTATCTACTAAAAACCTGCAATATTAAAACACTTACTTGTCTTTCTAGTGGCGCCAACTGTGTTCATCAGATAAAAGTACAATTGATATACATTATTTTTAAAAGGTGATTAAAAGTCTTGAGCTGAAAATCTTCATAACTGCTACTTACAGATCCATAGAGTTTGCCTTTGCCGTTCATTGCTACAAAAAGTCCACTTTTAACACCAAAAAGGCTAACCACTCCTCGTTCCACTGGAGAGATTTCCAGCAAACCTTTAAGAGAAGAAGAATGCATTAGAAACAAACCAGGTATAGGATTACATGCAATCATAAATCATTTGAGTAAAGAATATCCTACTAATTCTAATACTCTTTAAGATATGTCAGTAGAACCATACCAGTAGGCATGCCTCTTGTGGCATGTGGCATGTGGCATGTGGCATGTGGCATGCAACAGCTATTCAAAAGTTCAGGAATTTTTATGTGTATCTTGTATTATGGACTTGTAGACACCTATATTAGGAAGCAAACATCAAACTATTAAGATTCAGAAAAGTTCCACTGAGCTTCAGGTTACTCTAGAACAGAAATTGGAAATCTCCTGTTTATTGGTTGGACTATCCAGCCCCAACTACAAGTCCACTGAAAAACCGTTGCCAGTCTCACAAATTGTTCTTTCTCACCAATCTTTCCAAAACTTCCCTGCAGAAGATGATTAGTTCACTCAAACTTAGAATAAAGGTTCAAGTATTGAAAGTTTTGTTTCCCATCAGCTTACCCATAAGAGTTGTTGTGGTTGCTATCTAAGTTGACATCTTGCCATCTTACCATCTGTAGAAAGTCTTTTTTATTCCCCCGATACTGTGGATATTGGGTGTTGAAGAATGATATACAACTGATATATAACTACGGTAACACTGAAACTTGAGACTAAATGTCACTTGTGGTGGTATAAGTGAGGACCTTTCATGATATTGGTTCAATTCTAGTGAAATTAACAGAATGGAGGTAATGACCACTTAGGAATAACCAAACTTTCCATTTTCTTTGCAATTGTCAACTATCTCCAACCCTCTTGTCTTGGGCAGCCCTTCTCACTGACCTGATTCTCACATTGTACTAACAGGGGCAAGCCCATTTTGGTAGGGTGATGGTTGCAATGGGTGGGATAAAGATGTGCAGAACTGAGCTACTCATTTAGCTGGAATCCACATTTTGCTATTTCCATGATATTGCAATTTTGAGGGGAAGAATTTCCAGTTATTCCTGGGTTATTAACTAGGTTCCACATATTTTATGTTTATATACTACTACATGTGCTTCCCCACTTAGCAACAATGAGAAACCCTGTCATGATTTTCTGCAAAGAAGCAGAAAAGGCTAGAATAACACTGTTAATGCATTCCTGCCAGAATTGCCTAATCAGATTTTATTTAGTGAACCACAACTGGCTGGTTCAAGCATGCTGACTTTAAACCATGATTTGCAAACCACCACTAAGTGGGTACACACATTGCATTGAGACAAACATACCCCACCTTAACAAAATGAATGAATTTAGCCAACTGATAGGTCCATAGAGAATTAAGACCTATGAACAGAACCACTGCAAATATTACCACTGATTCCCTTCCCCCACCTCCAAAATATATGAGTGATTTGCATTGACTTGAACAAGCTACTTTCCACGATAATATTAGACAATAGACAATATTCCCACGTGATAACCCATCTCTATACAGAACAGCAGCTAGCCCTGCTCAGGATATGGCCAACTTATTGCTCTACAGTCCCTTGCCTCATTAAAGTTACAGAGCGCACCATCAGGAGGTTGGTTGTTGCCACGAAAGCCCTCCCTTTGCCTTTGTCAACTAGCTTTTAATGGGGTTTACTTAATAATTATCCTGCCTCCTTGATTTTTTAAAATAATTTCTTAAAAAAACTTTTAGTTAATTTTTTTTAGCATTGACATTTTAATTTTTGCAGACTGTCTAATATTGTGGTGCTTTATTGTTTGCCATCCAGAATCCCCCTTTGAGGGAGAGGAGCGGGTTCAGAAATGTAACGTAATGGAATGGAATGGAATGGAATGGAATGGAATGGAATGAATGAATGAATGAATGAATGAATAAATAAATAATCATCTAATTTAATTCCTTAGCATGTTCATTAATAGCTCTTCCAGCCCAACTCAGCCAATGGACTGCCTGCTATTACTTCTTTTTTAGAAGGTGCTTAAAAGCAGCCTTCTCAATCTACCAGTAGCAGTTTCCACATATGTGGAACTGCCAAACGACTTGCGCTGACTGTGACTATTAACAAGGGATGCTGGAGGCCTGACATAGCCAGCCTGCAAAATGCTTCAGATCTTCCTTCTGCTGTGATTGAACATCTAGCAGAGATTCTGCCCCCCTCCCCCGCCCCCACCTCACCCAGCTTAAAATAAGTATGGGACATGTTTTAGGACACATGAAACGTTTGTCATGGTGCAGTCTTTAACCCCTCCTCCCGGTCCTATTGTTTCAGTTGGGTGTTAGTTAGAATTAGAGCTATAGGGCCATGGGGTTAAGTCACGAACAGATGCTTTTAGACTATCCGAGCTGCTCCTCGTCAGAAGCGGGATGGGACCTTGAATCCCAAATTAACTACTCGGTCAGCCTGTGGCAAAAGCAGGGTGGGACTTAAGAGTAGCTCCTCCCCCATAACCCTAACCGAAGCTAGTCTGTTAGAAGGAAAAGTGTCTAATTTTGTTTAGAAAGTCAAAAGAAGTCCTGCTTTAAATCAACTAGGCTCAGGTCGGAGGGCATTTCTGGGGGCCAATTCTGAATTACAAAGGCAGCGCTAAGTAACTCCACTTCTGTTCTCGGACTGAATTGTGCGCGAGGAGCAGTCAGTGCAGTCAAATCATCCAAATATAAAATTGGGGGATTTCACTTTCAAAGATTACGCCACATTCCTTGCCTAACAAACATAGTCGCTACCCCTCAGAACTCATTCTACTAGTAGTGAGCTGCTACTGTATTCCCAAGAACCACCTTTTTGGGTTTTCCTAGGCAGTCATGAGGACCAATATTTTTTTAATTTTTTTTTAAAGAGATGAAATGGGTTCCTTTGCTTTGATCGCAGCTCTCATTTCTTCCGGAGGGACCCCGAGATCATCCCTTCGCTCCTTTTCAGACCGAATCCCATCCTTTCCCACCCTTTAGGAAAATAGCGGGGAAAACGTCACGCAACACACACACACACACACACACACACACACACACACACACACCGGCTTGATCCTCGTCCGTCTGACTTCCATCGGCTTACCTGGGTAGCTCAAGGCGAGCCGAAAACGCGCACCTGGCGTTTTCGGCTTTCTCCGGGGGAGCGCCTTCCCGTTTCGTCTACCTAGGGCGGGGGGGGGGGGGTGTCCTCCAGTTTAACCCTTTCATTCCCCGGCCGCAGCCGAGGCTGCTTTTCTGCAGGTCCCTCAACCCCTCTGCCTTCGAAGCTCCTTTAGGCTTTGACCCTCGACGCTGATTGCCTGAAGCGGGGAAGGGGAGAGGTTTGGCGCCTTGCCCTGAAAAGGGGGCGCGGGGCTTCCCTCCTCCGCGAGGCGTTGCCACAAGAGGACGGACGGGCTCGATCGTTCCGCTGCCCCGAGAGCCTTCCGTCTACTGCGACCAGAAGAAGTTCACCTTCCCGGGGAGGGGGCGCAGAAGCAACCTACCTACCTAACCCTCGGGCCGTTCACGCGCGCCCCCTTTCCCCGCCTTAGGATCCCACGCAGTTCTGGGGGTGGGAGTGGGCTCTGGCTGGCTGGCTGGCTGGCTGGTCCCCTTTCTGGGGTGTCTCAGCCGAGCGGATCCCGGTGGGCAGAAGCGTCGGGGCGCAACTCCACTTACTGTATCGGTTTTCGTCGTGGATCCCGTTGATCCGGCTATCCGGCAGGACCTGGATGTGAAACCCGATGCCGACGTTGCAGTAGAGGCGCCGCAGCCTCTTGATGCCCAGCAGATAGTCCCCGTCCCGGCTGAGCAAATTCCTTTCCCCGGCGGGGAGCCTGGCCATGGAGCGCGAGAAGAGAGTCTCCCAGCGCCACTCCAGGGTGTCGTTGTGCTGCTGGGCGAAGACGGGCATGCAGCGTCCCGCCAGCCAGGGCGACAGCAGTCCCAGGAGCAAAGCTGACCAGCAGGCCGGACAGGGACCAGTCATCCTGAGCGAACGCGGGCGGCACACGTGGTTCCAGGGGAGGCAAGCGGCTAAAAATATACCTCTCCGCCGAAACTCCTGCCCCAGG
The DNA here is from genome assembly GCA_012654045.1 of Ptyas mucosa. Classification (NCBI taxonomy): domain Eukaryota; kingdom Metazoa; phylum Chordata; class Lepidosauria; order Squamata; family Colubridae; genus Ptyas; species Ptyas mucosa. The sequence continues at coordinate 24,294,106 of WNWU01000001.1, forward strand.
CTTAGATCCCAAGAGCGGGGTGGGGTGGGGGTGGGGGTGGGTGCAGGGAAGACAAACAAATATATATATATATATATATATTTGTATATATACTTTATATATATATATGTATATATGTATAAAGTCTCTCTCTCTATAGACTATACACGAAATATATATATATATGTGTGTATATATTTCGTAGGTGGGGGGAGGCGGGCAAGTAACTCAGCACCCCTTGGAACTGGAGAGCCGCTGCTTAGATCGCATGGAAGAGGAATCCGGTGCGCAACCGGTGGGGCGGGCTGGCAGGAAAGATCGACTCGGCCGGCAGCTTCTTCTGAACTTGATCTCCGCTTCTGTCAAATGGGGACCTTCTCTGCGCGCTCCCTCATTGGCCCTTCTCCCCCGAAACCACGACGTTTATATATCCAGCGGGCCTTGATACCTATTACATCACCACCTATTGCTGCCTGCAAGCGAGTTGAACTGGACGCGAAATGATCACCCCGAGATGGTCCATCACAACCAATTGGGTCTTAGAAGTGGGGGTGGGGGTGGGGAGGAGGAGAGGAGAAAGGAGGAGGGAATATATGTCAACTTTTTTAAAAAAAAATACACGAGTCTTCGAGAAACTTTCACCTTTCGTGCTCAGGACATGCGGCTCTTACTGGGGGTTTCCCCCCCCCCCCTTCGTCGGTTTTGCAAGCGTGTGCAAATGCTACCAATTTAACATACGCACAAACACACATATCAAAGAATGCCCAACACGCCTCTCCCTCTCCATCCTCCTCCTCCTCCCCTCAACAATGTCTGGCTTTGTGGAAAACGCAGGAATTTAAGATTTGGCTGTTTTCAAGAAACATGCTTTAGAGTTTGCAAAGAAAGTGGGGGGGGGGGAGAAAATCCTTCAGGATAGGCCAAAATAGATAATGCCATGAGAGAGTGAAGGCATTTTTTAAAAAATTTTAAAAAACCCAACCCCCTCCCCCAAAAAAAGTTTAAAAAAAAAGGCCAGGTCAAAAATTTGAAAACCAACATTTCCAAAGTGCTCTGCGCTCAGACAAAACAAAAGGTACGTCTGAACAGGAGCTTAAACAAATGGAAAAGAGGAGAATCCGTCTTTCAATCAAAATGAAACAAGCCCAAAAATGCACGGAGGAGTTGTTAATAGTGATAAGGAGTGCCGGATTCTCCAGCGATTCATTGGAATGGGGTCTTAAAGATACTTTTGGTATCTGATAGTTTTAAGTTACCCCAGCGTTTCTAAGAGTATCAGACTGACAGCCCATAGAGAAGCTCTTCTCTGGTTACATATATGCTCCGCGGAGTCATTTTTCTGTCTATATGTGTATGTGTGTGTGTGTATATATATATATATATATAATATCTATACTATTCCTGCTGCAGGAGGCCAAGCCTCTTTTCTCGTCTCTTTGGGAGTTCTTCCTTTACGGGAAAACGAAGAACTTATACTTTCACATATATCTCGCAGCTCATTCTGCTCCTATGGAATTCATCCACAGGATACGAAAAATGTCCATAAGGAACCAATCAATAGATCCTTCAGCATTTTTAATTCTCACTCCTTGAAAACAGAGGAAGGCATGTAAGTAGGTTTACTTGAAAGTAAAGCCCTGGTTTTTTTTTATAGGACTTGCCCCTCCACCCCCACCCCCACAATTAGCCCTAGTGGAAAGAAAAGAATTCCAGGCCATCTTACAGGGCTGTTGTAAAGACAACCGGTTGAATTCTCTCTGTGTGAAACTACCACATTTTTCGGAGTATAAGACACACCTTTTTCCCCCCCCTAAAAGGGGGTGAAAATTTATACACCGAATGTAGCCCCGCCCACCCACTGACCCCCACCTTTTGGCCTCTGCCTCTCAGCAGTTACCTCCTTGCAAGCAAACAGCAAGAAAAAAACAGCTCCTTTCAGCTTCAGCACAGCCTAATTAGCACAAGTTGATTGGATCGGCCTCCTGACTCTCAGCTGATTTACTCTCAGCTGTTTTGTTCAGGGCTCTGCTGCTTGCTGCAAAAAGGTAAATTGTTGGAGCAGATTTTTTTTTTCTCCTTGTGCTAATCAAGCTATGCTGAAAATGAAAATGAAAGTAAGGCAGGCTGTTTGCTGTTTGCTGCAAGGAGGCAAAATTGCTCAGAGGCAGGAGGAGATTTCTTTTTCTTCTTTTTCTCACCAAAAAAGATAGGTGTGTCTTATACTCCAAAAAATACAGTACCTCACAAATCTCCTTTCTGTGATAATGGATTTGTTTTCCCAATATATTGAAGTTCACCCAGAAATAAGAGGTAGATGGAAACTTGCCCTGTTGGGCTCATTCCGTAAATTGGTTCATATCCACTTGGCAGCAGAGAAGGTTGGATCTTTCAAGCTTTCAAAGTTGCAAAGGCAAAGTCAGACTCAAGAAGAAGAACCTGAAGCATTTGATGGGATTTTCTCTCTAGCAAAGCTGAAATTAAGCATCATGATGCCTAAATGTAAAGGAGTTTATAAATGCAACTGCACTGTCCCAGAACATATGTAACTGTAACTTTAAATCCACAGGGAAATCATTAGGCTTATTCCCATCTCAGAATGTGATTACAGGTAGTCCTTGATTTACAATAGTTCATTTAGCGACCATTCAAAGTTACAACGGCACAGGAAGAAGTGACTTACGACCATTTTTCACCCTTACGACCACGGCATCATCGCCGTGGTCACATGATCAACATTCAGATCCTTGGCAACTGGTTCATATTTATGACGGTTGCAGTGTCCTGGGGGGGGGGAAGGGGGGGATTCACATGATCCGTTATTGTGACCTTCTGACGAGCAAAGTCGATGGGGAATCCAGATTCACTTAACAACCATGTTATCAACTTAACAAAAGCAATGATTCACTTAACAACCGTGGCGAGAAAAGCTGTAAAATGGAGCAAAACTCACTTAGCAAATGTTTCACTTAGCAACATAAATTTTGGGCTCAATAATGGCCATAAGTCAAGGACTAGCTGTAATTAATAAAATTTGTTATTGCGAAAAGATACCTGTATTGAGTTGTCCCTGGCAGTCTCAGAGCCAGTTATACTACTCTTCATCATCATCAGCAACTCTTGATCAACCTGGTGAGTCTCAAAAGAAGCTAACAGAATCAAACTGAATGCTGTAGTCTAGACTACAGAGTTTAACTAACATCCCAGAAGAAAAGCGACCAATCATTTTCTGGACTCTTGCCAGAAAAACTGCAGAGTTGGACATGCCTGGCCATGAAATCACCAAGAGTTGATCTGCTTCCAAGCCCACGTGTTGATGTATGCACTTACTGTCTTTATTACATAACGTTCAGGGCAGGGGTGAAATGCTCCCAGTTCTGACCGGATCACCCAATCCGGTAGCAATGGAGGCGGATGGTTCGGAGAACTGGTAGCAAAAATCCCTGCCCCCCCCCCCCCCACCATGCCCAGCTGAGCTGCACAATCATCAGAGGCTTTTTCTTTTAATTTTTAAAAGCATTTTTTCTACAACCTCTTCGGCCGAAAAAATGCTTTTAAAAGTTTTTTAAAAAGCCTCTGATGATTGCGCGGCTCAGCTGGGATCGTCAAAGGGATCATCAGCTGATGATCCCAGCTGAGTTGCCTGATCAGCAGAGGCTTTTAAAAGAAAAAAAGCCTCTGACAATCAGGCAACTCAGCTGGGATCGTCAGAGCCTTTTGAAAGCATTTTTTTACAGTGAAGAGGTTGTAGAAAAAATGGTTTTAAAAGAAAAAAAAATTGGCCACACCCACCCAGTCACATTACACCCCCCCCCACCAAGCCACGCCCACAGAACGGTAGTAACAAATTTTAGATTTCACCACTGGTTCAGGGGGTCCACCTGCCGAAGAACCTCAGAACAATCCACAGGATGGTCCCAAACGCCTCTGTGAGTGGAAAGCACACAGCCATTTAGGTTTCATCCCTTTCAATGGAACGAGATTCCCTGCTGCTCCAGCACTGAGGCGAGAAGGAAAAAAGGGAATTGCCCTGAGTCAGATGCCACCTCACCTAAGTGTGAAAATCTCTGACTTTTGCTAAAATCCCAGCACTTTGCCATCCCTTCTCCCCAGCTTACTCTCATATTCACATCAGCTTTTCTTTTTTTTTTTTAAGAGAGCTGAGCTGTATTAAGGGCTTACCTGATCTAGAATCTGACTCCCACGGTAGCCAATCAGCTACTGGAAGCAGCTGGTACAGTCGTCTGGACTGCGAATCTCATCCTTCAGGTATTTGTCTAATCCCCCTCTAAAGCATCTTAACCAATGGCCACTCTTACATCCTGAAATAGCAAATTTTATCTTTTTTCACTATGCAGGTTGAGAGCAGGCTGCTTCTTGTCTCTCCTGAATCCTTTGCTTGTTCTGCGCCATCAGATCTTTGTAGATTCTAGAATTATGAAATACAGAGCAAGTATTGTCTTACATGATTTCATGAGCCCACTATTGTGTCACCCTTCAGTGTTGCCCCAAATAAGGGTTAGAAACTTTCCCTTTCTTCAAGTATGTTTAGGGAACCAGGACAATACTTTATCTTTTCATAGAAGACTTCTCAACAACCATGTCATAAACTTGATGTACCCTGTTGGGAATCCCCAACACCATTAAAAAAAATTAACTGAGGAAAACTGTACAACAACCAGAAACTTAATAATAAAAGAAAAAAAGAAGAAGAAAGAAAAACATGCACAAAAATCAAAGTGTATGGAATTGTTATCCAAGCCGTGTTGAACCCCTCTGCCATTTTCAATTTTCTTGCGTTTAACATCTCAAACCTAGACAGCATACTAAAAAGCAGAGATCTTACCCTGCCAACAAAAGTGTGTATAGTCAAGGCTATGGTTTTCCCAGTTGCAATGTATGGCTGTGAAAGTTGGACCATAGGAAAGGCTGAGCGCCAAAGAATTGAGGCCTTTGAACTATGGTGCTGGGGAAGACTCCTGCGAGTCCCTTGGACTGCAAGACGATCAAACTGGTCAGTCCTAGAGGAGATCAACCCTGACTGCTCTTTAGAAGGCCAGATCCTGAAGATGAAACTCAAATACTTTGGCCACCTAATGAGAAGGAAGGACTCACTGGAGAAGAGCCTAATGCTGGGAAAGATTGAGGGCAAAAGAAGAAGAGGACAACAGAGAATGAGGTGGATGGATTGAGTCACTGAAGCAGTAGGCATGAGCTTCAGAGGATGGTGGTGGACAGGAAGGCCTGGAGAATCATTGTCCATGGGGTTGCAATGGGTCGGACACGACTTCGCAACTAACAACAACAACAACAACAAGCATCATCTTTAACTTATGCTGTGATGATGGGCAGCAGTTTAGCTGTTTGATTAAAAATACTGGAAAGATTTATAGTAGAAAAATGATTATTAGCCACAGATTATTACTGTAATAAGAGACAAAATATTCTTTTTCCCCTAAAAAAAAAATCAGGGAGGAAAAGGGGAAGAGACAAAAGTGTGGAAAAACAAAGAAAAAATTCTTTTCTTTGGTGCAGTAGAATACGACAATGGAGACTTTGGACTCCTTTTGGTGCAGTAGAATACGACAATAACATGAAACCTCAACTTTTTACTTTTATACAATAATACAACAACAAACCTATCTAATATACCTATTAACTCATGTTTTCTTTTTTCCCATCTCAAGCATAAAGTCCAAAAGTGGTTTCCAAATAGAAACAGAATTGTGTTCTTTTGTTTAATTAAAGCAGTCAGTTTAGCCATCTCTGCCAACTCTATCAACTTTTGCAGCCATTCAAGAGACAAAATATTCTTACTGATCAGATTATTACTGGACACAGATAATTGGTGATGGTTCTTCTCATCTTTTCCTGTCACAGAGAGGATACCAAGATTTCATGCTAGTTCTTCCTGAAGACACAGTGCTAGACTGAAAGAAATTTGAGGGTTGACCCAACAATGCTCTTATTTACATGGCTGTGGATCTAGAACTAGTAGAAATAGTCCTTGACTTATGATCACAATTGAGCCCAAAATTCCTGTGGCTAAATGAGAAATTTATTAAGTGAGCTTTGCCCCATTTTTTTCTTGCCATGGTTGTAAATGAATCACTGCAGTTGTTCATTTAGTAACATGGCTGTTAAGTGAATCTAGCCTCCCCATTGACTTTGCTTGTCAGAAGGTCGCAAAAAGTGATCACATGACCCTGGGACACTGCAACCATCGTAAATATGAGTCAGTTCCCATTATCTGAATTTTGATCACTTGACCATGGGGATGCTGCAATGGAAGTAAGTGTGAAAAAGTGATCATAATTCACTTTTTTCAGTGGCATTGTAATTTTGAAAGGTCACTAAATGAACTGTTGTAAGTCGAGGGTTATCTGTAATGATGCTTTGTTTTTCTGGCTAAGTTAACATGAAGAACAAAGAATTGATTTTGCTTATGTATTTTAGAGCAAATTGTCTGTTATCTAGTTCCATATCTATTCCAGTTATCTACTACTAGAGTAGAAATGGCTACCTATGATCTTCGTGCAGAGTAGATGAGACAGTAATGGGATTCAGCCAGTCCGCACCTCTTCGGGAGAACCAGTTGTTAACTTTCTGAGCAGTTTGGCAAACTGGTTGTTGGAAGAAATCATTAGGGCAGAGAACCAGTTGTTAAATTACTTGAATCCCACCACTGGGATGAGATCATTGATGGGAGAGTTTTACAACTGTTGCAAGGCACTCTTTCATTTATTCTCTTTCTGTTCTATGCTTTACGAACTCCATATTTTTGTCCCAACTCTGATCATACATTGTAGATCAAATTAAATAAAGTCTTGCTTATAAGGAGGGATTAGGGCATCATATACATGATGGCTTCTGTGAAACCAAATAAGGGTTGAGCAAATGGGGATACAATGAAGAAACCATTTTCATAACATACCACTCTTAGACCAAATTCAGTTTACATAAAGGTAAATTTAGAATTTTTTCATATATCTTGAATAGTGTACATCTGCTATCACTAATACTGGCAGTGTCTTATGATAAATAAGACAGCTAGTTTTTCAACTGCAGTTATCCCATATAACTGGAATAACTTCAGGTAAATAGCTAGCTTTCTTATTTATGTATTAACAACAAAAAACTTTCAAGCTTTCTTGGGACCCCAAGAGAGAGATTACAGCTAAATATACTGCTCAAAAAAATAAAGGGAACACAAGCAGAAGTGTATAATCTATACTTATAAATGTGATCTAGAATCCTCTAATGAAATGCATATGTTCTAACTAAGTCCAAACAAGATTATATGGGGAGGGGAGGCATACCTCACTGTAGAATACAGTAAGTTGGCTTTTGATCGGTCAGCTTATTTATCCAGCTTAACCAGTCTTATCTATTAACCTAAGCTTTCCAGGGTCTTAAGCACTCTCAAGGGAGAGAGGGTGCATTTTGCATCACTTTCTTAACTTTTTCCTGGCTGGGAGGTACACTCTTCAGGGGCTAACTCTACAAATCATTGGGTAGGTCAGGATAAAAACTAAAGTGTAATATATATTTCATTTACATGTAATTAAAATTATTAGAGGAAGACTTTTCCGTCAATCATTGCCCCTTTATGTCAAGTTACAAATTGCTCCAATATTTTGGAGACTTCCAGAGGCTATAGGAAGGCCTGTAGCTTCAAGAATTATACCCCTGTCGCAAAGCAGATTATTTCTTTCAAAAGATTGAAGCTGGGACTTCTTGGGTGCCAATATTAACCAGGTCAGTACAAGCATGAACTAATCCAGACACTTTCCATTGGTTTCCATCTTACCTCTGGATTCCTCATCACCAAAACAAGCTCTGGAATTACTGGGTGATTCCTTCTTATGACTGTGCATACTGGAGCGTAACTAAAATAACCATGCTAAGCTATTTAAAAGATGTGTTACTTTTAAGTTTTGACCAGCAATTTGGAAGGGTGCTTTGACCATGACTGTTCTGAACCTACTAGACTTCTTCTAAGATCAATCAACATTAGCTTGCTTTACTTATTATTTGCCCAGCCGTATTAATTATGTATTTATGAATTGCATATTTAGATCCTTGTTATTTACCATGCTGAACTTTTTAAAGATAATAATGTTCAGAAAGCAAAGCAAAACTAACAAAAAGCTCTACCTCACTCCAGCAGTGAAATCCAGCAGGTTCTGACAGGTTCTGGAGAACCGGTAGCAGAAATTTTGAGTAGTTCAGAGAACTGGCAAATACCACCTCTGGCTGGACCCAGAGTGGGGTGGGAATGTGGATTTTGTAGTATGCTTCCCCTGCCACACCCACCAAGCCACACCCACCAAGCCACCAGTAGTAAAAAAAAAATGGATTTCACCACTGCCTCATTCCTATAAAATCCTGTCCCAGGGAGCTTAGACAGCAACTCCATAAAAGCCATGAGATCTATCCAGTTTCTAAAGGTCAGTGGTCTTCCTACAATAAAAGGTCATCAAGGCAGAGGCAAAGAGAACCTGTTCATGTAAATGAGAGTTCAGCGTGTAGGCACAACTTACAAAAATGATTTGTAATGGTTTTACATCTCTTTAAGTCACCAGTACACTATTCAAAAGTGCTTCTCTCCTGGCCTAGAAACTGAACAAGGAGAGATTCAAGCTAGAAATAAGGAGAAATTTTCTGGCAGTGAGAACAGACAACCAATGGAACAACAACTTGCCTTCAGAAGCTGTGAGAGCTTCATCACTGGAAGCTTTCAAGAAGAGACTGGACTGACATCTGTCAGAGATGGTGTAGGGTCTCCTGTTTGGGCAGGGGGAAGGGTTTGGACTAGATGACTTACAAGGTCCCTTCCACTTCTGTTAAGCTGGCCTAAGTAAACAACTAAGGATCTTTATTGGTAGTGTGCAGGTAGGTATGTGCCCTTCAGCTTGTATGAGAGCAGAAGGTCATTGATTGTGCAGCTGGGTAGCCAGAGTGGTGCCTATTGGAGTGTGTGTGTAGAGTATGTGTGTGTAGTGTATTTGGTTTTGCCTTAGATTATAGTTCAGCATCATCCCTTGTGGAATGGATATTTAGCCTTTGATGGAATAAATATTTAGGGTATTTTTTTTTTTCAAAATAAGTAGCCTGTGAGTATTATCAGTAGTTACCGTCTGTGTAATAGAAATTGGAGCAGAAAACAGTTAGTTCAACAATAATATATTTACACTAAAACTCAGAATCCATCTCTTCCTTAGGTTTCTAGGCCTATTGTTTTTATTCTAGCTTCAGTTTATCTTCAGGATTAAGATTCTGGGGAATGTAGTGTTTGTGCCACTTTTCTTTAACATAGTTTGTTAGAACAATCAGAATATGCTGTCCATAATGCAGATGTGCCTGGTAGCCCCAAAATTTGGAAATCCTTACTATAATAAATATTGACAGTAGTTAAAATATTTAAAGTGAATTTTCCTTATTCATATTTATATCACTGGACACCCACAAATGTCTCTAATGTTTACGGTAATGTTTACATCCCTTCTAAATTTTACTTGGACAGGCCAGGATCACATATAAAGTGCAAGCTTTATCACTGATAAAAGCTCCAAGTCTTTCTTCAAAGTTATCTTTTCCTTGCTCTGCTCCATCTAAAGAGATCAGGTAATTGAAGCATCTCTTTCTCCTCCACTAGGGAGAAAGCACTTTCCCAGGCAAAATAAGGCCATATATTTTTTTTTAAAAAAGGATTTTATTTAGTATAAATCTAGTGAGAATTGCATCAATTGCACTCCATTGACATTTAATATGTTCTTCCTGCTACTCCATACAACCTATAATTTGGTGGTGATCTTGGAAAGAACTATGAGAGCTTCACCCAAATGCATATGCTTGGTGGTAGGACTATACTGAGTCTCAGGAGCTCAGATTACATATCCATCATCTAAATAATGCTGCAATGAATTGAAAAGCTATATTTGTCTATCTAATCCTATGTCGCATCATGCATAGATGCAGATGCAGTATACAATGCAAATGTAGATAGACACGTGCACTTATATAGTGACCATGTTTTGCAGTTAACTTTCTTAGATCTGCTAAATGGATGCCAAACGGACGTCTTGTAAAATTCTAAGACTGGGGGTGAGGGGGGTGGGATTGTCCCATCTTGTTTGATCTGTCTCTGTAAGTGGTGGAATAAGGAGGCCACAAGTATCAATCTTTCATTAATTATATTGCTGGACAGATCTCTCCCCTCCCATATTTGTATGTAAGTAGGTCAATACAAACAAGCCTGTCGGTACCTCCTCTTGTGTCTTGTAGGCCTCTTGTCAGACATCCCTCTTTTGATGATGATCATTTCAGAAGCCACCGAGCAGCAGCAATCAGTTGAAGAGCCTTGTCTGCAAAAGCTTTCTCACGTTCACGTCTGGCTGATTCTCTATGTCAAAGTAGTGCAGCTGAGAGAAGGGAACCAGCTGGAATGCAGACCAATACTGGGGGCCCAAGCCTGGAATGGCTCAGAAGAGTCACTGGGAGACCCTTACCAGCTAGGCCTCTGGAGGCTGTGATGCCTATGAACGCACACACCCATTCATGCGCCCGCTGACAATCCGGCTAGATAGGCACACAAACTCCTTTCTTCCTCTCGTTCACGCTGCGGCCTTATTTGATCTCTGGCTTCCTTTGTTGCCGGCTGTTGTTAGCGCCTTGCCCTGATCAAAAATGTATTACTTCAGACAACACGGTGCTGTAATATGCTGGACAGGGGCAGTGGAGGATAGCAGGGGCCAGCCACAATGGGGCATTGAGGAAGCCAACAGCAATAGGATGGATGAAAAAGATGCTTACAGATGCACAAAGCTTTAATGGGAGGACCTGCCTCTGTCATCCAGCACACTTGCATATTGACAGTAACTATTACCTCATGCTCTGCTTGTTCTGAGCAATGCCTCTTTAAAAGACATCAGTTAACAATGTTGTGTCTCTATGGATTTCAAAGGCTGGTAGTTCTTCTAAATGACATTTATAGTCTCATTAGGGAGAAGACATCTCGAATGCTCTTCCATCAGAAGATTGGGTAGTAACTTTAAGCCATTTTAAATATGATCAAAGATGCTAAAGGAGGTTAAACACCTGCTAAGACTCAGCCAAGTACAACAACAAGGGCAAACTTTATGATTTCTTCAGAAATTAGTCCTGCCAGGTCCTAAGGTAAGAAAATTAGATGGAGAGATAATCTATTCCTTAACCAAATATCTTTGGAAGTAACTCAAGAGACTTTGATTTGGATTTTTTAAAAAACCACATTATTTCTTTAAACCAGCTACTTATGCAAGCATTGACTTACCTATATTACATGTAAATGGAAGAAGTTTCCGTAACCATTTGCTCAATCTGACCAAACCATTATACTGGTTACAATATAATATACCTCAGCGTGACAGTTTTTGTAAAGATATGGGATAGTTTTATTACAGAAAACATACCAACACAATATGAAACTAGTCATTAAAATTATTTATGGACACTATTTTGGACACTATTTTACTATAATTATTCTTGCTGTTAAATACATTTTCAAAAGACTTATTTGGAGTTTATAATAAAACACAAACTACATCACGGTATATTATATTGTATAAAATACAATAAGCTGGAGGAGGAGGAAGAAGAGGAGACAGTTATTCTTGAAAGAAGAAGCAGTAGGATTGTTAGGTTGGATTAAGGGACAGATTTAGAGCTCCCAGTCAAACAATTTCTCAGGCAGACCATACAGTAAAAAGAAACAACAGACTGACATGCCATTGCATCGTTACATCTGATCTGTTCTGATCAAAAAGTGTTTTCTTTGTATTGTTATAAGTTAATGTGATACTAAAATTTGGTTTGTGTCAATTGAGGATATTTTTGCCATCGATGTTTCTAATTTTTGTGAAGTAGATACTTGTAATGTTTGAAGATGCCCTTTTAGATTTAATAGGCACATACTTTATAGATGAACTTTCTTTCTTTCTTTCTTTCTTTCTTTCTTATTTATTTAGCACAAGTCTCTTGGAAATTTCAAATTTCAGTTTTGTTGAAATGGAAGGAAAAATGGAAGGAAAAATCATCAGTGGATTTTGTTTTAAACATGTTTATTTAAACAACAAAACGTATCTTAAAACATAGTGGGAATGATAATTTCTGCACCCCAAGATTTTTGTGATGTGTTCTTGAAGCATTTTAAAAAAAACCAATAATGCAACATTTTGGATCTATTATAAGAAGATCCATATGAACAGCCCATTTCAAACATAAAACAGCTATTTCAAACATGACACAGTTTGCCCCCATTTTATTTTATTAAGCAAATGAAAAAAAATGAATTTGAAAGCAATGTATTACAATGTTTTCCCTGTTATTGGCTCCAAACTGGGAAGAACAAAACACACCTTAATTCTAGAAGGTCTAATAAGCAATCAATTCTGGGCATTTTAAAAATGACTGGGAAAATCTGCTATCTGCAATTCCTAGAAAGTAGACCAATGACCTGCCCCAATATAAAGCCATTTTCTGATTAGCTTGGGAAGCATTTTATCCTCAAGGTTCTTCTGTTATTTCACATGAACTAGAACATGAACTGCCACATACAATCTGCAAATATTTAGATGACCACTCGATGGCATCAAAGAGACACAGATCATACTGATCCTTTGCTGCCATCTAGCAGATACTCAGTGTTTTGTAGCCTAGATTCTAGTACCGTAGTTCTAACACAAATTCATCCTCTCACATCATTGTGCCAGAAGGCCTGGTAGGCCACCCATGCTGCAATAAATCTGGGAGCTGAAGCTACCCTATGTCCAAGTGAGGCAAGCAGAGAATTGATTAATGACTTAGGCCCAAGCCAGTTAAAGATCTGCCTATTCCTGTCTGCCCCATGCTCTTAGGTCATCAAGGGGCACCTGTTCCATGTCTCATCATGGATGTGTCTAACATCAGTACTTAATTTTGTTTTTCCTTAGCAGGGTCAGGCTATGGTACAAAAGGTAAGGACCAGCATTTAAATTGAACCACATTTTTATTCAGAAAGGGTTTAAAATATACTTATTTGCCCAAGTCTCCTGGTGTTGTAATGCTAAGAGTTTTGCGTTTTAGTGTTGTATTTTTTTAAAAAAATTATGTTCTTGTTTTCTTATTGTAAGCCCTGCAGTTCAGTTAATGGGGTGGATGGCATATACATCAGCAATTTTAGCTTGATGGTGGCTGTCCTGAATTCCCAAAATTTTACATGAGCTCATAGTAATCTGTACAAAAGAGAACCATAGACAAATTTGCAGTGAGTGCAAATTCAAGTCTGTTACTCCTGTCGTTATCTTATATGATTCAGCCATTTTGGGGAGAAGATCTGGAAGGTGGACCTCAAGTAGGGACATTGAACTTTCTTTCTTTTTCCTTGTTTCCCTCTTCCTTCTTCCCCATTTACTAGAGAGAAGACTCACGGGCAGCTTCTCACCATGGAAGAACTATTCCATTTCTAATCACAAGATATTTTGCAGCCAGAGTCAAAGCGAAGGTCAGGTAACCCAGATGTAGATGTTAATTTGGGGTGAAATCCAGCAGGTTCTGACAGGTTCTGGAGAACTGGTAGCGGAAATTTTGAGCCGTTCAGAGAACCGGCAAATACCACCTCTGGCTGGCCCCAGAGTGGGGTGGGAATGGAGATTTTGCAATATACTTCCCCCAGGAGTCAGGAGGGAATGGGGATTTTGCAGTATCCTTCCCCTGGAGTGGGGTGGGAATGGAGATTTTGCAGTATCCTTCCCTGCCACGCCCACCAAGTCATGCCCACCAAGCCCACCAAGCCACACCCACAGAACTGGTAGTAAAAAAAATGGATTTCACCACTGTGTTAATTGAAATGTCTGGAATACAAAACTGCATATCTTTCAACGAAGAGCTTGGCTAGAAAGTTGCCACTGCATCTCCACTTAATGATGGGTCAAGAGAGAGAAAGGCAGGGAAGCAGTTCCATCATTAGTGAAAATGTTGATGCTTGTTCCTTTTGAACCCAGCTGGTTATTAACAGAAACTCGTAATCTTTTCTTGGGGATTCAAGGAAGACCTTCATGTTGAGGTGTTATTTTAGACTAGAAAAAGAAGAATGATAATGATAGCAAAATATTCCTCATATGCATAAGTGCTCCCATGTGATCTGTATACGTGGGGGGGGGGGGAATATTCATAGTTCAATGCCTAGACATTTACTACAGTTGGTCGATTGCTGGGAAAATGCTACATTTTCTGCATCAGTCCATGATTCATCAGAGTTATCACTATTTGAAGTTATGTAAATAATACTTTTGGAATATTTTTTTTAAAAATTCCCTATTGCACCATTATCAGGTGATTTATTCAATGTTTGAATTTCTTTATCAACTGGTTTAACCTATCATTTTCATTGTTTGAATGCTATTGTAAATGTTTTGATTTTGTTTTATCTTCCTGGATAACTCAGCCAGTGAATATGCAGTCACTGCTGTGCTATCTGCCCACACTATGTAGAACAGAGGTCTTCAAACTTGGCAGCTTTAAGAGTTATGGACTTCAACTCCCAGAATTCTTAAAGCTGCCAAGTTTGAAGACCTCTGAGGTAGAAGAACAAAATATTCCTCATAGAGACCTGGGCAGAAAAAGCCTTCCAAGCCCTGAAGACTCATCACAGATGTAAATAACTTAAATCCAATATTTATTCAAAATGAACAGTTTACCCACTGCCTCCCCTCCCACCACAAAGAAGCCTTACTGGGAATGGAGAAAGGTTGCCATTTCATTTTGAAAGAAGATATTCTTATTTGGGAAGAACATTGTTCTTATAACCTCATGGAGCTAGACAACAGATGTCCAGGGTTGAATGATTCAAGCTCCTAATTAAAATGTGGCCTGTTATAATTTTTTCGCATTCTCTATATCTTGAAGTGAATTGATTTTATAGAGATAGATGGGAGAGAAGTTAAAAGAGCAACATCAGAGAAAGCCAGACTAACTGTAGACCTTGCCACCACCATCACCGCTGATGAGGATAAACTCCAATATGCTTCATCCTTAATTAAATTAATTGAAAAAATAAAGAAGGGGACAACAGTTAGCACACTTAGCAGGTTGAGGGGATTTGAAGGGATTTTTTTAAAAAGCAGTTGATCAGGACAGAACATTTTCTTCTGGAGCAGTTGAAAAGAGCAGAACGTATCCAACAAAACAAAAATTTATACAAAATGTATTCAGACAGACTGTTACCATTGAGAGTGCCACATCATTTCATGCAGTTTTTGTTGTTGTTAGTTGCGAAGTCGTGTCCAACCCATCGCAACCTCATGGACAATGTTCCTCCAGGCCTTCCTATCCTCTACCATCCCCTGGAGACCATTTAAGCTCATGCCTACTGCTTCAGTGACTCCATCCAGCCACCTCATTCTCTGTTGTCCCTTTCTTCTTTTGCCCTCAATCTTTCCCAGCATTAGGCTCTTCTCCAGTGAGTCCTTCCTTCTCATTAGGTGGCCAACGTATTTGAGTTTCATCTTCAGGATGTGGCCTTCTAAAGAGCAGTCAGGGTTGATCTCCTCTAGGACTGACCAGTTTGATCGCCTTGCAGTCCAAGGGACTCGCAGGAGTCTTCTCCAGCACCATAGTTCAAAGGCCTCAATTCTTTGGTGCTCAGCCTTTCTTATGGTCCAACTTTCACAGCCATACATTGCAACTGGAAAACCATAGCCTTGATATCTAAATAGGTTACCCTAGAGATTTTTAAAAATGAAAACATATATTATAGTGTTCAATAAGTCTTTTTCTTAAAAAACACCTCCGGTTATAGGATGGTGGTTTTTGGCTTCACCTAGTAGGTATGCAGTTTGTACTCAGTGTCATTTATTAATTCTGCACTCTGAGTGAACCCCACTATTTTATCTTTGAATCTCAGAGATTGGCCCTTAGTTTAGATTTAACTTTTCTAGTATATGAGCTTCTCCTCGCCATAAATTCATTTTCAGAGCCACCACGGCCCATAGTAAAAATTGATGCCATTGAAAACTTCCTTATTTAGCCCCAGAGCTGTACACAATTTGATAAGTGAACAATTTGTATCTCAAATACAATTCAAAGAAAAGAGCTACATAAATTCTCTTATAATTGAGACAATCATTTTTTCTGCATATCTCTAAGTAAGAAAAAGCAAAGAAAAAGAAATTTCCTGCATGCCAATACACAGTTTGGGCCACAGATGGCAGATGGTAAAGGAATGGTAACATAACATAAACATAATGGTAACATAAAAGCATGGTAATTTAGACTGCACAGATATTTTCACCTTTCTAACTGAAAACAGTGAGGCTTAGCTACTAATACCAGTCTCAGCTCATTTCTCATCTAATTGTCTTCTACCCATAACAGCAAATAGTGAGGAGAAGATAGGGGCAGAATGAATAGGCAGAATGGCCATAGGTCCAAACTACACTTTCCAGCAATATGACAAGACAGTAGCGCTTTTGACAACTCAAGGGTTGTCAAGATTAAGCTTTGGGTGGACTATTGAACGGATGGCCAGGAGCATATTTTGGCAGCATGTTCAACAGTTTTAAAGGATGAAATGGGTAACTGAGAGAGGTTTAAGGTACAAATTTTGCTTTCTAAACCCAGATTTTGGGACCATAGACATTGGAACCTACAAAAGGGTTATTTGCAAATTGCATTGTTTGCATTCTTGCTCAAATGTATATTGGATTGCATTGCATTATTGATTTCACCAGACAATGTACATTAGAGATAGAACAGATAGCAAAACTCGAGAACAGGGCTGTCAAACCTACGACCTGTGAGCCAGATGTGTCATGCCCACGTGAGTTTGACACCCCTGCTCTAGAACATGGCTTGCTTAGGTTCTTAACCATTGCAATAGGTACTCCATAGGAAAAATAGGTCTGAAACAGAGGTGGGTTTCAGCAGGTTCTGATCAATTCTGAAGAACCATAGTGGAAATTTTGAGTAGTTCGGAGGACTAAAAATTCTGACTAGCCCCGCCCCCATCTATTCTCTGCCTCCCAAGTCCCAGCTGATTGGGAGGAAATGGGGATTTTGCAGTATCCTTCCCCTGCCATGCCCATCAAACCACACCCACCAATCCATGCCAAGCCCACCAAGCCACACCTACAGAACCGGTAGTAAAAAATTTTGAAACCCACCACTGGTCTGAAAACAAGTTGCATTCAGACAGGGCTATCTAACCATATTGTTCTTTCGTTTGCTTTTTGTTCAGTGCACAGTAGCTGCAGATGACTCTCACTATGTACAGGAAAATGGGGAAGATGTAATGAGAAACAGCTGAGGAGATGCCTCAGCATGAATGGAGCTTTGATTTTGCTTTGCCTAAAGCAGTTGCTGATAGGAGAACACAGAATAGGAACTTGTTGTTTTATAACTGGGAGAACACAGAATGGAAGTTGCAGAAATCCTAGAAATTCTTGGATTTAATTATGCATGCTAGAGAGAGGTGTACAATGTGCCAAAATACCTTAAGGATAGGTCTGCAGTTGATTTTTACATCTGATAACTGTCTATTAAGAAGCGGTGTAAACACTGGAATTTCACATCCTTTTATTGTTAAAATATAGGGATTTGAGAGAAAAAGGAGTATTTATCAACACCTGGTGGTATAACTCAGTAATTGCTCTGTCTAGCAGAAGACACAAGTAAAGCCAAACCATTTTAAAAACCAGCAGAAAGAACATTAAAAGTTCAGCTAATAGCTATGCTACCAACTCACTCTAATGTCGGGGGCCTTAGGAATTGAGAGCAATATTTAATAAGCTTTTCTGAAATAGTTTTAATTGGATAAATATTTGCGCTGTGTCTGTCAATAAATCCTATTACTTGCTATTGACTCTAAATCCTGGAATAACAATTAATTTAATCCCAATTAATTTGTCTGATCCAGGGGAAAAAAGTTAGTAGATTTTTAAAGAAAAATTGACAGGGCTACTGAATTGTCTTCTCTAAAAGATACCTTATAATTTATACCTCAAAAGTTTTATTTAAAACCAGGACATAATTTGTCTGCCCTTTGAGATTTTTTGTTTTCGTTTTCTTTCTAAATTATGTATTTATTTATTTTTTAAAAAAAATTAATTAAAAAGAAAACAAAAAAAGCTCAAAGGGTAAATTCGATGGACTACTAGATCTTTTTCTGTCATCATTTTTCTATATTTTCATCTTACTACAACTTTATTTTCTGTACTCCTTTGAGAAATGGAAAAACTGAGTGGAAATAGGAAAAAAAAAACATATTGGAGAAGACCAGTAAGTTTCACCTACTTCTGGCATTACAGATAAAGTTCTGCCTCAAGTGAAATTAATAGTAACATTTGGTTTGAATGCATTGGCCTAGAGTTCATCTTGCAACTTAAGTTTGCTGTCAGCTGTGTTCTTCCCGTGCCGATTGTATCAGGATGGCACAGGTGTAACTTGAAGGCAGAACTCAGCTCCATAAATCATCCTGGAATGAGGCTGAAGGCTGATGATATACCGTTGCTTAGAAACTTCCTGTGTGAAATGGCAACTGGGATTGGCCATTTTGTCTCTCATGCGCAACCTTCCGAACCTCAGCAATGTCCCTGGCCTCTGTTCTGCCCGGTTACTTTTGATGTTGCTCATTAAAAAACACAGGCTGGTTCCAGTACTGAGATCGATCTTCATTCTCCTCATTCCTGAGAACGTTTGGAGCTGGACTTGTGAACTGTTGAAACATCATCTCTTCTTTCTGCTGCTGCTGCTGCTTGCAAAAAAAAAAGGATTCTTTGTCTTTTTGGGCCTTGTGGAAGCTGAACAACAAAAGCAAGGAAAGCAGTTCATAAACCAACATCAGTCCGAATATATTAAACTCATACCTGTTCATGGATTTGGTATGTAAAGAAAATAAATGCCTTCTTCTATTCCAGCAACCGATGAGCAGATGGATGGTTTCCTTCGAGTTCATTACTACTACAGCTTCCTCCAGGCTTTGAGTCAGGGATGAAATCCAGCAGGTTCTGACATATTCTGGAGAAAACCAGTAGCGGAAATATTGAGTAATTCGGAAAACCGGCAAATACCACCTCTGGCTGGCCCAAGTGGGGTGGGGATGGAAATTTTGCAATATCCTTCCCCCAGGAGTGGGGAGGGAATGGGGATTTTGCAGTAATCTTCCCCTGGAGTGGGAAGGAATGGAGATTTTGCAGTAACCTTCCCCTGGAGTGGAGAAGGAATGGAGATTTTGTAGAATTCTTCCCCTGCCACGCCCACCAAGCCACGCCCACCAAGTCACACCATGCCCAAGCCACGCCCACAGAACCAGTAATAAAAAAAATGGATTTCACCACTGCTTTGAGCTAATATATAAGGTCAGTTGCCCATAGAGTAGATTTCTTCCAATAGCTGAGCTATTTTTTAATCATTATTAGCTGGAAAAAATCTTGGGGGAGAAAACTTGGAATGGTAAAAAACAACAACAGATACAATAAACTGAAAATTTCACCCAACTTACATTAAGGCTAAGAGTGAACCTTGGAGACTTGGACAGCCAAACACCTAGTAGTACTGTATACTACTGAAAAGCCACTGTTCTCTACAATAGGCCTGGTATCCATTCAACCAAGCAAATACAGTGTGCTCTAGGCTTTTTCCTTCTGGACATGTTTCATGAGAGGAAATAGCCATGTTAAGAATGAATGTTGGTGAGGTGGAGGGCAGGAATAGGGAGTTGTTCAGAGACATTATGTTTCCTTTTTTAAAGATAGATCTGGAAGGCTTTGGGGTCTTGATGACACATATTTTTTTCAGGTTTTATTTGTCTTAACTTTCATATTTACTGTATTTGTATACTTTGTTAGCTACTGAGAGTCTTGTGATTTCAAGTGACATATAAATGGGATAAATATAGAAGGACGGATGCCTGTCTCAAACACCTCCTGTGATCCATACTTCTGGATTCTCCATGGCATCGTTAGCTTTGTGAGTGTTGATTGTGTAATTCTTTCTCTAATCCAGAAATAACTTCAAAATGCACTGGCCATGTATGGGCCATTCTTAGAACAAGTTGATTTTAAAAGTATCAGCCCTAGAAACAGACTTTAGTCCAAGCCATCTGCAATATTTCAAGTTTTGAATGTGGTCCCAGTGACCCTCCAAGAATTTATGTCATAATTTTTAAGAAGAAAATTGTTAAATACACAGGGAGTAATCAATTTTATTTTACTACTATCTCATTACTTTTTGTCTTCAGTTTTCTACATTGTTTGAATCCCTCAGTTAACACATTAAACTTAATTTAAGGCTTTGAAAATTGGGTGGAGGGGAGAGAAACAGTGTAAAAAAACCTGTCACAGATATTTTCTAACAAGGAAGTAACACACAATATGACAACTTCCAACATTTCACCTGCTCTTAGGACTCAACTTGCCCTCCTTGTTATGTAAGAGTGAGAGAATTAAATATGTCTTTTTCCTTTCTGTTTATTATCCTTGCCTAATAGATAATCAAGAAGATCTCTCAGCTGAGACACCAGAGAAGCATTTTCAGAGGAAAAAGTGTAATTAATTAATTAACAAACAAAATTATATGCTGCCCATCAAACCAACGGAACTCTGGATGCTAAAGCATAACATGTGCAATATGCAATCAAAATCAATTAAAAAAATAAGTTAAGACCCTTGTAAAAATCTTATTGTTCACACAAGACACAAATAGACATACAAACAGTGAATGTTTTGTGTCTTATCTAATCATGGACATGTAGGGGAACTCAGACATCATGTGTGACATCTCTTGATGGGGCACAATTAGAACATTATCAATTTTGATTTTGTTTATTAATTATACAAATAGGTTTTAGTAGTATTTTTGGAACAATCTTCCCTTATATGTAACCCCAACCTTCTCTGATTTTTATTTATTACCAATATAAATAGATTTGGGTTTTTTCAATGTCTCTTTATGTTTTCATAGTAGAAAAAAAATTGTACTGACAGCCTGTGCCATTACTTCTCAAATCTACTGCTCCTGGTCCATCAGATATATTCATAAATCTCAGCATGCTTTTGACATCACCTGCTTCACTTGGCATCATGGCATAATCAGTATGCAGCAGGGGCGAAATCTACTTACCTTCCTTGCCGGTTCGGAAGTGCACGTGCCATGGGTGTGTGCTCTCTTTGCTCGCGCATGCGCGCAAGTCACATGCACACACAGACCTGTGCATGCACAAACCTGCATATGTGCAGAAGGTAAAAAACACATTACGACACCCAGGTGGGTGGGCGGAGCTTTGCTCTGCCATCGCTACAGGATTGCCGAACCAACCGCAACAATCGCTACCAGATCGCTCAATCTGGTCCGAACCGGGAGCATTTCACCCCTGGTATGTAGTGTCTGTTCACTGACATTATCTTTCCTTATGCCTATTAGATAGGTGTTGAGCACTTGATTTGAGGCCCTTACCAATGTTTCTCAAACTCAACCATTTGAAGATGTATTGACTTCAAATCCCAGAATTCCCTAGCCAGTATGGGGAATTCTAAGAATTGAAATCCAAAGTTCTTCAAGTGGTCAGGGTTGAGAAATACTGCCTTATACAATACGAACATGCAAAAACTTCTGGCAGCTTACTCTCTTGGGCTGCAACTGATTGCAAACAGTTATTTATAGTTGTTAAAACTGGGGAAATATTTATCTAATTAAACAATGATCATGTTAGTTTTTTTATTTTTATTTGTTATTTTTATTTTTCATCATTTCATTTTTGATTATGCTACTTATGGATCTTGAACAATAGGTAGCTTTTTTTTTTTTTGGCCAGAATTGATATTAAATATGTGGAATCTCTTCTATCTTCATAGAATAGCATCTGCTTTCTTTCATTTTGGGGACATTTTTCTTTGTTCCTTCTCTTCCAGATCCTATACAACAAGATACTCTAGAATTTCATTCTAAAAATCTTCTATTACTCCCTTGTGGAATATTGGACATGGCAGATTCCTGAGTAATAATACTCCCATGTAGAATTCCTGTAAGGTAACTGAATCCCAAGGGATTCTTCCTCCGTAACCATATCTTTCTGGACTTTACTAGCAATTTTCCCAACAGAATATCCTTTGCTCCATCAAATGACAAGTTGTGAGTTTTCCTGCTGTTTTAAAGATAGTTTAGCAACATAAGTAATTTGTAACAAAGCAATTGCATCATGACTGAATTATTTCATTTAGAGGAGCATATACTAATATCTCAAAATATTATCCTATAGCAATAGCAGTTAGACTTATATACCACTTCATAGTGCTTTGACAGCACTCTCTAAGCAGTTTACAGAGTCAGCATATTGCCCCCAAACAATCTGGGTCCTCATATAATAACATCCAGTTTCAAAATTAACACATTTTCATTTTAACTGCATTCTTCACCATAAATAGGCATTCGTGAAAAAAGGGTAGAACAGAATATTTTTTGTAGGGGTTTAATGCTCATACAAAGAGACTAGATGCCTAGCTAACTAGAGAACTGGAGATTGCCAATGAAAGTAAATGCAGTGGGAGGAACAGGATCTGTGTTCAACAGTGGAGTTCCTCAGAAATCTGAGTGTGCTTGCTATACCTTTACACATTTTTAGAACTCTATGCACCCTACCTTCCCACTTCTGGTTGGCCAAGGAATTTGGGGTACATTGTATATTGATTGACCCTAACTGATGATTGGTCAGTCTATGTTAGTTACTGTATATGGAGTAGAAAATCATAAGGAAACATGGATAGCACAGGGGAGGATCCACGGATCCACCCTGATGTCACATTTGCTGATCTGCACATGTGCAGAAGCGCTCCCATTGCAAACTGGTAGTAAAGGTAAGTAGAACCCACCCCTGGTTCCCACCAATCTGAAGAAAGATATCAATTAAGGTCCCTAGGACTCCTTCTTTCGCAATGCTATTCAGCCATTTTCTAAATGACTGAGACAATGGCATAGAAGGAATATGTATCAAATTGTCAAATATACCAACGTTTCTGGGATTGGCCAACATCTTGCACGACAAAATCATGACACCAAATAACTTCATCTGACTTAGAATTGGGCAAAATCAACGGCGATGAATGTCCTGCAGTGGAAATGAAGGGAAAGGAGGAGTTCTAGAGACCCTTCATATTATGAAATGACAGAAGCAACATTCTTCCCCCCCCCCTTCAAAGAGTATGCAAGGTATGCTGCTGCAAAACTAATCTATGTGCAAAAATGGAAATACTCACAACAGCAGAATGGTTGAAGAAGATGACAGACATAGTAGAGGTGGCAAAGTTAACTTGCTTGATTAGAGAAAGATGAATAGCTACATTTATTACTGGCTGGAAACCCCTTATGGGCTTTTTACTGAAAAAAGAAAAAAGCGAGGTTCTGATTTATAAATTTAAAGATTAGCTAGGCAGTTTATGGAAAGAAAGGAATTACGATGTAACCTTAGAGAAGGCAAAATATAAACGAACCAGGGGTGAAATCCAGCAGATTCTGACTGGTTCTGGAGAACTGGTAGCAGAAATTTTGAGCAGTTTGGAGAACTACCTGGCAACTACCACCTCTGGCTGGCCCCAGGGTGAGGTGGGAATGGGGATTTTGCAGTATCCTTCCCCTGGAGTGGGGAGGGGATGGAGATTTTGCAATATCCTTCCCCTAGGCGTCAAGAGGGAATGGGGATTTTTGTAGTATCCTTCCCCTGGAATGGGGAGGGAATGGAGATTTGTGGCAGTATCCTTCCCTGGATTGGGGTGAGAATGGAGATTTTGCAGTATCCTTTCCCTGCCCCAACCACCAAGCTACACCACGTCCACCAAGCCACACCCACAGAACCAGCAGTAAAAAAAAATGGATTTCACCACTGAAACAAACCTTTAATCACTCTCAACTGCTTCTTTATAATTTTTTCTTTTCCTTTCTTCTGCTTCTAGTGGTTTTCATTTCTTATTACTTTATTCTTTATTTCTTGTTACTTTTTTCTTTATTTCATGTTACTTTTTTCTTTATTTCATGTTACTTTTTTATTCTTGAATTCAAAATTTATACTGTTTTATTCTGTTGAAAAACTTCTTCAATGAAAAAAATTTTTTTTTAAAAAAAACTGAGTGGAGGCAGGAAGATCTCAAATGCATGTAAGGCTTGTGGGTTACAGCTGTGGCCAAAAGGGAGGCTTGCTAACACCAAGACTTCCACAAGCCCCTTAAGGAGGCTTCATAGCTGGCTGGTGAGTCACTATCCCAAAATACTGCAAATACTATTGGCTCAGTGAGTTGAGCAATGCAGGATTGGAAACAATCTAGAGAACTTTAGGTCAGAGGGGAATGATGGCAGATTGCTCTGTGGAAGAGGAGAGAATGAGGATTGTTACATAGCTCTAAGACAGTTGGTGGCTGTTGGACATATTGCAGTGGCTAATCGTTTTTATTATTATCTCGCGAACTAAAATAATGTCTACTAATTGCACTTTTCTCTCACGTTTACATATTCAGACAAAATGGAAATGAAGATGGAAATCTCTCAAACAGTGCAAGTATTTCTTTACACTGGCAGAAATATTGCAAATATTTCTTTACATTCGGAAGGCTACAAGACCAGTTTCCTACATATTATGTTAAAAGATGCTGAAGACCTGTTTTCAGAATAGGCAACACTGAACTAAAACCACCAACAGACTGACAAATCAGAGGGGGGGGGGATCAGTTATGTTATTCTCCAGAATAGTGTCTGGTTATCAGAAACGTTTTCTTGAGAAACTTGTTTACTTCTCAAGCAGAGACGCTATATTATTTCTAGGAAACGAATATGAAAATCTTGTATAAAAGAAACCAAAGAAAGAAAAGTGAAGAGTGACACAAGATTATAAGAAAGCCAGAAAATTATCCTTCCTTCCTTCCTTCCTTCCTTCCTTCCTTCCTTCCTTCCTTCC
>WNWU01000001.1:24319043-24336161 GCA_012654045.1 Ptyas mucosa
TCCTTCCTTCCTTCCTTCCTTCCTTCCTTCCTTCCTTCCTTCCTTCCTTCCTTCCTTCCTTCCTTCCTTTTTGTCTTTTGGAGGGGAAAATGTACATAAACCCAGACATTTTATCTATGATAGTGTGATTAAGTCATGATAGATGCCTACAGTCTGGCATTTTAAAATCCATAAAAGTAGCACTGTGTTGCATAAAATAATTAAATTTTTCAGTTGGAAATTTTCAAGTTATCATTAGTAGCATAGAACATGGACTCTTGATTGACTACCATGGTCATAAATCAAGAGCGAGCCATCCGCCTGCTGCTAATGAAATGTTCCAGTTGTGCACTCCTAAGGATTATGGTGTCAACAAAACTCTTGATTTGGATCACAGCCTTCCCTTCACTCAGAGGCTATATATTAATCTTTGTGTACAGAATTTCATTGCTCAAAGCCAAGCCAAGCCCCATGCTGAAAATAAATCTGTGATGTCAAAATAGGTGGAGAGAACTGTAAGAAATACATCACAGATATCAACAAAAGTGGCATGTGATCAAATATATTCCAGAAATAGAGAATAGGTCTATTTAGATGGTCATAACTAGATTATTAGCTTGATGGAGAAATAATGAAATACCCTCAGTGGAGGGATGGATTGTAAAAAAAAATTAGCAGAAATGATAAAATTGATCTGTCTGATCAGAGATAAAACAATAAAAGACCTATGGACTTTTTGTTGAAACTGAAAAAAAATGGAAAAAAAGTGAAATGGAGATTTCTGGATTTGCTCATTGAAAAAAAGGGTTGAAAAATGGGATAAAAAGAATATCTGTAATGAAATCTTTCAGAGGGAGGAGGGGTAATTTATTTGTAATTGCTGCAAAGAAAATCAGAAGTTACTTCTTTAATTTTTTTTTATTTGATTTATATGCCGCCCTTCTCCAGAGACTCAGGGCGGCTTACAATACGTTAAACAATAGCCTTCATACTTTTGTATATATTTATACAAAGTCAGCTTATTGCCCCCAAAATCTGGGTCCTCATTTTACCTACCTTAGAAAGGATGGAAGGCTTGAGCCTGGTGGGATTTGAACTTGCAGTAATTGCAGGCAGTTGAATGTTAATAACAGTTAATAACACTGCATTAGTCTGCTGAGCCACCAGAGCTCTTTACAGGTAGTCCTTGCTGAATAACCATTCATTTAGCAAACGCTGAAAGCTGTGACAGCACTGAAAAGGTGATTTATATATCACACTTACGGTTGTTGCAGTGTCCCCAAATCACATGATCGTGATTCAGGCACTTGGCAACAGCTGTGCATTTATAACAGCTGCAGCATCCCGTGGTCACATGATCAGCATTTGTGACCATCTGGCTTCTCAAAAGCAAAGTCGATGGAGAAGCTGGCAGGGAAGATTGCAGGTTACTGCCACATGATTTCTCCTTTAGTGCCCATGGTGATTCACTTAACAATCATGGCAAAAAAGATAACAAAGTCAGATGCTGTCACATGATGCTTCACTTGACAACCACACTGCTTAACGATGAATTTTGGGTACAGATAGTCCCTGTTGTGGTCATAAATTGAGGATGCCTAGAGTCCAGGGAATAAGATTTTTGATCATGAACAACGCACCAGAGACTTCTGTAAAATAAAGTACAGTGAGTTTCTTAGAAACTTCATGGAGATACTGTGTGCAAAAGATTATAGATACATTAATATTAATAGAGCATGTTGTGTTCTACATGACAATAGTGTATCTTTGCTAGTCTATGTCCATAATAATGCCCATAATTCAGCCACAGTTTTGTTTCATACAGTATCAACCTTGTGAACTCTCAGGTTTCCTCTTTCTGCTATGTATTCAAGATGGACAGTGATTAATATTTATATGTATTTAAATGTCAGAGTGTAGGTATATACATATGTATGGATATAGAATATCTGTATGTTTGTTTTGTATGCATACACTTTTGACAGCAGGTAACAAAATATCATTTTTAATGTGTGCCACTGTGCCCATTGAAAAAAATGACAATAAATAATTGGGTTGGGTTGGGTTGGGTTGGGTTGGGTTTGACAACAGTATTTTTATCCTAAATCCAGTGCTTGAATTACGGGGAAAATGCCAATCCTGATACCCCCAATATTAGGATAGTATGATTTGTCCTTCTGAGAACAGGAATAGTGGGGGAATGTAAAAAAAAGTCAGGGCCTCTCACTCCTTCTGTAATCACTCTCCTAAACCTTTATTCTGAATTACAAAATAAACTCCATCCCCTTTAGCCCTTGAATTGGAAAAACTGCTCAGCAAAATGCTTATACATAAGCAGAGGCATATGGTAAAAGACTGTACTCATTCCTGAAATCTATCTAAAAAAAAATGACTACCAAAGTTGAAAAACTGTATTCATGCACTAATTATAGTCCACTGGAGATGCCATAATTAAAGCTCTCAGCATTGACTCATTGCATAACCTTTCTCATTAAATCTTTAGCCAAATCCTTAGCCAACTGACTAGCCTAGCCAATTACACTGGCAGGACTCCAAACACAAAAATAGAACTGATTATGCAGGCTAGGCTTCTCCAACCTAGGGACTCCTAAATATGCTGGAACTTCAGCTGTCATCATTTCCAGATGGTAAGACCAATGGACAGGTAAGATCCACCTGGACATAACAAGCTGGGAAACTCCAGGGCTAGTGCTTACACCTCAGATGGCTGTCATGCTCAATGTCGACAGAAGAAACAACCCATCATCTTCTAAGTCAAAGAGTTTTAAAATAATGTTTAAATGGAATCTATTATACCTCTGTAACTTAATCCCATTTTATTTTGTTTTGCTTTCTAAAACAGCAGAAACCTTGCCTCTGACCTCTTCTGTGTTGTCTAACACCTTTTGGGCTTGAAATACATGTTCACACCCTTTCCTTTCTTTAAGTCAAATGAGGTTTGTAATATAACTCTTATCTTTGCTGAGTTCCTTAGCGTATTATACATATTTTACATTTAGCGTATACATTATATATGACACAGGAGTGATTATTACACTTCAGACACTTTCTGTTTTGGAAATATGGTTTTATTAAAGCTGCATAAACTTACACTAGTTCTTTTTCAAGCAATTTCATATTGCTTACTCATGTTCAACTTGTCACCAATAAAATGCCATGATCTCTTCTCCTTTACTTTTCCTCTTCATAGAAGTTAGGTTGGTTCTCTTGCACTTTTAGATAAAGATGACATCGTTTCAGCAGTCTTCTTGTGATCAATACCCTTCTTAAAGGAAAATACTTTTATTAATATGATGATTTAATGTTGATCACCATGTGTCACTGGGTATTTTGAATAAATGGAATGATGGAATGATGTAGAATTCATAATCTATGAATATTGATTTATGTAAACCAGTTCTTATACTTAATAAAGTATTGGTACTTCTCCGTTTAGTATACCTCCGGAGTATCCAATATAACACACTCGTCCATTAAATATTCTTCTTAGTGTTTGCTGATTAACCAATGGCCAACAGATGCAATAGAATTATATGATGCAAGGTTATTGCTGATGCTTTTGCTTTGCTTAATTACACATATTTATATCTAAAAATTGGCTGTCTAATAAAAACAGTTTTATTGTTGAAAATCTTATTGTCAATTGGACATATGTGCATAAATACATACACACACCAAAATGCAGTAGCGGCCAAATTTGTGGAAACCTTTTGGGAAAAGTATATTTTTGAGGTTTGATGGCTAATAACACCACTTTTTGGGGGGGAGTTTCAAGATTATCATATTCCACTGCTGGAATAGCCCAGACCTTAACCCAATTGAAAATCTATGGAGCTGACTAAAGAAACTTTTAGTCAGAAACGACCCAGTAATAAAACCCAGTTAATAGAAGCAATCATTCAATCTTGGTTTCACATTAAAACAGCTGCAGAACTAAAAGACTTGGTTCACTCCAAGGGAAGACATTGTAAGGCTGTAATTCATGCTAAAAGTTACCCAACTAAGTATTAACTAACATGGTGATAATTTTTGTATATCTAGTTTTTTCTATAGTGATAATTTTTGTATATCTCATTTTTTTCTACGGGTTTCACTTTCCTTCTTTATACTGTAACTGCTATTCTAATAGCAAATCCTTCATAAAAGTTATTGCATTAC
Organism: Ptyas mucosa; assembly: GCA_012654045.1. Lineage (NCBI taxonomy): Eukaryota > Metazoa > Chordata > Lepidosauria > Squamata > Colubridae > Ptyas > Ptyas mucosa. The sequence continues at coordinate 24,323,202 of WNWU01000001.1, forward strand.
ATTCTTGATTAAATTATCTTTCCATTGATATATAATTTTATGGTACTGCTCAAAAAAAAGTGGTGTTATTAGCTAGTTTTAGAAAATACACTTTTCCCAAAAGGTTTCCACAATTTTGGCCACTACTGTATATGATTTTTCTTAGCTGCTCTCTGATATTACTCTAGTTTTAAGGATGCTCTATTAATTTTCATGTGGTCATGTGCTGAGCTATTTAACTATCCGACTTTGTATACTCCAGTTATCTACACTAGAGATGCTTCAAATATTTTGAATATTGCTTCAAAATAAATCCTCTTTTATAAAGTTTATAGTTTTTTCCCCTCCCAAACTAGAATATGACTGCATTTCACAGCAGGATTTAAAAGAGAGAAAAGTCAACTTTAATTGCCTTCAATTTAAACACAATACTGAGCGACCTGTAGGATCAGTTTATAAGAAGGTTCATTTAAGAAAACTTCATTGTGGTGAAATGCAAAACATGAATGCAAATTCTTGGCATGGAATTAGGTTGATTATGCCTATCCTTTGGCCTCCCATAATTGATGGGAGTTAATTGTAATTGATGTAGACTATCTTCATATCTTGAGGAAGATCTCTACCAATTTGGGTATCCAAATTTTTCTGTTGAAAATCAAAACTATCCATTATTCTTCCAGTCACCCACTCTTTGAAACAGTCGGCATTTCTTTGAATTCAGTGGTGCATAATTACACCTTCCCCTCATTGCAGTCAAAGCGATTTAGCTGTATTGTCAGCTTGGATTTTCGGCTGCTAGAATTGCATTACACCTTTAAACAGGAGTTCATGCTTTCTAATATTCCAGGTGATCACGTTCCTTTTTTCTTTTTTTTTCTTTTTTTTGCACTACTTTTAAGATCATTCCATAAAAATTAGATTTTTTCATCTCATTTTAATGCCTTTGTAGGCTTCTGTGTGTATGAGAGAGTGAGTGTTTGTGGGTGTGTAGGGGTGTCTGGGTGTGTATGTATTCCGACATCTGTTCAGAAAGATTTGCAGGTATTGTCCTTCCAATGTGAAGTGTAAATTTCTGTGTAGAAGATATCTTTGCATATACATTATACACACAAAAGGAGTCCTCACCACAACAATTCTGTTTCATCTGTATTCTGTTCATCATTTCTTATGTGGACTCTTTTATGTACACAGCAATATGTGCAAAATCTCCTTTGTATAGATAATTGTAGTGTCATATGCATAATATTTGGGGGTAGACGTATTTGATGTGATCTCTTTCATTAGATGGAGAGGAGTCCAATGTTCACATTGAGGAAAAAAGTCAGATCTGCTCCCACTTTTTAGACCCAGAATAAATATTGGAAGACTTCCCTGAAAGGTCTGATGAGAAATTGAATAACTATATACAGTATGCTATTATGTGTACCTTAACTTACCCAGAATAGCTAAAGCTCCTTGCATCTTCCTGCCCCCATTGGAGCATATAGATAATATAGAGCCAAGAAACAGACGTTGACTGATTGTTTGATCAGTAGGGGACCATAGAAACATGAGATAGACAAGGAAGAAGATGCTAATCAAAGAGCCACATTACTGAATTACACTACTGAACTACTTTGAAGCTTCTTCTCCTTTTTTTTTAGCATTTTAGTAGAAAAAAGTAAATGTTCACAAACTGCAGCTGTTTGAATAAACATAGAATACCAGCCTCTAATGAACCTAAGGAATTAGATTCATAGGAATAGGGAGATTTAGAAGCTGATGTAATTTGAGATCATGTGGTGGAAAAATAAAATGCTGTGTGATAAATATTTCCAGCAGGAAGATTTGCCACCCAATAAAGCAGGGGTGAAATCCAGCAGGTTCTGACAGGTTCTGGAGAACCGGTAGCGGAAATTTTGAGCAGTTCGGAGAATCAGGAAATATCACCTCTGGCTGGCCCCAGAGTGGAGTGGGAATGGAGATTTTGCAGTATCCTTCCCCTGCCATGCCTACCAAACCACGCCCACCAAGCCACACCACGCCCACCAAGCCACACCCACAGAACAGTAGTAAAACAATTTGGATTTCACTACTGCAATAAAGTAGTTACTATGGTCAAATAATATGAAAATGCTCAAGATGAAAGCTGCCTGAAGGCATCAATGGGTAGCATCTTGGTGGCTATTTCCATTAATTGGATTCACCAGCAAAGAGTAGTGATAAGGCTGAAAAAATTGTAGTCAGTGTCTGGGAATGAAAATCTGTCAAAGGCAGAAATTCCTTGTTATTGTTGTGAACTGTTGCGGTGTTGTGTTGTGCTTAACACAACCTATTTAAGTTGAAAAAAAAATTGGTCATTTGATTTGAAAAAAAGCCAGAGAGATACATTTTATAACTTGGTCATAAAACTTGCAGGGAGCAAGTAACAACATTTGTTAGGAAACTGAAGGTAAAAGTGTTTATTTTGTCAGTCCTGAAGAAAAATAAATAAATTGTGACTGTTAATGAAAAGTAATTAGAGGTGGTGATGGAAGCTAGTTGTGTGAAGAATTTTATTTGCAGCAAACATTATTATGCAGTATTTATGCAAGATATTAATTTTTTTTGCCATCCAATAACTTTGGGTTTTAATTACTCTCACCCACCCGTATGCTTGGGTTACTTCACAGCCCAACTAGTTTGGAACAATAATGTGGTTGATGGCTTTAGATATGTTATCAAAGGTATTCTAGAGTTATTCTTTGGCCAAAAAGCTATTTTTGCCTTTTATATTCTTCAGAAAGGAGACTCTGTGAATCATATTACAAGCGCCACTGCTCATTCTCAGAGTCAAATGGATCAAGTGATGGAACAGTAAAGCTTATTGTTCAAAAAGCTTGGGCCAATTCCTGAATATTCTCACAAAGTTACAATAGATGTGGGCATTGTGCCTGTTGCACAGAAGCTGAAATGTATACCATATACCACAGCAGAGGCTATGAATGCTGATTTAGAGAAAGTGTACATAGTAGAACAACACTGTAGAACTAATAAATGAAGGTACCAGTTGAGTATCTGCCATGTTGTTTGTACCAAAACAAGACTCTGATTAAAACCAGCTTTATATCAATCTAAAGGCAGTAAAAAGGTGTGATGTAAGAGGACCATCCTGTGTGAAAAACAGATAATATTCAGCATTCTATGCAAGGTGCATAGATATTTGCTAGATTCGATTGATTGATTTATTAGATTTATCCTGACTTTATTTGTTATCCACTCAAGGCCACATACATACTTAATACTAAAATCTCCTATATATTACAGAGAGTTTTGGCAGATAGAGTTAGTACCAGAATCTTACAATTTGACGACTTTTGTAACACACCTTACTTAATACATGTTTTATATATGCGTGTATATTGCTACGTTCTATAATGCAGTATTGCAAGCTGTTTCTGCTGAATGCCAGTAGTTTGATTCTCACTGGCTCAAGCTTGATTCAGCCTTCCATCCTTCTGAGGTCAGTAAAATGAGGACCCAGATTGTTGGGGGCAATATGCTGACTCTGTAAACCATTTAGAGAGGGCTGTAAAGCCCTGTGAAGCGGTATATAAGTCTAAGTGCTATTGTTATTACTATTGCTAATTATGGAGATATTTCAAAACCCCTATGCTTCCTAATCCCAAAAAGCAATAATTGCTCTTAAAACGATACATTTAAATATACATTAGTTAAGGAATGTAAAATTTGGCTTATTATAATATAAAGGTACCAACATTTGTTGTGCTTAATTCCAGTCTTGATGACGTTTTGTTACAGATTGAGGAAGAAGGATCAAAGAAGCCTATTAAGTACACCTTCTCCTGAACAGAGGTATTTTGACTGAATGTGAAACTTTGGCATTTGTATGGGCTATACAATATTTTAATATTTATCATTTGGGATATCTATCTGAACTGTTAACATAGACAAATCACTCATACAAATTTCAACCAGTATTTTATCACTATGCCTCCAGCATCTCAGTTGAATATTACAATCTTATGATTGTTGAACACATTTCTGGAAAATGGAGGTAACTGATTCCTTTCCCCATGTTCTATCACCTATTTCAGGATCAACCTCATTATGGAAATGTATGTTTGTCTAGTTGTTGATTTATGTATGCTGAATTTGAAGTATTATCATTTAAAGAACTGTCTTGCTTTTTAGCAAGCTACTTTGCTCATAAAGTATATGGACAGATGATCTAATCCAACAAATAGCCACAAGTAATACCTGCCACAGTGCAAATATTTAATCCCATTTTGGATATCTCTATGAAATAATTACCAATAATGCCCAACAGTCGGTATTATAAATTACTTTGTTTCATGTTTCTTCCAGTCTTGTAACATTAAATATATCCATTCTTATCTAGTCCCAAGAATAAAAATAAAATAAAATAAAATCTTCTCATCAGTATTTTAAAAAAGCTCTGTAGGCTTCCTCATTGGAAAGAGAGAAACCAGAAAAGGAATTATCCAATATTTTAATAGCATATTGTTCTATATAAATGATGAGCCCTATTTGGTGAAACATTATAAAACTCAAAATAGAATGAAACAAATTATAAACATCAACTTTTCTTTCCAGCCAGCTGATTTTTGTTGTTGTTATTTGTTTCTTATATTCTTACATTCCTCTAAAATATACAAAATGTAAATAGGATAACTGCTGCTAGGATATTTTAAACTCATACTGGAAACTTTTCAAAAGGCAACTGGACTTCTTTGTTTTTTCCTTGAAGATGTTTCACTTTTCATCCAAGAAGCTTCTTAAGTTGTGACCAAATGGTGGAGAATGGAAGGATTTATATTTCTTGCAGTCATCTGGTCTTTAGCACTCTCTCTGAGAGTCATTGAGGCCACTTGGAGGTTTGTCTGCGCCCTCAGGGTCATCTGAATAGTGCAAATGGGTGTTAAACCTTCTTGGAACTGCTCAAAGGACTGTGTTGTAAACTACTTTCAGCAGTTCCAAGAAGGTTCCACACTCTTTTTCACTATGTGTTCTAATAACAATTTTAAATGGGTACATATAAGTTTGGGAAGGGCCTCCAGAGGGCCTCCGGAGCCTGGGGAGGACGTTTTCGCCCTCCTGGAGGCTCAAGGAAAGCCTCCGGAGCCTGGGAAGGGCAAAAATGCCCCCCCCACCATGATGCAGGAGGCCAACTAGGCCACGCCCATCCAGCAACCAAGCAAAGAACCCCTTACTAAAATTTTTGAAGCCCACCCCTGCAGGCACTCAAGGTTGGTGAAGAGCTTTCTTCCTGCTCTCTCGTAGAGGCATCTGAACTATTGCAAAACTAAAATGGGATGAAGTTTTCTTTTGCCATCTATATTTGGAGTCAGCTTTAGAATGCTACCAGGAGGCGATGGCTAACATCAACTGTTCTTTAATTATAGCTTTGCTTGTTCACCTTCCCAAATCCTTCAGATCTTCCAAAAGGAAACAGGAGACATTTGAACTTGAGCTTTACTGAAATCTTCAAAGGCCTATTTAAAATAGCTTTTCTTTCTTTTCCTTTCCTTTTTTTTTTGTGAAAAAAAGCATACTTCTTTCTATATAGAAAGGATTTTACTAGTGGGAAAAAGAAAAGAAAAGAAAGGCAGAGGAAACAAATGGGTGGAGTAGAAAGCATAAAATTGCTTCCTTCTTAAATCCAATCTAATTTTGTTTTGTTATGGCGATATTTCTTTGCAACCACACTACTTCTGAAATCAGACAATTCAGGTAGCAATGAGAACCTGACGTTCATGTAAAGATCGGTAACATTTTAGTCTCTGTTTTCAAGTTCCATCTGACAAAGTTGGTAGATCTAGTGAAAGTTCATTGTTTAATCAACTTTCTTTAATGCCTGTCTTTGACTATATATTAGATCCAACAGATACCAATCTTTTGAGACAGCATTGGAGTTACATTCGAGCTGTGAATGCTGTTAAGCATTGTGGCTGAAACTGAGGCAGGCGTTACTCTATACTGGAATCTAATTACGGCAGAAACATTGGAAGCTAGAGTTTCCCAGGGAAGGAATGCTGAAAATGTTAATAATAGCACTAGCACTTAGACTTATATACCGCTTCATAGTGCTTTACAGCCCTCTGTAAGTAGTTTACAGTCAGCATATTGCCCCCAACAATCTGGGTCTTTATTTTATTGATCTCGGAAGGAAGGAAGGAAGGCTAAGTCATCCTTGAATGCTATCCAGGATCGAACTCCTGGCAGTGAGAAGTGAGTTAGCCTGCAATACTTCATTCTAACCATGGGACACCACAACTCTATAATCATTTGCCATTTAGCTAGTAGTGTTATCTACCCAGTTTGGTCCAGTTCATATGAATAGATCAGTGGTGGGTTTCAAATTTTTTTACTACTGGTTCTGTGGGTGTAGTTTGGTGGGTGTGGCATGGCTTGGTGGGCATGGCTTAGTGGGCGTGGCAGGGGAAGGATACTGTAAAATCCCCATTCCCACCCCACTCCAGGGGAAGGATACTGCAAAATCCCCATTTCCTCCCGATCAGCTGGGACTTGGGAGGCAGAGAATAGATAGGGGCGGGGCCAGTCAGAATTTTTACTACTGGTTCTCCGAACTACTCAAAATTTCTGCTACTGGTTCTCCAGAACTGGTCAGAACCTGCTGAAACCCACCTCTGGAATAGGTGCTTAAATTATCACATGTTACAAGTAAGCCAAAAATTCACATTTTCTTACTTGTCCAGGCACAGAAAACAACAACTCAGAACCCATTTGACAGGGATCAGGCTTTGCCTGCACAGGCAAAGCCACAATAATATTCTCTGGCCTTTCAAGAAAGGCAGCTTGTCCCAAACACAGTGGGAGAAAATATTAATTTATATTTCAGTATTAAAATATTTGTATTAATCCGACTTAAAAACTGCCCATCTCACTTACAAAATCTCTGTCTTCCTACTGATTCCTTTTTAAAAGGAATCAGTGATGGGGTTTTTTTAATTTTGAGTTTATATACAGTATAACTATATAGTTTAATAGGACTTGAATTATATAATTAGCATTAACTCAGTTAAAACCAGGACAATGATCAGCGAGTATGGACTGTAACTCAAATTTATCGCTGTCATTTTGAATTGAAAATTTATCCGTGTTGTTTTTGAACTGAAATGTGTTTTTCAATTGTAGTATCGTGATAGTACTTCAGGTTGTATTGGATCAGACAATTCAGATGATCTATGATCTAAGAGCTATGTTTCCTAGATGCTTCTTTATGCCAAATACATGTGGCTATATCATCAGGGCTAGGGAAAGAAATTTCAGTTCCTGAAGCAAAACAACAACATTCCTTCTTCTCACATACATCCAGATGTAGAGAAGACAACTAGATTGGCAATTGAATCTTAGTTGACTGTTGGCAAGAGAACATGGTTTACTGCAGTGGAAAACAATGAAAAAATAGTTAGATTTAGAAGGTTCTATGTCAAAATCCTGCTTCTTGCCATTGCTTCATACTTTCCATACATTGAGGTGGAGGGGTAGGAATCTGCCTTATGTGATATGATCAGCGTATTTTATGGTATGAGTTGGGCTACTTTTTTTGTCACTTTAGGGAAGGGCTCTTTTCTAAAAACCCAATCTAATGCGAGAAATCTTTCGCAGCAGTTCTATGGAGAATAGACGAGGCATCAATAATATCAGAAGGTCCTTAGGCTGTTAAGTATATTATCAGCATTAAACAAAATATTTGTCATTGATATTATTGAAAATTATTGTCACATCTGCTTCTTAGTAATGCTACTTACATGCATTATTTTAGCCATTTTTATGCGAAGACAGCATGAACAATGTTGATAATTCAGAGGATTTCAACATTATTTGTATGTGTTTAATATGTCAAATAAATTAATTTCCTGAGAAAATAATCATAACATAATAACTCGGTATCTGAAGTCCCAAAAAGATTTTAAATGATGCTATGGAGGAAAGAAAACTTTCATAAAAGGTACTACAGCAGATTCAATAATGCAAAAATAAAATTCACAGAGACTAATGTTGCATTTGCTTTCATTCCGTATACAATCCCATATTAAAAATATCACATGTGTCACCAGTAGAATTTGAAAATTTATGAGGGGGCCACCTATGGAAAGGGCCATAGCAATTATTTTTATGAATATCTTCTCTCCTTCCATCAGAATAATTTCCACATATTTCCAGAAAGTTGTAGCAAAACTTACTCCTACTTATCAGGAGAAAAAAAATCTGGATTCAACTCAATGTGTTTAATTATTTTGTTTACTTGTTCTGCTAAAGCAATATATTTTCTATACTTTCTTAAGTAAGGAAAATGTATGTACAAATTTTGGTCAAGCAAAACATCCTTTTAAAAAACACCCAAGATCTTGGTAATTGTCTCTTGTAATTTCAAAAACTTTCTCTGCTTAACATCTTACATTAGTATAAAGAGCAGTATATGGTATTTGATACCTTACTGTTCAGTAAAATGAAGAAAAGAAATGAAAACGAGTATACATAATAAAGCAGATCTTTCTCTAATTGTTTATAATTGGGAAAGAAAAGAACATGTAATATTTTCATCTAATATCCAAAGTTCCAACTTTAATGATTAATAAGATATGTGAAATTACTTTAAAAATTCTTAGTTAATAGACATTCCCAAATTAACTGGGCAACATACTTTAAAGTATTATTTTTAATAAATGAAAAATACAAAGAGCAAACATCTCACTAGAGCATCCAGCCTGTTTTGATGGAGAAAGGAAAGGGGTTTTTTTCCCCTAAAATAATTGTTTTCTCACAGGTAGCTTTGCCTAAACATAATTAATTAAAAGCTTATTAGAATAAAGTGACAGGCCTATTATGGACTAGGCTGAAATGCTCCCAGGGCATAAAAAAATGAAGAAACTGACAAGGAATACTCAAACTCATTATTTCATCATGATAACGTACATGCAAGCATGCTTTAATTTATTATATATCCTTAGCAATCGGATACACATCTAAACCATCTATTAGCAAGTATATTTGTGTGTGTGTGTGTGTGTGTGTTTACATGGAATCATTTGTTACTGAGTTCATATGGTTTAGCCAACAATATCCAAGGAATAGTAACATTTTTTTTTCCTTTGGATCCATCATTTCCCCCATTGGCAGAATGCTTCCTACTGTCCTCTCCTTCTTCTCTGGTTCTTATTTAGTGGCTTCAATAGGCCTTCTCTGTACTTAGCATTTGTATGGAATAGTTGGACCATATCATGGTCTTTGTTATCCAACACCCTAGGCAAAAAGAGAGATGATTTCTGGGTCCTACGGGTTTTGAAGCTCCTCCTGGGTCGTCCTTTCCCATTGATGGAGACATACCAGAGTCTCTCTGCACTAGCTTTGCGTTTGCTGCTAGTGCCATTGGGCACAGTCCGATATAAGCGGGATGCATAGGTGTTATAGCCCAACTCATGGATTCTTTCCACAAACTCGCATTCTGCGTTGTAGGTTTCCTGAAAAGTAAGGACAGAAACCATCATTTTCCAAAAAAAAAAAAAAAGCAGCACAAACAACTGCAAGGTACAAAGCTCACCGCATTTGTTCTTATGAACACTTTCAGTTAGGCTAAACATAAAAGCGACTTCCATTTATTGATAAAGGAATTTTGATGTCCAATCAGGGGTGGGCTGCTGGGGGTTCGCAGGGGTTCGGGAGAACCTCTAGCTAAGATTCTGTGCAGTTTGGAGAATCCCCAAATCCCACTCCTCGCTGGCCTCGCCCACCCCACTCCACCCCTCCCAGGAGTCCCCACGTGACCCATTTTGGATGCAGGTAAGTGCAGGGTACGTGTGGAGGCTTGGGGAGGGCAAAAAACGAGTCTACTGGAAGTTCGGGAAGGCTGGAAATGGGCCCATTTCTGGCCTCCAGAGGGCCTCCGGAGCCTGGGGAGGTCATTTTCGCCTTCCTGGAGGCTCAAGAAAAGCCTCCGGAGCCTGGGGAGGGCAAAAATGCCTCCCCACTATGGTGCAGGAGGCCGACTAGGCCACACCTACCATGGTCACACCCACCCAACAACTGGGCAGAGAACCCCTTGCTAAAAGAAGCCCACCCCTGTATCCAATAACATCTCCTGTTCTTATATATATCAAACAAAGCAAAGAACACTAGCCTTTATCTTCTTGCCTTTCTCCATGTAATAATAACAGTGACTATGAGATGATAAAAGCAAAAAAGTTTATTACAGTCTATTCTTGATTAATCCTGTGATTGATCATACTTTGCCTGCCAAACATAAAATGAAAAGTAGTGCCTGATGCTACCAGAGAATACCATTTTGACAGAATATATTTCTCTTCCTCCTGCAGCCCGTATTTGATTTGTAAACCACCATAATTTACTAGGACCTCTGGTGGTTAACAGACAAGTATACATAGCATAATTTCCAGAATAAATAAATAAACACCTATAAAAACAATATCATAAGGAAAACCAAATGAGCACAGACAGAAGCTCAAAGGGTAACCACTAAGCCCACAAAATATCTTTGAAAAGATGTTTTACAACCTCTTCCAAAACAACCAACCAAGAAACTACAGGTAGTCCTCAACTTACAATAGTTCACTTACTGACCATTTGAAGTTACAACTGCACTGAAAAAAGTGACTTATGACCACACTTATGACTGTTGCAGCAGCCCCATGGTCATGTGATTGACATTTGGATGCTTGGCAACTGACTCACATTTATGACGGTTGCAGTGTCCTGGGGACATGTGATTTCCTTTCACAATCTTCCGACAGGCAAAGTCAATAGGGAAACCAGATTCACTTAACAACCATGTTACTAATTCAACAACTGTAGTGATTCGCTTAACAAATGTGGCAAGAAAAGTCGTAAAATGGGGCAAAACTCACTTTACAAATTGCTGAACAACATAAATTTTGGGCTCAATTTTGGTTGTACTTTGAGGACTACCTGTAGTCTAATCTCAACTGGGAGGCTGTTCTAACAAATAGGCTGTGCCAAAGAAAAGGACAACCCTTCATACTTCAACTCTCTAACACCCAACTTACTTCATAGAATTGGGGGCCCACCAATATGTTCTCCCAGGATAACTGAATGAACTGTGCTGTTACAATTGGAGAATGTAGCCCAGGGGTGAAATGCTCCCGGTTTGGACTGGATCACCTGATCCGGCAGCGATGGCGGCAGGTGGTTCGGAGAACCGCTAGCAAACATCCCTGCACCCCCATGCCCAGCTGAGCCACACAATCATCAGAGGCTTTTTTTTTAGAGCATTTTTTTCTACAACCACTTCAGCCAAAAAAATGCTTTTAAAAGTAAAAAAAAAAAGCCTCTTGTGATCCCGCGGCTCAGCTGGGATCATCAGCGTCTTTTAAAAGAAAAAAAAAGCCTTTACCGATCAGGCAACTCAGCTGGGATCGTCAGAGGCTTTTTTTTTTATTGAAAAGTTTTACAAAACAAAAATCCCCCCCCCAATGCTCCCCCCACCCTCCTCCCCCTCCCCCCAACCCCCCCCCCCCCAGACTTCCCAGGACAAAATACAGGGTATTCCAATTAACAATCATAAACTAACTTAAGCTAACTTTCCTTAAACTAACAAATCCCCCCCAGGACCTTAACTCCGCTATAAGTAACATACTACATCTAAAATTAACATTCATTCATAAGCTATCTGATATTTTCTTGTCTGATACTTGTTCTGAATATAGTCAGTCCATCTTCTCCATTCCGATATATATATCTCTCTTGCTTATAGTCCTTCAGGTACGCTGAAATTTTTGCCATTTCCGCCAAGTTCGTTACTTTCAGTGTCCAATCTTTTTTTTTTTAATTTGATTTATATGCTGCCCTTCTCCGGAGACTCAGGGCGGCTTACAATGCGCTAAGCAATAGCCTTCATACTTTTGTATATTTATACAAAGTCAGCTTATTGCCCCCACAAACTGGGTCCTCAATTTACCTACCTTAGAAAGGATGGAAGGCTGAGTCAACCTTGAGCCTTGGTGAGATTCGAACCTGCAATAATTGCAGGCAGCTGATGTTAATAACAGGGCTTTAGACCACTGTACTATCCAAGGCTCTTCAATAGTAGGCAAAGAGTCCTTCTTCCAATGTTGCGCAACCAACAGCCTGGCTGCTGATATTAGATTTAAAATCAATTTAGTCTCTGATGATATACAATCCATTACTATACCCAGTAAAAACAATTGCGGAGTAAATCTCAACCTTTTTTTCAATACATTCTGCATCACCCACCAAATTTTTATCCAAAATGCTTTGATTTTCTTACAAGTCCGCCATATATGATAATAACTTGCATCATCACAGTCACATCTCCAACATTTGGCTTGCAGGTTTGGATACATACATGATAATTTTTTAAGGTCTAAATGCCATCTATAAAACATGGCTTTTAAAAGCATTTTTTTTTTACAACCTCTTCAGCCGAAAAAATGGTTTTAAAAGTAAAGAAAAGAAAAAAGTTGGCCATGCCCACCCAGTCACATTACCCCCTCCCCCAAGCCACGCCCACAGAACCGGTAGTAACAAATGTTACATTTCACCACTGATGTAGCCTTAAAAATAACTTGATGCTAAATCATATTGGTCAAAATCAGCACTTTGAAATGCATCCGGAAGGGTACTGAAAGCCTATGGAGAACCCAAAATACAGGTATAATCCATTCCTTGTGATGTGTGCTACCTAATAGGTGGCCACTGCATTTAAACTGATTGTTCTTTTCAGAAATCTTCTGAGCCAGTCCCAAAAGGGGTGTAGGACAATTCGATGGGGCCAACTTGCTGAAGGACAACTCGCAATCAGATAATTCAATTAATTGGTATAATTAATGATTAATTATTTCATTCAATTACTTTTATTATTGGTTTTCATCAAAGTTATTGTTACTCCTATATTTTTGGATTGAATTTATATTATTATTATTATTATTATTATTATTATTATTATTATTATTATTATTA
>WNWU01000001.1:24336171-24385885 GCA_012654045.1 Ptyas mucosa
TATTATTATTATTATTATTATTATTATTATTATTATTATTATTATTAATCTTTAGTGAGATTCACAGCCTTTGAGGCTGGTTAATAGCTCAGCAGCTTGAGTCCTAACCAAGGACCTAGGAACTGTTAAGGTATCGTCGGATACCTTATCCGAGTAAGCTGTTCCGAGTAAGGTGGTATTTTGTAGAGTCAAAATGTTCAAGTCCAGAAAATTTAGAATTTCTAAATAGCGGGGTAGCCCTTTGGGTATTGCTCCAAGGGCTCCAATTACAACCAGGACAACTCACGATTTCTTTTTCCACAGTTGCTCAACTTCAATTTGCAAGTCCCGGTACTTTATGATTTTTCTTGCTGCTTATCTTCAATCCGTGCATCACCAGGTATTGCAATATCAATGAACCATACTTTTTTCTTTTCAACTATTGTTATGTCAGGTGTGTTGTGGACCAAGTGCCTGTCAGTCTGAATCCTAAAGTCCCACAAGAACTTGAGTTTCTCATTCTCTAAAACTTTCTCAACCTGATGTTCCCAGTGGTTTTTGCTGTACTCAAATCCAAACTTCTGGCACAATTTCCAGTGAATGATCTTAGCAATGCAGTCATGGCGTTGTAGGTATCAGTTTGTGAATTATTATTATTATTATTATTATTATTATTATTATTATTATTATTGGCCTCAGTTCCATCAAAAGTAATTAACTTCATTGGTTGATACAGTCCTGCAGTGAGTTGTCCCATGATGAGTTGGCCAAGGCAAGTTGTCTCAACTATAATATATTACAGTAATCTAAGTGGATGATAAACAGGGCATGAATTATTGTAGATCCCTCTTCACTATGGCACTTCAGTGAAATGTAGCTCCCACTTCAGGTTGCACTGCAACAAGTGAACCAATCACCATTGGTCAAGGTCTCTGGCCTCCACCTGCCTAATCAGCAACAGTCATGAATGCAGAAAGAACCCTAAGTCATGGATTTGCTCCTTCAGAAGCGATGCTTCCTCATCTAGAGACAACAGGTATTGTCTCTAGGTGTTAACAGAGAGCCACAATGCATAGACAGCAACTCAGTCAAGTTTAATTCAAATTTAACCTGTTCTGTCCCATCCAGATCCGGGCACTAGGACAAGATATCACCAGCATCTTCAGTCTTGCCCAGGGTAGTATACTAAATGATATCACACCCTAAGTGATTGGTGATCTCTCCCAGTGACTTCAGACAGTTGTTCTGTCTAGTAAATAGTTCTTGCTGGAGAAAGAACTAAGCCATGAGGCAAAGGGGTGGCCACTGGCTCAGTCTCTACCATCAGCACCAAGCAAACCACTACTAAGGAATGAATAGAACACGGCTGTCAAACTCGCAGCCTGTGGGCCAGATGTGTCACGCGCTGGCCACACCCACACCCAGTTTAGCAAAGGGGAAAAAAGTCCCAATACGTCACATGATGCCACCATGACGACGCAAGTTTGACACCCCTGGAATAGAACATTTGCAAAATAGTGCCTCCAGTACTGAATACTTGCAGGAAGTCCAGAAGGGTACAATGGTCAGTGGTACTAAAGGCTGCTGAGAGAGCTGATAAGAACAGAGTCCTATCCATCTCTCACCAATAGCCATCCCTTAGAGCAAACTAATACTCTCTTTGTCTCACACCTACATCTGAACCATGATTGAAAGGGGTCCAGATCATCCTTTTCTCCCAGGGCAATCTATAACTGCGATAAACATGGCCCATAATGATATTTGCAGAAATTAATTACATATTCTATTTCTAAACTTTGTTGAAACAGGTGGTTTTATTGGTATGGAAAGTTGGTGGGCCTTTTGCCAATTTCCTAAATAAGGGTTTGTTTGTTTTTTTAAGAAGTGATTGGGTAATTGCTAGTTACATGTGGTGACAATGTTTTTTCCTATACTACTAATAGCTTAGTTCACTTTTCTTTAAACTGATATCGTGGAGATATGTTGGAAATTCCATGCATCCTAATTGCCAGCCTTCATTTCAGAAATGAAGCAAAGGATTTCATTACTTAGCAAAAGTAAAATAAAGTTCTAATACTGAATATTGTAAAAAAAAAAAGCCTAACAAACAAGCTACTGGATATTGTAAACAAATGAACACGTTTTTTAACCTTACTTCCATTCTCTCAAAACCAAGAACAGTAGCAGTATACGTACTTAAAATCTAGATGCAAGCTATCTATGAAACTCTCTTTGTGCCAATTTCTCATAGATACATTTCTTCATTTCGTTTCCAGTCCCCACATATTTCATTCCTGAATTTTGCAGTTCTAAATTCTCTGCATTTCTAAATAGAATTGCTACTATACTGGAATGGTGTGTTTTTTGGTTTTGTTTTTTAAAGTTGTAGGGAATTCTCAATCAGCCCAGCAGATGGAGTAAATTTGCCTGTAAAATCAAGGCTGCAAATCTCATGCTTGAAACTGTAGTGCATAAGCAGACCACTAACACAGATACGTTTAGAAAAGCAGATAACATAGTTTCCCATACAGTCATTTATTATTTATTTTATCATTTGTGATGTGATGTCAGGAAGACGGGATCTATGAGGATTCTAAGCAAGAGTCTAATCTGATTTGAGCAATATATTTCTACGTTGTACATTTCAGACAAAATAAGAATGCGTTGATGTATCCCCTGTCACATTTATCCAAAGTTACTTAATTGTGCTAAGTAGACCTCGAACTGATGCTCTAATCTCTCCAAAATATATTGTTTTAGGGCTTCCAATACATCGCCAAGGCCTCTGTTAAAACAATGTTTGCGGTGATATAAGAATTTTTTTAAATTATGTATTAAATTTTTATGCCATCTCCCCTATCAGGTGTCTTATAAGCTTATTTGCTTGCTTGCTTGTTTATTTATTTATTTAATTTATTTATTTATTAAATTTATATCCTAATTTTCCTTCAGGAGTTCAACTGCTGCCTCTTCCCGTTATGCCTGCAAGGTAGATTGGACTTGGAAGCAGCAAAGTCACAAAGTGAGATTTCATGGCTGGGAGCTGACTAGAACCCGGGACTTCTGGTGATTGTCCATTGTTCAATCACTACAAAAAATTAGTTTCTACTGCCACAACTTATGCTGGATATATTTTGACCTCTTACTAAATGGAATAAGACTGATCTGGAATGGAGAGCTTCATGTGGTTCAGTTGTCATGGATCTCTTACTGGTCTAGGGTTAGACATGGAGACTTTCTTCACTTATACTTCCTGAGCATGCGTAGAGGATAAAAAACAGATTACTTCCTGATTAGAACCAGGACGTAACGACGACCAGGCGGGTGGGTGGAGGCTCCTGCTGCCATCACTACCGGTTCAGTCGAACCGGTCTGAACTGGTAGCATTTCACCTCTGTTCCTGAGGCCTTTTCTCCTCCCTAGTTTTCTACTTCCTAGAACTAGAACTCCTTGTTCTCCTTTTTTCCAATTCTCCCTTCCCAACACAGCTATTGTCAACAATTTTAATTTAGCTAACACTGGGAAGAATCTAAGTTTTTCTCCTAGACAGCTCAGTGTTTTGATTGATAGTTCCAACTCTTCATAGCAATAGGAAAGTTATCTACTTTAGACATAGAATCCACTCTGCAATTTTTTTTTTGAAAACTTTATTTCAACTACAGTATATAGGAAATAAAACTATTCCATCCTTCACAGTGGTAAAGCAAAGATAATAATCTTTGTGGTTGTTGTGTAAATCACTGAGACAACTGGGTTGACTTTTACCTATGCTGAATTTGCTTATAATAATTCAGTTCATGCCTTCACTCAAATGTTGATGATTTAGGCCACCTATTACAGCTGTGTTTGTGATACAACTGTCATCCGTATTAGTTACCAAATACTTCAGGAATCTCCCCGTTCCATAAACTGGGGTCCCCAACACACACACACTCCAGGCCACAGGCCACCACTGGGCCTTGAGTCATTTGAAACTGGGCCACAGAAGGGGCGGGCAAGCACACACGCATGTACCTCTCCACTTGCCTGAGCAACAGACAAGTGCATAGGGCTGGCAGGCATGCCTGATGCTGGCACAAATGAAGCTGTATATGCACACGCTAACTTGACTGCCACCGCGCAGAACCATCCCCGCCTCCCTCCCACCAGTCTGCAAAGGTTGGGGAATTATGTTACCCATTCTTTTCAGGAACTTCAAACCACTTAGTGTCTTAAGGATCAACCAGATCAAGTCAAGGTCTCCAGAAGTATTTTGCTGGTCACCACCACCCAACAGCTGCCTCTATGGCTGTTGGACACAATATCTGGTTTTCTCATAGATTTCTTCCCTCCACACAACCCTCTAAGTAATGGAAGGCCAGGTTTGCTAGACCATTCCCTGTAATTTCACAAATCAATCCCATGGCCTTTTGTCTCCAGCTTCCATTTTTCCACCAGCTGAAAATAAATCATGATTTCCACCATTCCCTCCTGGTACTGGAATACTTCATTGCTCCTAATACAAGGATACAAGGAGGAGGAAGAATTCAAGGCAGAATATATTTTGGGCTTATGGCATGGGAAAACCAGACTGGAATATTTTGATTAATTGGAAAGACATTGTAGATGCAAATCACATCTCCTTTTAGATTTTCATTTTTATACACTCAGGTTTATACACTGGTTAGCTAATCAATATTGCCAAGATTTCCGATTCTGAAGTAAAAGGGGAGCTGATTGCCTTCTTCTAGGAAAAGACCTAGAATCTAGAAACCCCAGCGGCAGATATTTATAAATAGGTCTTGCTGCCAGAGGCCTCATTTCTGCAATAGTTCTATAAAATCTAGAAATAGAATCCTATTCCAATATTCAGGAATGGCTTTACCAGTATTTCTCATCCTCAAGCATGCTGGCTGAGGAATTCTGGGAGTTGAAGTCCATACATCTTAAAGTTGCTGAGGCTGAGAGACCCTGGGTTATATTGATAAGTCAAGAAGCCCTGAGCTTACCTGTGTTCCTAAAAGTCACAATTGTGTCAGTATTTCAAAGAAAAATATTCCCATGTCCAGGCCAGTTGCCTATATTGTAAAGACTTGCACGTATAAACCTGTACAAAACTTTCTTCTGTGTTTGGAGTTGTGTGGAAGAGTTCACACAAGCAGTTAGTTCACACAGTCATGATGCTTAGGCCAAAAATGTTCTTTTTTAAAAAAATTAATATTACAATGTAAGTTTTGGGGGGGAAATTTTGCTTACTATCATTTGTCTAATGAGTAGAATCCTTTTCCTTGTACCTTAATGAAGGCTAGTTCTTTCATAACAAAAGCTGGGAAACTATAAATTATATGGAATGACAGGAATTGACAACCAGCCTCCTCTCTGCTGTGATTCCAACGCTCAGTGAGCATCGTTTAGGTGTCATGTAAGATATTTCTTCACCAGAAATTTTATTTACGTGCCATGTAAGATATTTTGTCACCAGATCAGAAAATTAACTCCACAGGAAAGCTAAAACTTTGAGATATATAGGTAGTCTTCACTTACCAACCACAACTGGAACTGACAATTCTGACAACCATTAAGAACTGTGGTTGCTAAGCAGAAAAATCACATGATTGTACCAGACTTATGAAGAGACTTCTATTTCTGCCATGAAACATATCACCACAGTCATTAAGCCAGACATCATATGCAGTGGTGAAATCCAAATTTCTTTACTACCGGTTCTGTGGGCATGGCTTGGTGGGCATGGTGTGGCTTGGTGGGCGTGACAAGGGAAGTATACTGCAAAAACTCCATTCCCACCCCACTCCAGGGGGAAGGATATTGCAAAATCTCCATTCCCACCCCACTCTGGGGCCAGCCAGGGGTGGTATTTGCCAGTTCTCTGAACTACTCAAAATTTCCACTACCGGTTCTCCAAACTGCTCAAAATTTCTGCTACCGGTTCTCCAGAACCTGTCAGAACCTGCTGGATTTCACCCCTGGTCATATGGCTGTGACTTGCAAGTTCTCTTCCATGTTATCCAGGGGTGGGTTCTACTTACCTTTACTACTGGTTTGCAACAGGATCGTGTGTGCAGTTCACTTCTGATGACGTCAGGGTCATTGAGCGGAGCTGGTTTCACTACCGGTTCTATAGAACCGGTCAGAAGCGGGGGCAACCCACCACTGATGTTATCCCTTAATTATGCTTGTTGGAAGCCAGTTTTGAAACTTGCAAATGGCAAACACATGATTTCAGGAGGCTGCAACAGTCAGGTCTAGGACAACCTGGCATGGCCAGCTCGGCACCACCAAGTCACCTCTGCCAAATCACCGCTGCCAAGTTGTTACAGGACAATTCAACATGGCCAATTCACCACAAAGATGGCATGGGCAGCCAGAGAGAAAGCCAGGCAGGTGAGTAAACAGGCAGAGCATAGAGTGGAGGTGGCAACCAGGGGCTTCCCAAGGAGGGAGAGTGGGGCAGGTGGATGAATGAACAGGTGGGCAGAGCACAGAGCAGCTGGCAGCAGCCGGGTCTTCCCATTATCACCCTGCTGCCACCACCATCATACTGAATGGGAACTTGGCACAGCAGTGGCTGAGATGGGTGTGAAAATGAGACACGCCGACCCTCCACCATCTCCCCATCACCCTCCCTGCTGCTAACATTGAACAGACCAAATACCGCCACCATCACCAAACAGCCCGTGGTGGCAGCAGCAATAAGGGGTGTGTGTGAAAATTGGAAGTTCCCAGACATCACGTCCACTCTGTGGTCTGACTACCCACTTGCCTGACCACTTGGCTTTCCCTCCACCTCCCTGCAGCAAGTTCTCCTTATGGTGAATTGGCTATGTTGAGTTGTCCTGCGACAGTGGTGATTTGACAGAGGTAACTTGGTAGTAGCAAGCTGGCCATGCCAAGCTGGCCATGCTGAGCTGGCCACACCGAGTTAGCCATTCCAGCGACAGTCATAAATGCATGACTGGGTTGCCAAACACCCAGATGGCAATCACAAGGCCACAGATGCAAGGATTGGTCCCAAAGCTGTTTTTTCCAATAGTCATAACTTTGAACAATCACTAAACAAGGCAGTCAGTAAGCAAGGACTACTTGTAATAATAGACTCATTATTACAAGTCTGGTTGTACTTACCTCCTCTTCCTCCTTATACATCAGTGAATTGGGGGGGCTTCTGCGTGAGTTGCTTCCAAATGCTATCTTGTGAGTTTAAAAAATGCTTTAGCCCCCTTTTGTCTGGCAATGGCTCCTGGATATATCAGTTAAGAACATATTGCTCACTTTCTACAATTTTTAATGCTTAAATAGAATACTTTATAGAATAGAATTCTTTATATTCTTTATAGAAGTTATGACCTATTAATAAAACTGGATTCCTATTTATTTATTTATTTATTTGATTTATATGCCGCCCTTCTCCGGAGACTCAGGGTGGTTTACAATGCTTTTAAGCAATAGCCTTCATACTTTTGTATATACCTGCTTAGTAGGGCTTTTGCCCCCCCCCCCAAAGCGGTGTTCTTTTTTATACAAAGTCAGCTTATTGCCCCCACAAACCGGATCCTCATTTTACCTACCTCGGAAGTATGGAAGGCTGAGTCAACCTTGAGCCTGGCGAGAATTGAACTCGCAGTAATTGCACGCAGCTAGCAGTTAAATACTACTTTAACAGTAGTTCAGTCCATTGCGCCACCAGGCTCTTAATTTCTTAATTTCCACTTTTTAAAAAACAAAAGGAACTGATTCTTTTATTCCTTATTAACTATTTAGAGAACTCCTGTTGCTTATTCACCACATGCTTCTATAAAAGCTATTTTCTGTTAAGATTATGTGGATTGTGAGGTAACAGTATTTGAATAGATCAAATATTTCACTACTTTGAATTGATCTCCACTAATTAATTGATGATGGCTTTAAGTAGCTCATCTCTCAATTTTAACATCTCACCTGGAAAGGAAAGGTATCTGATGCCAGTGTCAAGGGGAGCAATAAAAATATTCTAGTGCTGTGCTAAGGTAAAATATAAGTCTACATAGTAAATAAATAAATAATATTTTCTCCCAATCACCTTAACTGATGCTATTGTTCCTGTATTTCTTTTCTTTTTTTAAGACAGGGGATGAAAAGAGGGAAAACAATTGAATATCCAAGGCACAAATTATGCACGGTTTATGACAGAAAATGTTCCTGCTCTGCTTACATGAAGGCTCAGTTAAATAATATTCCATATTAATCTTATTATGGAATAGTGAAGAGTAGATTCTCAGTCTGTTCCTAGGTGACTTCACAGCAATATCTTTGCAATCCAGGGATTTGCAGAATGAGTGACACATTCATTCAACTTGCAAGTGCCTCTGGATCCACATCTCTGCCATTCGATCCCAGTTTTATGTGCTCTAAAAAGCTTTTTGCAAATGGGTCTCCTATGCAGAGTTTCCTCTCCTTTTTTGAAAAGTTTCCTTGTCACATCATCAGTTCTACAATTCCTTGATGATTTCCTTACCTGAATCAGTTGTTTACAATCCCAAAGCCAGAGGTCCACAAAACATAAATGTTTTGTTTTTAATGTGTAAGTAGGATTATTTGAATTCCTATCCTGCTGCACGCATGAAAAGTGAATGAGTGTGCCTCATGCTTGCAGTCATGTTTCAGCTAAACGATTCTAAGTATTGGCTGCTTAATCCCCCAAATAAAACCAAAGCACATATTTTTGTTCTTTACAAATGTCTCTCCATAAGCACCTTGTATTTCTGCCCTTTTGACTACAATGGAGTTTAAATCCCCATTGAAAATGATGGGTACTCTACTTGGTGGATGCTTTAGCCGGCTTGCCATAGTTAAGATGCCTCTGTTTTAAATAGTACTTACTGAAGCATAAAGTCGACCTCTTTTGTTCATGGCCAGGTATCTGCCCGAAAAACAGCCTTTGATAGCAACAATCCCAATGTCCACTGCGGTTATTTCCAGAATACCTAAAAGGAAAATGTAAGATCTATTTAGACGACTCACAGACGTATCATTTCATTGTGTATTGGTATTGTTGTTCTTTTACAAATTTTAGACACTTTAAATACTACATGTCAAGGAAATCAGAGGGAAATCCTTAACCTTTATTCAGAAATGAGCCAATGGATTTCATTGGACTATTATTATTATTATTATTTTGGCTTCATTTAAACAAGTTCTAAGTTTTTGTTTATTTTTGTGAAACGTTCCCCACCACTCAAATGATAAGGTAGCCTAGCCTTCTGAGTACCATTTGACCAACATTTGACCTAATCTGTATCTTCAGAATTGGTATTTCTTTATGCAAAGTCTCTTTTATCCCAACTGTCTCTCCAATAGAGTTGAAACATCCTCCCATTTTACTACAAGAAAAAAATGAAAATGATTTATTATTGACTGACACTTGAACTGAGCAGGAATTTGGACCCAGTTTTTTTTTCTTGTTGCTTAAACTAGTAATATTAAACTATCTTAAATGTTACTTCCATGTGGAAATCATTATGCTTAGTAACACCATCACACAACATACCAGCATTTACTCGTATATTCATAATCAATTCCGGATGATTGAAAATGACAATATTCGAAGACCATAAGATGGGAATTGTTAGAAATAAACCCTTACCAATAAATCCACAGCTATTTGATTGAGACTGAACTGTTTCAAAAAGAAAAAGAAAGAAAGAAAGGCTCTGACATTGAACTAGAGGTTCACCTAATCCTATATGTCTATAAAAACTTTAAATCCCCTTTAATGCCTTTCTTAGGGGTCCAAGAGTGCTTGACTTACTGAAACAAACCACAAAGCTGCCCATTTGGGGACAATACCCTTATTGAGATTTCTGGCGGGCAAAATGGAGGAAGACAAGAGGCTGCCACATCTAAGAGCTTGGTTGGACAATGAAGGGGGTTAGTCAGTTAGAAGTCAATGTATCCTTGGGGAAAGGACAAAGTGGCTTGTCTACCTCCAATTCAGAGAAAGGAACTTTTTTAATCCATGAAAGAACCAAGAAAAAATGCATATATTATTTATCAAAGGACCGTTCTAAACATTATATGAATAACAAAAAGTCTGGAATGCAGATACAGCATTTACAGAGGTATAGGCAATCATTGCTCTCTAACTAGTACCCATGCTTACACACACCTACATCCACATACATACATATCACACTCATACATAGAGGAACCAATGTTAAGGTGGTGGATCAGAACGGGGAGATACAGGTTCTAGTCTTCCCTTAGGAATGGAAGTTGGATTCTCTCTCTCTCTCTCTGCTTTAGACTTGAAATTTGAGAAATATGTATCTGGCCCTGGACCAGCACAGGAGACTATGGTCCATAACTTTCCATAAAAATGACTATATCGGGGATCCTCAAACTTGACAGCTTTAAGACTTGTGGACTTCAACTGCCAGAATTCTCCAGCCAGCTGGCTGGAGAATTCTGGGAGTTGAAGTCCACAAGTCTTAAAGCTGCCATGTTTGAAGACCTCTGGACTATACCACGCAGAGGATTAATTTGGGTCGATAATAATATCACACATGGTGACATGGAGAGAGACAGGGACAAAAAAAAGACTTAGTCTAAGGCCCACAGAACACTACAATTTTTTTAAAAAAAAGTCATTTCAAAAAAGTCATAAGAGGAGACTTGCTTTTACATGTCTGTAAAATACATATATTACATCTATAGGCATTTCTCGGGGAGGGAATCTTTAATTGTATGTGGAATAATTAAACATTTAAGAAAATCAAATAATAGCATACAAATGATACATGAAGAGATTTATTATTTACATTTCAGATTATTCCACCAGCTAGTTCGGCAATTCACTATCACTGATACTATCCCATGTACTCAACATTTTAAATCCTGAAGTCTTACAATTCTGTTAGTACTTTAAAATTGTGTTGTCAACAGCACATACGTCCATACAACTCTCAGAATATAATCTTCAAATTATACTGGTTAGGATGGTTTAGGATTTAATATAAATTGTATCTCTGCTACTGGAATAACTATATTGGCAGAAGCTATGGCAATAGAATAGTATCAGGGATAGAAAGGCCTTAAATTCAGACATTATTGTGGATGCCTATGTTCACACAATGTTACACCGAGAAACAAAAGTATGTAAATCAGAAAACCATGAACTTCATCTTGCTCCCTGTTAAACAAGCACAGTGTAGGATTTTGACTATTTCCATTGTTAAACATTTAGCAATGATTAATGCATACCATAGAAAGGGGAACTACCAGTGGTGGGTTTCAAAATTTTATACTACCGGTTGTGTGGTTGTGGCTTGGTGGGCATGGCAGGGGAAGGATACTGTAAAATCTCCATTCCCGCCCCACTCCAGGGGAAGGTTACTGCAAAATCCCCATTTCTTCCCGATCTGCTGGGATTTGGGAAGCAGAAAATAGATGGGGGCGGGGCCAGTCAGAGGTGGTATTTACCGGTTCTCCGAACTACTAAAAATTTCTGCTACTGGTTCTCCAGAACTGGTCAGAACCTGCTGAAACCCACTTCTGGGAACTACTAACCCCATCATGTGGCTATCACTGTCTCAGACATCAACATCTTAAATATGAACATTTAGTGCCTATTTATTTAGTCCTCTAAGTGATCATTTTTATGCAGAACTCCAGATGAAATGAAAAGTAAGTTTTGTCCCTAAGAATTTATCTTTTTAATAGGAAGGTCATCTTAGATTTACCAAGTACAACAAAGTGGGAATGGGTGAATTAAAATCAAAATATTTGTATTTTAATACAAATGACTGCAGAAAACGGGGATATTAATGGTGGAAACTGACTGTCAAATTGGGCCAGCCAGCTATTGGTCACCAGCATTTTATGCCATATATGTATACTGCCAATATTTAAACTTATTATGTTGAAAGTGTTAATAGGGCTATTGTTTGAGCCATCAGGGTTCTTTCAAATAGGTAAGCTCCACTTAAGATTGTAGGTAGACACTGATGCTTACATTGGTGAATTCATCCATAAGGGCCACAGAAGATCCAGAGATAGCTCCTAATCTCTCTTTCTCCTTCATTTCTGTAACTGAAAACAGTTTAGTAAAGGAGATCCTTTTTCTTACAGATCAAGTGGAAGTGTCCAGATGAAAATTTAGAGGATTCTACCTCTTAAAGGCTTAAGTTAAAACTTTAACATTCCCTTTCAAGGCACAGTCTTAACTGCAGCTTGCATATATCAACAGAGTTGTGATATAATAGAGAATCCTATATTGCACATGAGATTTGGCCTACTGAATGTTTGGGGAAAGTGCTTTCCTACATTGTAAGTCATTTCTATTTAGATCTGTCCCAGCAAGGACGCTTTTTATAAGGTCAACCATAGAAAGCTGTATTATTTTCTCCTCTCATAGCATCTTTGTTCAGCCTAAGGGTAATATCCATCTAGTGCACCTAAAAGCTGGAAGCCTAAGGGTAATATCCATCTAGGTGCACCTAAAAGCTGGATGCACCTAAAAGACCCTTCCATCATTTGGAACAGTTAAGGGAACATTCAACACTTTCTATTCCAATTGGTTTTAATTCATAATAAAAAAGAAATTTAAACTTTGGCTAGATCATGCCCTCAATGATACTTCACTGATAGGTGACATCTATATAAGGAGCTCTGCTAGAAATGATAGGAAAAATCTGTCTTGGTGCCTATCATACATACATGCCTGGTATTCTTGGGTGCCAACGCATCAGGAGATGAATGATGTGTGCAATCAATCTGATTTCTGAATGCCATGTCTACCTTGCAAAGGAGAACAAGGTTTTTTTCTACTGATCTGTTGCTGGTTAAGTGTTATTTCCTTAAACACGGCATAATTTCCTCTGCCCTAAATACCCAAACTTTGCCAAGACAAACAAAGCAAGATTAATGGGAGGAAAGGAGGGAACAGAAAACCAAACACCAGGATGAGATGAACAGACTGAAGTGTGAAAGTCATCTTGATGTGTTATTTACACATCTTTTGGGATAGTTACCCTGACCCTCCACCCCCACATATCCAGCTTTGTGTCATAAAGGGAAGAAGGGATCTAAAGCCTTAAAGAGCCATGGGAAATCACACCTTCTGGACAGAGAAACCAAGTGACAGTCACTCACTTATCCTGGTCTTTTGCAAATTCCAGAGTGCAAGTTTGTTTGTTTTTTAACTGAGGCTTCCAACTGCAGAACTGCATCCTTAGAGAGTGGGAAAGGGTAGCAGGCAAAGCAAAGGTGCTGAGCTGCAGTGCAAAGATTTCTAAGAACAAGGACAAAAAGAAAGGGCATATCACGAGGAAGCCCAGTGGACTCTACTTGCCAGTTCTGCAAACTGAACAATATTCTATTTCAAGAAGACCTGAACATGATTTTCTTTGTACTTCAAGCATTCTAGCCAAGCATCTGAAGGAATAGCCAGGGATCTCTGTGTGTAATATAAACTGGTTATACCAGATCATTTCTATTCCTCAATTCTCATCATCCAATAGCAAGAGAGAAGCTTCTTTTAACCCCAATACAATAACCAAGCTATCTCCAACCTGATGCCCTCCAGAAAATGTTACATCACAATTTCCATGTTCATTGGAGATTGGGTCCAAGATGTTAGATGTTACCAGGCTAGTTAAAATTGTGATCCGGTGACAGATTCTTTCTTTCATACCTACATTCCACAAATACTATTTTACCTTATGTCCTAAGTGTCCACAAAATATTCGCTATACCAAGTGAGAAGTAGAAATAGAGGAAGATAACTCAGAAGCTACTAAGACTCACAATCTCAGACACAATTGTGAATGGAACCGAACTCTTTCCCAGGGTATTCTACAATGGTTGAAAATTTGGGGGTAAATAGTATTAATTCTAAAACTTAACTCCCAAGCAAAACTGTGTTATTTCAAGTCTCCGGTGTATTCTGTGCTCCTAACAGTCTAGGGTCTGCTTCATTGGGGAGGTAATAGGAGAATCTTTATTGTACCAGTTCACAAACAGCCTTGTAACTTAGAAGTTTTTTTAGAGAAACTAAGACGTAGGAAACAATGTTAATATGGTGAAAATGAAGCAGCATCTTCTCTGCTGTTAGAACAAGGATCTCTTAAGTGCAGACAGTCATGTTTGGGAGATTCTTGACTGTCTGGTAGGCCAATTGGAGATCTGACTGTCCTGACATATATTCTCTTGACCTTTTCGCCTTGGGTATCAAGAAGGCTAACATCTGAACTGTTCCTGAACATTTCCTGATGGGAATATATTCCCTGGATTTTGGGGTCTTATATTTGTTCCTTTATTCCAAGGATTTCTTTCCCTCTTGTTTCTCCCCAGTAATGCTTAAGCAGAATTGAAACACTGGGAAGAATTTTCCTCTCCCAACTCCAGTAAAACTTCCTGGCTGCAAAGGCATCACCTCTACTTAAACCACCCATTCTAGATCTTGCCCAGGGGTCGCCTTTGGTATGGATGGAGGCAGGCAAGTTTGGAATGTTTGTTGTGGCTTCAGTCTGGCTTTAGGCTAAGCCACGGTCTTGGCTGGCATCTCTCATCAATTCTCAACCGACAGACCTGATCCGCTTTGCTTCCTCGGGATCTGAACAGACTTTTCTACACAGCTAATCCAGCGACACGAACTTTTCTACAAGAGGACTGAAAAGCATCTTGAGCACCCTGAACAGAGGCAACAAAAATTTCTCTCTCTCTCTCTCTCTCTCTCTCTCTCCCTCTCCCTCTCTCTTATTTTCTCTTTCTTTCTTTCTTTCTCTTTTGTTCTTTCTTTCTTTCTCTTTCTTTCTTTCTTTCCTTCCTTCCTTCCTTCTTTCTTTCTCTTTCTCTTTTTTCTTTTTTCACTCTCTTTCTCTTTTTTCTTTCTTTCTTTCTTTCTCTTCCTTCCTTTCTTTCTCTTCCTTTCTTTCTTTCCTTCCTTCTTTCCTTCCTTCCTTCTTTCTTCCTCTTCCTCTTTTTCTTTTTTCACTTTCTCTTTCTCTTCTTTCTTTCTTTCTTTCTTTCTTTCTTTCTTTCTTTCTTTCTTTTTTTCGTGAAATAAATGAACGGCGTTTCAGCCCTGGCATTGGAGGAGGACAGAAATGCTGCTTCCTCGGAAATCAGGGCCAACGAAGCACTGGGAGGCTTCGATTCAAGAGGGAGAGCAAAGGGGCTAAAACTAGCGGCCAGCTGCGGAGGGACGGGCAGGGCGGGAGAGAGAAGCCACCCCGAGGTACTCACTGAAGACGCTGTTCTTCTCCAAGGTGCCGTTGATTTTGCCGTTGGCATGGATCTGAAGGTGGTACTTAGTGGCGCAGTAGAGCTTCCTCCGCCGAGGCGCTCCGCCGAGATGCTCGTAAACGCCGCCGCGCCCGCCGGCATCTCTGCGCCAGCGCGGGTCGCACGCTTCTCCTTCTCGGGCACAGGCAGGAGCCGGCGGAGGCAGCTCGACAGCCGCCAACCCGAGGAAGCCCGGCGCCTGCAAGAGACTCAGCAGGACGAGCCAGGTTGTCACCATTGTGCATGATGGCCGAGGCGGCGCTCAGCTTGGAGCGGAGGACAGCGCCGCCGGACCCATTCAAGAGGTCTGAGCTGGAGAGGAGGCAGCTCGCCGAAGTTGCACAGGCGCACCGGATCCGGTGGGGAACGACTGACTGGGCTAGTCGTCCTTGGTGGCTGCGGCTTTCGCTGGGAGCGCGGGGGGACAAGCGGGGGAGGCTGTTTGTTTGTTTATTTGTTTCAATCAGCGTCGATTTCGTCCCCCACCTCTTCTTCTTCCTCCTCCTCCTCCTCCTCCTCCTCCTCCTCCTCCTCCTCCTCCTCCTCCTCCTCTCCCCCCCCACCCGAAGACCCAAATCTGTTTTAGATCTGAGTGAATTGAAAGACGCCCGAGGAAGTCTCAACTCTTGGAATTAGGAGGAGAAGCTGCGACTGGGGTACCGGTCTCCAAAACTCGTGAATGAGAGCGAGAGAAAGGGGGGAGAGAGGGAGAGAGGGAGGGAGAGAGGGAGAGAAGAGCCAGAGAGGAAGAAGAGGAAACTGAGGGCGGGCAAGCGGGGGGGGGGCACCTAAATTCCCCAGAGAGACGTGGGGCGGGGTGGAAATTCGACAGTGCGTAAAGAGAAAAGGCGTTCGGCAGCAAATAATTGCTCTGCAGCCGAGTTACGGGGAAGAAAACCCCTCTGTCGATCTAGACGTGTTTGCACTTCATCTGGGTTTCACGCGCAACGCGCGCCCACGTGGGCCAGGTGATGGTCTGCCTGTCGCAGATATCCGTATCGCCCACTCACCCCCCCTCCCGTTCAGCCTCCCACACCGCAGCAACCCAGGGTTGATTTGTTTCCTCTTCCTTGGACTCGTTTTCTAAAGACAAACGAAACCAACGCCCCCCTCCAGACCCAGGACCAGAGGCGTCTCCTCGACGTTAGGTACCTTCAAGGAGGGAAGACATTTCGGGGCTGGGGGCCGGACGTGACCCGCTTCTCGTTGCCTCGCTCGCCCGGTGTGTCGGATGAGTGATGCGGATGAGTGATGTACAAGGAGCTTTTAAAAATATACTTTTGAAACGAAAAAGAAAGCACAAGAAAGAGGTTTTGTCTGCCAGCTCGGGAGGCGGATAGAAAAACAAAAAAACCAAACACCCACATTTGAAGACTTCACTAGACAGATCGCTCGGGTGATTTAAACCGTTTCCTTTTATCTTGAATTGTAGAAAGAAACTACTTCAAGCTCTGCAATTTTAGCCATTTTTAAAATCATTTTGCTAGGGAGATACACACAGAGATGTTACACAGCTGTAATTTGATGGATTTTGATGTTACATTCCATTTAATCTTTCAGCCTTTTGCCTAACTCACTGTAAAAGAATCGTCTTTAAGGTTTGCATGTTAATACTTAAATTCCTCATATACATCTAGAAAGAAAGTTACCGTTTTAAGCCATTAATATGCTGAATCTAAAACAATAACCACTGATAATTAACCATTTTTCTGCAAATAATCCCTAATGAGTATTTATCCCAACATATTTGAAAATGCCGCTGCACTCCTAATCCTATATTCATTTATCTAGAAAGAAGCACCAAATACAGCGGACATTACTTTGAAGTAGGTGTCTATTATAAACACCTGAGGAGGTGGATGACTTCCCCAGCCAATTTAGTTTTCTCCATTAATAATGCCTTGAAATATATGCATACCTATATTAAAAGTAAGGACATTCAAGACATTAAAGTACTGCATACATATAAAGAGAGTGCATACTCTGAAGGAGGAGGAGTAAAAACTTTGCTTCTTGGACGAATCTAAGATAATCCAAATGCAAAATTTAAATATAGAAGTCCAGGCAGTACATGTATATTCACTCTCCTCCTCTCCCATTCTCCCCCTTTCTTTCTCTCCCTCTCTCCCTCTCTCTCTCTCTCTCTCTCTCTCTCTCTCTCACACACACACACACACACACACACACACACAAAATATTTCACTGAAAATTTTGATCTTATGGGAGTGGCCAGTTTGATAAGCACTTGGGTAACCGGTTTTTAAAAATATTTTTATTATGGGAAGATTTATAGATATATATACGCATGTATTGGTGTGTAATTCTACTTAAAGTTAACATTTTAAAAAATGTATTCCCCATTAGTTCAAAAACTGGCTCGGAGAAACACAACACAGAGAGAGAAACACCAACAAATATCTTCTTTCTCTCTCAGAAAAACCGGGATGTAAAACGGATAGCAGTCGTATCTGGTTACTAGAGCTGGCAGGGCCGCTATCAGCGATGTTTTTGAAAGGTTGGGAAAGCGCATTCAAAAGACATTGTCTAAACACCCCTCCTTCCCCCCCCCTCCGCCTCCTCCCATCTTTAAATACACGGATCCCGCCAGTGTGGTGTGGAAACCCAATCGCACGGATCCCGGTGAGAAACGGGCAGCAGATCATTTTCGCCTCGCAAAAGTTTCTTGCCCCGCCTCCCCCCTCTAATCACCACCCCGAATCCACTTCTATGCCACCGTTGGTTCTCAAATGAACAGAAAGCCTTAATGCAAAACGTGACTCAGGATGCTGAGCGTTGCAGTCCAAGGTTTTTCAAAGGAGTTGGGAGAAAGCTGCCATGGACGATGGGTGAAAAAGCTCCCTATTGCTGTAATGTAAACGGGACTCCGACGGCGCGTCTCTTAAGCGCATTGTCATCAGTTTCCCTACTTAGAATCGTCGCCCCTCCAACTTTGCTGCCTTCAGCCTCGAATCGAGCCGGGCTTCCCAATACAATCAATCCTTAGCTGGGCAGCCTTACAAGGGAGGCGTGCAGCTCCTGGCTCATTCCGGTTCCTGAACACCCCCCCCCCAACCCCCCACCCCGGCCGTCCACCCTAGAAATGATGTTGGCTCCGAGGAAAGACTGCAGAGTTTGCCGTCCTGGCCCCCTTAGTCACCTAAGCTAACCCGGTCGGAACAGCCCTCAGTTTTCAAATTGGCTCTTGCCCCAATTAGACCGGTTTATTTCTGTACACCCACTCAAAAAAAAAACAAATAAACAAACACAACCTTTAAAGTCTCCCTTTTGCACGTGGTAAATTGTCTGGCGGACTTAAAACAACATCAACGGGGCACTTTGATGTGGTCGCCTTGGAACCGAGGGTGGGACCTCAGATGTGGTCGAGCGGTCCCTTCTGGAAATACTGTTGATTATGGACTAGGGCTCTTCTCGTCGTGGCCCCAAAGTAATAATCAAAGGGCACTTTTGAGTCTGTTACTTAATGGAGCGGACGGAGGAAGACGAGGCGGGGGCTACGGGCAGGCTGAGCCTCGGAATCGAAGGTCTATTAATTTATTTCAAATGTGTTCTTGGTCTTCTTACACAAAGAGCAGACAGTATTCATATATATGTATGTATGTATCTAGCTAGCTAGCTAGCTATATATATTAAAAAGCACTTAGAGCAAGGATGGGGAGCACGATAATCACAATTTTTGGACTCCTACCATCATGGACCTCAGCCAGGAGGGCCAATATCAGGGGAAGCTCCACACCACTCCTGAAGAAGAGTCTTCCCAATCTCCCAGGGATGTGGTTTTTTTTTTTAAAAAAAAAGTCAAAATGGCATCAACGGCGGCCCCTTTGAACCACGCCTCCCCCACCTTTTTTTTATTAAGTTGATCGCAAACTTTTCTAATCACACCTTACGGATTCTTCCCCTGCCATCTTCTCTCGTGACACCCAGGCAAACCTTATTCTAAATGTGAAAACTTGGAAGTCGACTCTCTTCAATGAAATGAAACTGAGGTCCTTTGTTAACCTGGAAGAGCGATTAGTGCAGGTAACACCTTTCCTCCGAAGAGGTCAAACCGGATTTGCTTCATTGGGGGCTTCAATTTCTTGAGGAATAACTCCGCAAAGGGTGACGGCTCGAGTTAAAACCGTTTGGTCCCTCTTGGCGCCCTCCGGCTGCCTCACTCTTAAATTGCCCCCGTGCTGGGGACTATGGGCACCGACACCCTTCCCCTTCGGGAGAGCTCCCGGTTAGGGAATGCTCCTTGAAGTGTAGGGGCAGCCAGAGGATGGACAGCTGGGGTGTCCGAGTTTGGCAACTTTAAGACTTCTGGGGACCAGCTCCCAGAATTCCCCAGCCAGCCATGGGGAATTCTGGGAGTTGAAGTCTACAAGTCGTAAAGTTACCAAGGTTGGGGCACCCCGATGTACAGTAGATCTTCAAAGGGGCAAAGGAAATGACCAAGAAAGAGAGCAGCTCCCTGAAGTCCATCGGAGGCGTTTTTCCTAAAGCAGCGCTGCGGAGGACCATGGCAAGACGCGTGGGGTTGCCTTGATGATGGGTGGGGTGGTGCTAATTCAATTAAAACGCTTCAGTTCAACCGCTTCGACTTCCTGGCGCGGTCTTGAATTCTCTTTCTCACCCCCGGCGCCTTCCCTGCAGTCCCCATCATGCCCAGCCAAGACCGCCCCCCCCCCCCCCCCCCACCAAAAAAACACCGTGACCCCCCCCCCCCCCGGCTGCCTGCCCGGAAAAGTCCAACGCATCGCGTTTCCAGCGCGACTGTCCAGACGAGAAACAAGCAAGCCCCTATTCCATTTCTCCCTAGGATCTCGGTTTCTCAATTCCCTGAACGTGGACAAAGGATTTTCGCGGGCTCGCCGTTTCGTGGGTTGTGGCTACAGCTCGCCCACAAAAACCGTCTCCGCGAATACTTTACAAGGGACGCAAAACGGAGGCAGCGGCGAGCGGAGCCCTTGCTTAAAACCTCCGCGGTTTTCGGAGCCGGAGGCGGGGTGAAAATAGTCCGATCCGCAGCCGCCCCTTGCTATTTAAAGCGCACAATGGGTGCTCCATCACTAGAAGCTTTCTAAAAAAGATGAGACAACTATTTGTCTGAAATGATACAGTGTCTCCTGCTCGAGCAGGGAGTTGGACTAGAAGACCTCTGAGGTCCCTTCCAACTATCATTCTATGTTCTATGTTCTCGGTGCATGTGGTGGGAAAGAAAGAAAGCGCGCAAGAAAGGCATGGCTTAAGGGTGTCCTCTTGGCGAGCATAACTGGTGCCCTTCCCTTCTAAAACCTTCCTTCCTGCTGAATAGGGCTCACCTGCTTCCTAAAAGTTGTTTGTCGTTGTTAGTTGCAAAGTGTCCAACCTATCCCAACCCCATGGACAACATTCCTCCAGGCCTTCCTGTCCTCTACCATCCTCTGGAGTCCATTTAAGCTGATGTCTACTGTTTCGGTGACTCCATCCAGTCACATCATTCTCTGTCGTCCCCTTTTCTTGTGCCCTCAATCTTTCCCAGCATTAGGCTCTTCTCCAATGAGTCCTTCCTTCTCTTTAGGTGGCCAAAGTATTTGAGTTTCATCTTCAGGATCTGGCCTTCTAAAGAGCAGTCAGGGTTGATCTCCCCTAGGACCGACCGGTTTGATCGCCTTGCAGTCCAAGGGACTCATAGGAGTCTTCTCCAGCACCATAGTTCAAAGGCCTCAATTCTTTGGCACTCAGCCTTTCCTATGGTCCAACTTTCACAGCCATACATTGCAACTGGGAACACCACAGCCTTGACTATACACACCTTTGTTGGCAGGTGATGTCTCTGCTTTTTAGTATGCTGTCTAGATTTGCCTTAGCTTTCCTCCCCAGGAGCAAGTGCCTTTTAATTTCTTGGCTGCAGTCACCATCTGCAATGATCTTGGAGCTCCTAAAAGTTAGGAGGTTCTTGATGCAACTACACTGAGTGACTTTTGTCATCTCCCACCTCATTCAAAGGGCAATTTTGCATTCTGGCAATCACATACACTGACTTTGAAAAATTATCCATCATTCCATTTGCAAGTGTTTGAATGCTACTGTAGGCTCCTATAACGTTATAGAGAGTTGGGCTGCTATGATGTGCTCTGTCCAGGACTGAGAAATTTCTTTTAAAGCATCTTTGAAATATTCACAGTCCTAGAGAATATTGTGCACAATTATCAAAATATTTGTATGTGGGAAAATACATCAAAATATCTTGCCTCCTATACTGGATTTCAACTGGACAGATCCTATTGTTTGAAGTAGAGCTATCTGGAGTGAGTTTGATTCTGTAACATACAAAGAAATGGACACAGTTCTCCAATCTCTTGTTAGCTCTAAGTCTCTCCTGAATGGAGAGCCATCTGGGAGATGTCCTCTGATTGGACCCATGTGTGTGTGTGTGTGGGGGGGGTGTATCAACTACTTTGAACAAGGGATAGTCTCCCTGGTCTTGAAGGTGTCTATGGTGCACCCCTACTCAGGAAGTTATTGCTGGACCCAACACTCCTGGCAATTACTTTCAAACTCCACCTTACCTTTTTAAAGAAAGGTGGACTTGTCTGAGTTGAGTTTCAGGCTGGACTTTAGAATAGAAACAGCACTGATCACACTTGTTGATCAACTGTGTCAGAGACAGGATGAGGGTACTGCATCTATCCTAGTACTGGTCAAGCA
The DNA here is from genome assembly GCA_012654045.1 of Ptyas mucosa. Classification (NCBI taxonomy): domain Eukaryota; kingdom Metazoa; phylum Chordata; class Lepidosauria; order Squamata; family Colubridae; genus Ptyas; species Ptyas mucosa. The sequence goes on from WNWU01000001.1 coordinate 24,358,102, forward strand.
TCCTTCATTTCCATTGACCAGTGTTCTTTCCCACTAGCTTTTGGTGGTGGGAGTGGGAAGCACCATTTTATGATAATGGCCTCCTTTCTCCGTTTCCATCAATATCAACAGGCAGGGAGAGATTCCACCCTCTTGTGGGGTGGCCCCTCACTTGCGGGGTGCTGCAAGGTTCCACACTCTTCGCTTCTGCTTAACATCTACATGAACCATTGGGCAAGGTCAGATATTGGACCAGACACTGGAATCAGATATCATCATAATGCTGATGAAGCCCAGTTCTATAGTTCTTTTATTACATTGTGTGTGACTAGAGGTATAAAATACTTTGGCCACCTAATGAGAAGGAAGAACTCACTGGAAAAGATTGAGGGCAAAATAAGAAGGGGACAACAGAGAATGTGGTGGCTGGATGGAGTCACTGAAGCAGTAGGTGTGAGCTTAAATGGACTCCAGAGGATGGCAGAGGACAGGAAGGCATGGAGGAACATTGTCCATGGGGCTGCAACTATCAACAACAACTGCTCAGCTTAGTCTTATCTTTTCAGATTATTAGAAACAAAAAAAAAATTGCTGTGCTATCTCAGCATCTGGTAATTTGTCTCTGATCATGATAAGTTGTGTTTGGTTAGCAACTGGAAGGCTAATAGAGAATATAAGGTTCTATGTAATGATCTAATGATAAATATATGTCTGGCAAATCAAATAACATCCCAGAACTTGGCAATAGCAAACCATAGGGCTGCCAAGAAAAGTGCACCCATGTGTCCTTGTAGTCCCTAGGAGTTGAGTGCAATGCAAAGGGCTTGTGTGTATGGTCACACTAAAATGTGTGGATTCCAATATGGGAATCAGGATAAAAATGTGCCAGGCTATTGGGAACAATAGTTCAGTTTGCACTGAGAACCCAGAAGAAGGAGAAGGGGTGGGCAATGCCTCCTAATGTGCCAGTTACTGGGACCAAAAGATCCACGGGTCCTCTGCCATCAATCTTCCTATCCCACAGATTGGTCACTTCATATGATCAAAGAACTGGTCCCAAAGAAGCCTTCCTGGACAATTCTCTCCTTCACCCACTTCTCTCTATCTTCTGCTTCTCCTGCCACTTGTTATAAGAGAAGCAGAGGGGGGAAATGAGAGGAAATCCACTCTTGGTTACCCAAAGTTGGATGGAAGCAAAGGAAGCAGGTCTTCCAAGTGGTTTTACAGCCAGCATTTCCATGGTAGAACCGGCCAACCCTCTTGCTGCTTAGGCACTACCTAAGATAAGGGAGGATGAGTTGTTGAACATATATTTTGCCTGAAGAGCCATTTCCTAATTTTTCTTCTCATGGGATTGATACAGTATTCCCATCTCTGCCTCAACACCCCCACCACTATGAAAGCAGAAATATGAGTTGTCTCTTCTTTCTCACAGCCACAGCCAAAGCCAAAATTACCATTGAGTTGCAGACTACAGTGATAGGACAGAAGGGCAACCTTGCAACAGAATGTCTAGGCCAGCTGAAGCCCAACAGTGCACTGATTCTTGAAGGATCTTCTTCCATTCCCCTAGATATGTCCTCATGGGAAATATTGGTTACACTAAGAGAGAAAACACTACTTTCATGCCAAAAACCTTAAAGTCTTATTCTGGCTGTCTTATTAAGAGGCTGGCAATCTGATGGTGGCTGCAGTGTGAAGATATAAAAACAAGACCAAATGTCTATGGAGATTCTCAGTCATCCAGGTCAGTGGTGGAATTCAAAATTTTTTACTACCAGTTCTGGGGCATTGCTTGGTGGGTGTGGCAGGGGAAGGATACTGCAAAATCTCCATTCCCTCCCCACTCCTGGGGGAAGGATATTGCAAAATGTCCATTCCCTCCCCACTCCTGGGGAAGGATACTGCAAAATCCCCATTCCCTCCCCACTCCTGGGGGAAGGATATTGCAAAATCTCCATTCCCTCTCCACTCCGGGGGAAGGATATTGCAAAATCTCCATTCCCATCCCACTCAGGGGAAGGATACTGCAAAATCTCCATTCCCAGCCCACTCTGGGACCAGCCAGAGGTGGCATTTGCCAGTTCTCTGAACTACTCAAAATTTCCGCCACCGGTTCTTCAGAACCTGTCAGAACCTGCTGAATAGCACCCCTGATCCAGGTCACAGAGATTCCAAAGGTGCTTTTTGAAGAGGCAACTGACGATGCTTTGCTTCTTATCCAAGAAGCTTCTTCACCTCTCAGAGCTGAAGAAGCTTCTTGGATGAGAAGCGAAATGTCTTCAAAGAAAAACCAGAAAGTCTAGTTGCCTCTTGAAAAAAGCACCTTTAGGGTAAACAAGACCAAAGACTTTTAATGCCATTTGGATAATCAAATCTTTCTGGAGATATGGGAGTGACTGCGTTGCACAGTTCTGCTATCATCTCTTTCATCGCATTTATTTTAAAATATTTACATTTCAAGTGCAGATTGTAATGGTAATTAAATGAAATTTAAATATATAATTGTAATCACACTCACCCAGTAGAGCTTTTTTTTACTGCACAAATACAGCCTCCAGAGGACCTTCAACCACTTCAAAACAGAACCTATTGGTACGCAGGGAGGACTATTATTTTTATGCTTCCCACTGCTCACATAACCAGGAACATACAGACACAATATAGGAATGAGAGGGCTGGAATGCACATACAGATAGTCCCCAACTTACAACAATTCATTTAGTGACCGCACTGAAAAATATGACCTATGACCGTTTTTCACACGGTGAAAAATATGACCTATGACCATTGCAGCATCCCCATAGTCATGTGATCAAAATTGTGATGTTTGGCAACTGACTCATATTTATGACGGTTGCAGTGTCCCAGGGTCATGCGATCACCTTGTGTAACCTTCTTACAAGCAAAGTTAATGGGGAGGCCAAATTCATTAAACAGCCATTTTAGTAACTTAACAACTGCAGTAATTCATTTAGCAACTGTGGCCAGAACCGGTAGTTCTGATGATCAGCTGGCCCCGCCCACCTACCCCCGCCCTATCCTGTCCTTTATTTCCTGCTTTCTAGCTTATCCTAATAGTGCGGCACAGCTGATTTTCCCCTCTTCGCTGTTCTACTTACCGTTGCTGACTTGGAAGGTAAGCAGCTGAGCTTCTAAATGCTCCATTTTCGGCGTGAAGTGCACGCTCACCAAAACAGTTGTTAAATAATTTGAATCCCACCACTGACTGTGGCACAAAAAGTCATAAAATGGGGCAAAATTCACTTAACAAATATTTCACTTAGCAATAAAACTTTTGGCCTCAGTTGTGGTCATAAGTTGGGAACAACCTGTATTCAGATACAATACATTACACTTTTTGCACAGAAGCAAATACAAATACTTCATGCTGCTACTAGAGATAAAGGGACTGAGAACATGCTTGGATGTTTTCCCTACAATCATTGGAAAGAGTTTGTACTGAATGTCCTATTGTCATTATGCTGTTAGCATCAAATTCTACCTTCTTTTTCAGTGACTTGCGAATGGGTATTTCTTTTTCTGAGCATAATACTCTGTGATCTTAATGGAATATAAAAATGAAAGAAATTGGAATCAGTCGCTCAGTTCTTCATGGAATAGCTACACACCTCAATACATGCAATCTGGGAGACTCCTGGACTCCTTTTTATTGAGGAGGTTTTAATTTTCAGCAGGAACCAGGAGCAACTTATACTATTTCCCACTGTTTGCCAGAGTTATTTTCCCTGTGACATAAACCTTGCACTGGTAATTTCCCAATTAGATTGACATAACACATCCTGGCTGGGTTTTAAAATTGGATCAGAAGTTTCAACAGGTTTCTTGTTAGCAATATCACCCAGTCAAACTGATGCGTATGACTTCAAATGCCTTATGCACTACCATTAACTTGGAATAATAAATAAATAAATTAACATGGCACAAGCATGTCCCGGCAACATCTCTGTTTGTTTGTTTGTTTTGTTTGTTTCCACTTCATTCCACTTATGAAGTTCCTATGATCCTATAAGTGAGGCAGGCTTCTGCTGTCCTTCATTGAACCAGTCCTCAAGACGTATGAAGTAATATTTCCCTCACAGACAACCTCAGGGATCTACAATCTGTTATTTTTGCCTTGGAAGGAAGTCAGATTATTGTCTGGGAGAAAGAACAGAAGCAAAAAAGGGGCAGGATAGGAACTATCAATAGAGACAGTGGTTTTACATTGATGTAGTTTTCTGCTACTCAGAACTTGGAAGCTGCTGTAGAGATTGCAAGAGAACTTTGAGTGAGGTTCACCTCACTTTTCCCAAGTTATTAATAGCCTTTCAAAGGCATATTTACCAAAGAACTATGTTATTTCCCAAATAACTTTTATAAACTAAGAGGAGCAATTTTCTGCGTGAAACACAAATGTACCGAGCAGCAAATCTGAGGCTTGAAAATAATCCTTATTTGTATAAACTACGCTGCTGAAGAACTGACATTATTGTGTATTATTTAAAGAACAAAGATTTAGAGAAGGAGACTTCTGGTTGAACAACAGCATTTTAATTATAGACAATCTCTGAACAGCATGTACAAAAGAGAGGGTTTTTCCCCCCTCTGCCATGGACAATAACAACGATTATTAGCCTGTTCTTTTCCCCTCTTGGTCCGTGGTTTAAAAGAGAGGCACCAACCATCTAAACCAAATAAAACTGACCTTTGAACCTTTTCTGCTGTACTTTTTCTCATGCCATGATTTCTTTGGTGTGTTACTGATCTGAAGGTTCGTTCTGGGCTACAGCCACTTTCCCAGACAAGACTGCCTTTCGTCCCCTGACAAATCACTGCTGAGCCCCTTTTGTCCTGCCCCACTTTGATCTCACCTGCCTGTCAGGGGAAAAAAGAACTCCCGTACAGTCAGAATGCATTACAAACAAATTGGCAACCATTTCATTCCCATACACACCATTTCAGCAAAGATCAAGATCGAGATAGAAATTGTTAACCCTTTCTTTGACCCAGAGTACCAGGAAGCAACATGGGTGCTAAAACAAGGACATTAAATCAAGCCTTCCTTTGACAGAGAGGAGAGAAAGCAACTTATAGACAATGCTGATTCAAAGAAACTCAAAATATTAAAGCTATTTTGGCACTTGATGGAGCTGTAAGCATAGCAGAAAATAAATTCCTTCTAATTGGGTGACTAGGTAATTGGCCATAAACCACGGAAACATAATAGGTATTCCTCAACATGAATGAAATTAATCCCATTGTAAATAATCATTGGTGGATTTAGTACTGCAGCTGAATTCATTCCAAGATTCAACCTTGATCATGGATCCATTGTTGTTTTTCCTCCTTCTCTCCTCCTCCTTCCCCCCCCCCCCCCCCCCCCCCCCCCCACTTTCCTTATGTTTAATTGAAAAACATGTTAATGATGCTCTGTCCCATTGGGAAAAAATAATATTACACTGTGGTTTAATTGTTTCTGTTCTAAAGTACAAAAAGTTCATTTGTAAAAATAAGATTTCCTTCCCAAGAGATTTTCACCTACCTAAGTGGGAATTTGGTCTTCTGTATTTTGTAAATATGTTTAAGATCAAGGTGTTAACTCTTTTCCAAAAGAGATCCTAAACCATAACTGTGCACTGAAATAAATTCCTTGGAAAAGGTGAGCTCGTTTTTCTGTATATGTGTGTATTAGATTACCTGCTTTGCATACAGGTAGTCCTCAACTTAGAACCACAATTAAGCCCAAAACGTCTGTTGCTAAGCAAGACAGTTTTTAAGTGAATTTTTCCCCTTTTTATGACCTTTCCTGTCATATGGCTCAGGACCTGGTTATTTACGAGGCCGCCTTCTGCCACCGGTAGCCTCTCACCGGCCAGTACGCTCCCACAGAGAGGGGCTACTCAGGATGCCATCGGCCAAACAGTGTCGACTGGCGGCCCCCAGGGGAGAGCCTTCTCTGTGGGAGGACCTGCCCTTTGGAACGAGCTCCCCCCAGAGATACAGAGGATCCTGGATTTACGCACTTTCTGCCGTGCCCTCAAGACTTTTTTATTCTAACAAGCAGGGCTGGCCTAACTCTTTTTAATTGTTTAATTTTAATTTTAATTTGTTTTTAAAAATAGGGGCATTTTAATTAGTATGGGCCAAATTTATTTAATATGTTTTTAAATTGTTTTTAAATTTTATATTGTATCTGTTTTATCTATGGCTGTTCACTGCCCTGAGTCCTTCGGGAGTAGGGCAGTATATAAATCTAAATAAACTCAAACTCAAACATGCACTGTTGTGCATCACTGCAGTTGTTAATTAGTAACATGGTTGTTAGTGAATCTGGCTTCCCCATTGACTTTTCTTGACAGAAAGTTGCAAAAAAGAATCACATGACCCCGGGACACTGCAGCCATCATAAATGCACACCAGTTGCCAGGTGTCAGAATTTTGATCACATTACCTTGGGGATGATGCTATAGTCATAAATGTGAAATATGGTCATAAATCACTTTTTTCAGTGCTTTGTAACTTTGAATGGTCACTATATGAATGGTTGTAAATCAAGGACTACCTGTATATAAGACCTAGGATTCAGGCTGGTGGTCTGAGCTCTAAGCTTGGCAATTTGATTGCAAATTTTTCATCACTATTCGAGAACACATCATCAGTGCATTTTGAATTGTGCTCATCTGTCAGAACACTGGTCTTTAAATACCTTTTATGTGATGCAGATTAGTATGGATGTTGTTTGTTTGGCTACTTCTGAGTATTACTACTTAATATTCAAATACATTTCATCTAGGGTTCAGTTTTTAGCATCCAAATATCAAATACATTTCATCTAGGGTTCAGTTTTTAGCATCCAAATATCTGAGTATTATAACAATATTCCTACAACAGCAGGAGAAAAGTATACGTCAATCTTCAAAATATTTTTCAATTATGAATTTCGCTAGTTGGGCTTGAATGTAGTTTTATATACTTTCAAATTAACTTATTTAATTGTTATGAGATAAAATTAACTTTATATCCATGATCTCTTTAATGAAAATCATAATATGTGAAAAATAAAAAACGTAAAAATCCTTGTTAAGAACCCCAGCATCAGTTATTTTGCATTTCATATATAAAACAATTTTCTGTATATTACTGTAGGTTTGCTGCCATTTTGAAGTGACATCTATATGGAATCATCTGTGTAAAAAAAATACTATTTTTTGATCATTCATTGTTTTAAACTATAACTTCCACCTCAAGCCTTGGTAGGAAACTATAATCATGATTGGCATTCTAGTACCCCAGAATGAAAGAACTTGTAAAGAAACATGTGTAAAGGATCCAAAATGAGTCCCCTTGATGAAAAAATTACCTTAGCATTCTCATGTTTGCTTTTATACATATTTGCATTTCTTTCTCACTGAAGAATCATATCACGAGTTGCACAATGCACTGGAAAACATACTTTTTTTTTTCTTGAATTGATTGTCAACTCATTTTAAGACTTGCTATTTTAGCATATAATAAACCCACATTCTTAATATGGCTGCAGAGATTCTCTCCCCTCCTCTCTTATATTTTCTGGGCACAATTATGTTCATTTCTAACATTCATTGACATGAAATATTTCCATGATTGGATTTTATTGTGCTAGAAAATGTCAAAAGCATGATTCTGGCTATGTTAAAATGATTCTGCTAAAAAATAAAGTAAAGGTTCTCCTCACACATGTGTGCTAATCATTCCTGACTCTAGGGGGCGGTGCTCATCTCTGCTTCAAAGCTGAAGAGCCAGCACTGTGGTCATGTGGTCGGCATGACTAAATGCCAAAGGCGCACAGAACACTGTTACATTCCCACCAAAGGTGGTCCCTATTTTTCTACTTGCATTTTTTATGTGCTGTCGAACTTTTAGATTGGCAGAAGCTGGGACAAATAACAGGAGCTCACCCCATTATGTGGCACTAGGGATTCAAACCGCTGAACTGCCGACCTTTCGATCAACAAGCTCAGCATCTTAGCCACTGAACCACCCCGTCCCTATTCATCGCATTGCTAAAAAATGGAAAGCCATAAAATATAATGTAGACTTAAGTGTTTTAAGTCAGGGGTTAGCCTCCCTGAGAGGGTGTCAGCCATTTGATTTAGCATATGACTGTTACTTGATTCACACCTGCACCTGAATATTTAAATCTATGAAAACAGTAAATTCAAATATTGTACGGCAATATTTTTATGATTGTGTGATATCGACAGCCAAGACGTTATAGAAAACATGTAATGATTATCAAAATGCCATAGGGGAAAGAAAGACATTTCCTTAGGTTTAAGCAGCCTCTGTTACACTGTCATTTTGATTTTTAAAGCTGAATGCACATTCATTGATACCAGTAATTGACCAATATATTATTGAAGTATAGTGAGATTGAGGCCATTCCTCCCTACAACCTGAAGAGGTTGTAGAAAAAATGCTTTTAACGATCCCAGCTGAGCCTCGCAATCATCAGAGGCTTTTTTTTTTACTTTTAAAAGCATTTTTTTGGCCGAAGAGGTTGTAGAAAAAATGCTTTTAAAAATAATTTTAAAAAGCCTTTGATGATTGTGCTGGGCGTGGGGGGGGGGGGGCAGGGATTTTTGCTACCGGTTCTCCGAACCACCCGCCTCCATCGCTACCGGATCGGATGATCCAATCGGAACCGGGAGCATTTCACCCTTGACTCTCTACATCTTCAGATCTTGCACTGCTTCTTTGAGTTGTTTTATGCTCTGGTTGGTGTCAGCTTTGATGGCGTCCAGCCACCATGTTCTTTGGCAGCCTACTTTCCTTTTACCACTTCTAAACATAATTGCTTTTTCCAGCGAATTCCCTGCACGACATGGCCAAAATAAATAAGACACAGTTTCATGATTTTGCCTTCCGGTGACATGTCTAGTATTATGCTTCCCCCAGTACTTGCTAGTTAGTCATATGTCCAAGGAATATGCAGGAGTCTTCTCCAGCACTATAGCTCCAACAAGTCAATTTTCTTCCTGTCTTGCTTTTTTAAAGTTCAATTTTCATAGTCACAGGTAGCTACTGAGAACAGAATAGAGGTGTACTGTATATGGTGAGTAAACTTGAATCTTTCACTGAAAATAAACAACCAGTAATACTGTTATGCATCTGTGGCCAAGGATCAACTGGAAAAACAATACAGAAAAAGGAGCTGTGTGAACTCTATGTTTATCATTATTTGTGTACCTGATATAAGTGTAGGAAGGGACTATGACTAATTCTTTAAATGCACTTGATGAATGGGGAGAAACAACCTATTGCCTTCAATTGCAATTGAAATGCTTCTATTGAGAGATGAACAATCAAAATAATGTATGAAGAAAAATGAAAATATTGTCTTAAAAAACCCACTTATTCTCCTGTGTTTACACAAATTTATCCTGACAGAACAAATACTATACACACATTTTTCTGAACTCTAAATACAAATGCTATTCAATAATTGGTTGTTTTAAGAGTCCCGCTTGCCTTGGATATCACAAAAGAATACAACAGTAATTAATGATTTTTAAAAAGGCCTCATGGATGTAGAGCTTCTCATAGGCAGAAAGAAAAATGTGGATTTGAGTACTCCATATCAAAGAGTTAATTTGGGCTATTTCACCCAATAAGTTATTTTCACAATCAGATGTTTTAGACGGGTGGTCCTTAAAGTGCCTGCTGAAGGCTCTAATTAGTGATCATTTAAAGTACTTAACTAATGTTAACTCCAGAACGCAAAGGATGCTCTTGAGACTGCCCTGTTCATTCCTTTTCATTTTGGAGCTTTGAAGATAATTGATTTGTGAAGACTGCAGAATTCTCTCACAAACCAGAAGCAAATATAGCAAAGAACTAATCTTGATTTAGCCATTGAGGCAACTAATGGAGAAAAACTAACTGTTGTTTTTTCCTCTCTTTTCATACAGTTTTATAAAGTTTAAAGCAGAAAAGAATATGAGTTTTAAACCTACTTGTATGATCACATTAAGAATTAAGAAAAAGGAAAAAAAGATCTTAGATAATTCAATAGTATTATGTGAATATGTCTCATTAAACTCAATAGGGTCTACTCTGGACTGTCATGAACTAATACACTATAAAATAATATTTAGGCATCTGATCTTTATCAATAATGTAACATTCTACATTTGGTTCAGTTAAATCATATTGGCATTTAGCTAGATTATTTATAATATCAACATTCTCAAATCCAAATTACATTTTGCATGATTATTAAGAGATTGTTTGGGACATTGAATATTTTCTTAGGGTTGTTTAATGTTGCTATAATTATCTGCATCTTCTTAACTTGGATAATAGCTCAAGAACACAATAAATATTTTGGGAATTGTTTTGTATTTCTTATGATAAGAGCATTTGAATCTTCCCCATTGAATTTCTATAAAACTGAACATGTTAATGATTTGTACAATTAGAATAAATTCCAGTAAATGTTTTACTAGTGAGATATAGTTAATATATATGATAATAAATAAATGTGTAAACTATAATAGATTATAAAAAGAAAGTGTATTAAAAAGTGGTGAGCAAGAGAGATAGCAATAATGTTTTGTTTGCAAACAATTCATCTGCAAGCTGACAACTAATTAATTTTGCTCTTATTCAACAAGTAAATTTCCTAGAGAATTAAGAACATGCTCACTAGCAGTTACTAATTATGATTACCACTATCCATCATTTTGATATTACTCTAGTGCCAGTACTCCTCAGACATAATGAGACAGTACATGATTTGACTTTGGTAAAAACAAATGTTCATGGTACTTGTTTATAAATTTACCAACCTCTCTTGTGATAATATTCTTTTACAAATCGGAAATGGAAATGAAGATGGCTACCAATAAAATCATGATTATTTATGTAAGCTCATAGTTTGCATTTACTTCTCTTGATAACCATAAGGAACATTTTAAAAATCTCTTAAAATTATCAATAGGATGTTTGTTTCACTTTGAAATATATATCATTTTTACCAATAAAGGAGACTAATACTAGCATTAGCAGATTTCCAGATTATCTTCAAAAACTATTATATAGGAGCCACCATGGAAACAGCATATTACAATAATCCTATCTGAGAAGGATTACACTTGAGAAGAAATGTTTCAATGAAATACAGTGGTGAGCCCAAAACATCCTGTGCCATTACAATCTGGACTAACTGTAAGATCCAAATGCTTGTCAGATAGCTCCATTTAGAGGGCATTATTCAATCAGGAGCCATGATTGCACAAGGACTCCCAAAGTGAGCCCCAACTCTTTCCTGGGAAGTGTGATCCCATTCCAAAATAAAGAGGCCATTCCATCTTACCAAGATAAGACACAACCTGTCTTCTCCATCCAGACCCTCAAAGCCTTCAGACACTGGCAAAGAACTTTGGCATTATACTTTGTCAGCCCAGGGTAGTGATGTACAACTGGAGATTGTCAGCATGCTTATGAAACCTTGCTCTCTGCTAATGGAAAATTTCATCCAAGGGCTTCATGTAGATTTTGAAAAAGAGTAAATAGAGAGTAGAACCTTGGCGTTCCACAACACAGAAGACTTGGGCTAAACCTGTCTCCCATAACACAATTGAAACAGTCTTCAAAAAAGAAGAAAAATCATTACAAAACAGTCCTCTTTATTTTCAAGCTACCTATTCACTCCAAAGGTACAAAAAGTGACAGATTTTATTTTTCTGGGCTCCAAGATCACCGCAGATGGGGACTGCAGCCAAGAAATTAAAAGACGCTTACTCCTGGGGAGGAAAGTTATGGCAAATCTAGACAGCATACTAAAAAGCAGAGTCCTCACCCTGCCAACAAAGGTGTGTATAGTCAAGGCTGTGGTGTTCCCAGTTGCAATGTATGGCTGTGAAAGTTGGACCATAAGAAAGGCTGAGCGCCAAAGAACTGAGGCCTTTGAACTATGGTGCTGGAGAAGAATCCTATGAGTCCCTTGGACTGCAAGGTGATCAAACCGGTCAGTCCTAGAGGAGATCAACCCTGACTGCTCTTTAGAAGGCCAGATCCTGAAGATGAAACTCAAATACGTTGGCCACCTAATGAGAAGGAAGGACTCATTGGAGAAGAACCTAATGCTGGGAAAGATTGAGGGCAAAAGAAGAAAGGGACGATAGAGAATGAGGTGGCTGGCTGGAGTCACTGAAGCAGGCGGCGTGAGCTTAAATGGACTCCAGAGGATGGTAGGACAGGAAGGCCTGGAGGAACATTGCCCATGGGGTCACAATGGATCGTACACAACTTCGCAACTAAGAACAACAATTCACTCCAAAATGATATATTGTTGACAGCAACAAAAGCTGCTGAGATACCCAAGTGGACCAGTATAAATGAACTACACCCACGTCTTGGTAGTAACCAGTGCCTGTACTATAATCCAGTCTGAAAAGGGTAACAGATGTTCTGTTTCCTCCGATTCCCTGTACAGTTGCAAGCCAACAATCTTGTCATCCATCTACTGATGGCTTCTTGAGCAGATATCAGAATGCACCTCTTTCAGAGCCAATGAAGCCATCTTCTTCCTCAAAAAAGCATGCATCACTACAGAGGACATGATAACTCAAGAGGGGCATGTGTATAAACAATGAGTGATCAAATTCACAACCCCAAATATTCTGTCCATTTCATCAGGACTAACAGGTTCAACCCTTTTCCAGATAACCAACCAAGTCCATGCCTCAGTCACTTCCATAGGAATTCAACATCCAGAATCTAACTCAAAAACAAATCTGAGTGACTTTACACAAGAGATTCCTAGAACAGTCCTCACAACAGCCTGAAAAACACTCTCTGGTGCAATTGCATATGCTTTATCTTTTTTCAATTAGGACTGATGTAGAAAGATGTTACAGAAAGCATTTAACCTACATGAAAGTGTTTTTGTGAACTTTCTTGATCCAAAATAGAAGTCTTCAGCCAATTACAGGCAGTCCTCATTTAGTGACCCCAATTGGGAATGGCAATTTGGTTGATAAGCAGAGAGGTATGACTGTGCTTATGAGCTTATTTTATCTTTGCTTTGCTTTGCTTTGCTTTACAGACCTGCAAAGCAGCATCACCAGAAGTCACTGGAGTATATCAGATGATAATTGACCACACCAACACTCCTACACTGGATGCATGGCTAATGCCACACACTGAACTCTGATGACCACATTTCTGAAAGAGGTAACCTCCCCCTTCATTCCAACAAGATTTCGGTGGTTTTTTAAAAAATTAATTTTTAATTTTCTGGCAACAGCCAGAAAAGAGGCGCTCTGGAGCTCTGATGACTGAGGTACATACAGCACAGTGTGGTGGAATGTACATTGGTACAAAACACAAGAACTGGCTTCCCCTTCCCCTTTCTCTTTCTCTTTCTCTTTCTCTTTCTCTTTCTCTTTCTCTTTCTCTTTCTCTTTCTCTTTCCATCAGGATGTTACCTCTTGCCCTTCCCTACAAAACAATGTTCTCCAACTCTGCCTCCTTTGCTTGAATCAAAGGACCACAGCAAACTGAACAAGTTGGCAGGTCTTGATTGCTGGGGCTTTTCTGCCTAGCATTCAGTACCCCCAGTGAAAACCTACATCCATGCTCCATTATCCATCTACCTAAACTCTCCCGACACCACAGTACACCCAGATATCCTATTTTCACCTATGTGGCCAGAGGACAGTCAAAAAGAATTACTTCTACTAAATAAGGAGCAAGTGTTTCACAGCAAGAACAATTAATCCATGGAATAACTTGCCTCTTGAAGATGGGGTCACTCCATCACTGGAGGTTTTGAAAAATAGACTGGACAATTATTTGCTTGGGATGGTGTAGGGTCTCCTGCTTGAGCAGGGTTTTGGATCAGAAGGCCTCCAGCCCTATGATTCTAAGTGAGCTACAGTGAGGTGTCTCTAGATTTTAATTTTTTCTGCTTTATTGGATTTTTACAATAATTTAGCAGATGCCTTAATTGTTCAGTTTACGATTGACTAAAGAGAAGTGGATTTTTAAAAAAGTAATTGCTGTTTGTATCAGAGGTGGGTTTCAGCAGGTTCTGACCAGTTCTGGAGAACTGGTAGCAGAAATTTTGAGTAGTTCGGAGAACCAGTAAATAGCCACCTCTGACTGACTCCGTCCCCATTTATTCTCTGCCTCCCAAATCCCAGCTGATTGGGAAGAAATGGGGATTTTGCAATAACCTTCCCCTGGAGTGGGGTGGGAATGGAGATTTTACAGTATCCTTCCCCTGCCATGCCCATCAAGCCACACCCACCAAGCCATGCCATGCCATGCCCACCAAGCCACACCCACAGAACCGGTAGTAAAAAAATTTGAAACCCACCATTGGTTTGTATCTAAGTCTGAGTAACATCCAGCATTACCCAAGAAGGGTTATATCTTCCCCAACCCTCCAATGAGACTTTTACCTCCTCTTATTTGCTCCCAGTGCCCCAGATCCAGAGGTGGGTTCTACTTACCTTTACTACCAGTTTTCCACAGGAGCGTGTGCGCTTCTGCCCAGATCACTCTGGAGGGGAAAAATGTAATCATGGATGTTGGATGTCATTTTATTAAGAGATGGACACCGTTGTATGTTTAAGATTCTGAATGATACAGGCAAATTTTTGACAGATGTGGTGAGTACAGGGATTTGAAGAACTTTTCAAAAAAAATATATCTTCAGTAGGTGAGTGTTGATGCACTTGAAGCCCTGCATTCAAGCTGAGAAGCTTCTCTTTTTTCTTTGAGATTTTTTTTGATACTGTATATAAAGTGAAAGAATGTATAATCGTGGCGAATTGGCCCCTTAGCTGAATGTAAAGGTAAGGTAAAGGTTCCCCTCACACATATGTGCTAGTGGTTCCCAACTCTAGGGGGCGGTGCTCATCTCCATTTCTAAGCCGAAGAGCCAGCACTGTCCGAAGAAGTCTCCGTGATCATGTGGCCAGCATGACTAAACGCCAAAGGCGCACAGAACACTGTTACCTTCCCACCAAAGGTGGTCCCTATTTTTCTACTAGCATTTTTTACGTGTTTTCGAACTGCTAGGTTGGCAGAAGCTGGGATAAATAACGGGAGCTCACCCCATTATGTGGCACTAGGGATTCAAACCGCTGAACTGCCGACCTTTTGATCAACAAGCTCAGCATCTTAGCCACTGAGCCACAACATCCCTTGTATGTAGCTGAAAGTAGAGGCTAGGAATTGCCTAATTTTGCCTGTTCTGCATAGGAAGCCCAGGCTGTGGAGTATGTTTCATGTTACAATGAGGAAATTAGCTTTTTAAATGATTTTCCCTGCTTAGTATATCATTACCAAAGAGACAACAGATGTAGAGGGGCATTACAATCAGGGTGCAGAAGCCGTGCAATACAATATGTCATTCTTCCTTATCTTAATTTCACTTGCACCTTATGAAGGTGGAGGAGGGAGCACAGCACTGAGATACGGGAAGACGATATGCATACATAGTACCCTCTAGTGATGCAAATGAAAAAAGGGGAAAAAATCAGCCTGTGACTGAAGTTATAATGAAATTTTACTTACTGACCAAGAACAAAAGAAGCTAAACCAAGAGGAAAGACAGCAGGTTCAACTCACCGGTGGAATCCTTACACCGAAATTAAATAGCACTCATGGGAAGGGCCCCTGCTTTCAACAGGTTTGCCTAGGACATTCTGAGCCATTAGCAGGCCTAATATGCTGCATTACCTTTCCAGTCACTTGCTGCCCCTTTATTTTTGATACCTACTTAAAATATCAAAGCTGTGAGAGGCTCAATGAGATATTGAAAGCTGAGCAATGCCGGTTTTATATGACAGCCCCAACCTTTCCCTCTATCTTTTAAAGAGTCCTCTGCCAATGTCATGAGATGAAAAAGAAATCAAACTTCCATGGGTGGGACATCAGTGATTGACAAGCGATGGCCAGATCAAAAAGAAGTCTATGTTAATAAATCAAAGAGTCCAAACAAAAGGCAGAATAGAAAAAGTATTTTGAATCATGTAACTTAGATGTAGCCTGTCACAACTTGGTGTAATTTAAAGCTCTCTGAATAATTCTCATCCCTTGCTTTTGCCCACAGTGTGAAAGCCTGTTTAAATTTCTTGTTTAAAGCCGCAGTTCTTAAAATGCTTATGAATGTTCGCCCACTGAAAATAGCAGCTTTAAATTCCCTTATAAACCAAACTATTACAAGATAGCTAGAAGATTCCCGGGTCTTTTCATTCCTGTGACCCTTTTGAGAATTAAAGTGATATTACGTGCAGTGGATAGAATAGGCAACCAGTTTCAAGCCATTTGATTACTGAGATATCACAGAAATATAGTTTTGAGGAGAACATCAACGTTCAGTTGAAAGGAAATGATATTGCAGAAAAAGCTGCTACCAACCAGATGGACTGGTTGAAACTCCCTAGTAGGACCATATTTAGAATACTGCATCCAGTTTTAGTCAGCTCAATACAAAAAAAAAATGTTGAGATTTTGGAAAGAGTTCAGAGAAGATGATTAGAGGCCCAGAAGCTATAACATATGAAGAATGATTGCAGGAACTGGGTATACCTAGTCTAGTGAAAAGAAGGACCGGGGTGACATGATAGCAGTTTGAAGGACTGACACAAAGAAAAGGGAGCCAACATATTCACCAAAGCACCTGAAGGGAGACAAGAAACAATGGTTGGAAATTAATCAAGGAAAGAAGCAACCTAGAACAGTGGTGTCACACTCACGGTGTCACGGCATCATGTAAAATATTGCAACTTTTTTCCTCTTTGCTAAACTGGGGGTGGGCATGGCCAGCGTGTCACGCATCTGGCCCACAGGCCGTGAGTTTGACACCCCTGATCTAGAATTAGGAAGAAAATTCCTAATAGTGAGAAAAATTGACCAGTGGAACAAATTGCCATCAGAAGTTGTGGATGCCCCATCACTGGAGGCTTTCAAAGAAGAGACTGGACAGCCATTTGTCAGAAACAGTAGAGGTCTCTTGTGTGACCAGGATTGGACTAGATGACCTCCAAGGTGCCTTCTAACTCTGCTACTGTTCCAGCTGATATCCAATAAATTTTTTAGTTTGATGAAGACATTCTTTGATAGTACTGACAGTTTGTTATTTGGGTATCCTATTCTAGAAATTGAAAAACGGTATAAAAGTTATAACAACAAAATAACTTATTATACTTTCAAATAAATAATTTATTTTGTCCTGCAATCATTTTATCAGATAAACATTCAATATAGGTCTTCCATTTTCATTTTGGGGTTAAGGCTTTATCTCTACATGTAAAGGCAAGTGATCCAGTTTTCAAATGCCTAGCATCCTGCTTTGTCAATTGCTTTTAAGAGACCAGGGTTTTGTTCTCTTTGATGTGGGCATATCTCTTGTTTATTCAAAGTTCTGAAAACTTTATTAAATGAACAGCATCAATAGAAGCTCATTGTACAATCACTGAAACAAATCCCTTGAAGTTTTGCTATTCATTGGTCTTGCATAGGTGAAGCAATACATCCGAAAAAAAGGTGGACTTGCAAGAATTGGGTTTAAATAGCAACATTATACCACATTCACTAGGCAGCACTGAGAAGTTATTGTGGGCTTAATTAGTGGATCTGCAGCACTATACTAAAATGGAAACAATATTCTACTCTTATGTGTTACTTTGAGGAATACGCAAGTTAAGTAATTTGTACTGCAAAAAAATGGCATTGCAATGAATAACACTCCATTCACTTAAAGTACAGTATTGGCTGTTTAAATAAATGAACTAATTTGAAGATCGGGCTCACCATCTCTGACTCATTTTATTCTAAATTAATTAAAGAATTGTTTCTTGAAATAAAATCAGCTGTAGCCATCATTCTTGGTCTTCAGGAGTAGAGGAATAATATCGTTGTTTCATCCAGAACATCAAAATGCATGAATCATTTTCCGTTGTCAGTAAACCATACTTAAAACTGCTTCTAACAAGGTTATACATAAAATGCTGGGATTGGAGATTTGCATACGTTTTATTTCTTTTATTTATAAGATGTATTGGCTACCCATCTACCTCAGGATAACTCTGAGTGTGCTTATGACTCGCTTCATCCTGAAGATTATAAGCAGGTAACTTGAAAACAACATAAGATTCATCTGGACTGGAGACTTTCAAAAAGAAACTGGATAACCATTTGTCTGAAATGGTGTAAACCAGAGGTCTTCAAACTATGCTGGCTGGAGAATTCTGAGAGTTGAAGTCCACAAGTCTTAAAGCTGCCAATTTTGAGGACTCCTGGTGTAAACTCTCTTGCTTGAGCAGGAGGTTGGATTAGGGCAGGAGGTTGGATTTCGAATTCTATTATTCTATGTTCTATGAGTCTTTATGAATAATTGTAGATGAAACAAACATTCCATTCTGAACTTATTGCAGAGATCTTTTTTTAAAAAAACAATAGCTTATATTTTCTTCAGATAAAAATAATGAAATTCATTTCTATAAAGATGGGTCAAGCCATCCCTGAAAGGAGATTACAGAAATTCAGGGAAGTTATTAAAAGTTACTAACAATTTGCAGTTACAGAGGAACACAAAGTGAAGTCTAACACAGAGGGGCTTCTAACAAGCTGGCTTCTTGGTTGCTTGGGAAACAGAATACTGGCCCACATGAGCTCTTAGATTTTGCAGAATTCTTATATTTGTGTTTAATTTTTAAAACAAAGAAATAAAAGGATGGCTGGATTATTTATACAGGTTTCAAACATAGCTGCTATTATACATTCTTTCAATATATACATATAAAACATCTACAGTATTTCATACAATCCCAAACAATATACTGAATCCTAATATCAGAAATCATTGGATAAAGCTATGTGATCTTAAATATATTTTAAATTTCCTCTTATGTTCTACGGGATATTTGATTTCGTCTACTAACATTCTAAATTACAACTGGTCACATCAAGTCATATATCTTAATGACAGTTCCTATAATATCCCAATCCTTTAAGCTTTAGGCTATTACTACATCCAAGATATTTATTCTTCTTTTACCCCTAAGGATCCTAGCAATCCAAGATTTTGTTGCCTGAGGCAAAGCAACAATGATTTCTGCCCCCTCAATCAAGATGAATAGTATCCAAAGCCACTCAAATGTATTCTGACATTTCACAAGTGCTTTCTTTCCATACTGGCAATAAAAATATAATAACAACAAACTTACTCCTTTGCATGACAATGAAGAAAATCCCGAAGTTGCTTCCTGGGCATTGATCTCCTTCTGCCTAAGAGTAGGCTGGATTTATTCCAGCATAACCTAATTTTGTTTTTGATTTCTATGATTCTCCACCTACCAATTGCACATGGTTCTTCCTGAGTTATTCACATATTTAGTTATGTAAAATCGGTCCTGAGATTGCCTCCTTAAATTGCAGGCATTTCTCTTTAGGACTCCACTATTCTTTTCCAGGGATCAGAATTTAGGATCACCTCTTCCTTCTAGCTTTATATATGCATCTGTTCACATGTCATAGGTTCAGGCTGGCCATTCTCTTGGCACTAGAGAAAGAAACTGGTTCTTCAAAAAGCAAAAGGTTGTATAACTCTAAATCTGTGTGCATTCACTTTTGAAAATTCGACGTAATCCTAAATTTCATTTCTCAACAAAATGGTTATGTCATGTCTTCAATGCAGTGTGCACATCAAAGACTTTCTTTCTTTGCCACATTATCATAAATACACAATCCAGAACCAGCACAATAAGTCAATCCTAATTATGAAACTGAATCATATAACTCTTGTGCTCTGTGCAACTTCATTCAGTCCTTCAAAGCATAAGAAACCTGAAAACTGAATAAAGCATTGTGATTTTTTTTTTGCCACAGGAGCGCCATCTTGTGTCTCCATACTAACTACTTTGCTTTGCGTTTTAACCAGAATTGGAACGGTACTATAGAAAGAGTTGCAAAACCCATTTCCTTATTATAATGGGAAGTTAGAGGTCTATAATGGAGTTAAAGATTTCAGCTATCCAGAGTAGAAGCCTTACTGAAAATTGGATGGACAGCAGCCTCTCTCAGACCCTACTTTCATTAACTTACATAAAGTACATAGGTACTTGGATTTGAATGTTACTTTTAGGAATATAAAATAGCTTTATATTGCCTAAACTTTGTTACATCCAGGATTTCCTGCCCTTGAGTAATATACTGAAATACTGCTCCTTGATTTAGTATACCTGAGAAGATTTCTTACCAAGCCAAGATTTATTGCTCTGCCTAGTCGAGTCTACAACCTAGGTAGCCAATTGAACCATGGGATTGAAACCTAGAACAGCTAAGAGAGGAGCTATCTTGTGGTTGTACTGGCTCTATCCTGCCCAGGATGATTTGAAGGACAGAGAATGGTTTTCTGGGAAACTCTTTTGGATCCAGCTGGCCATTCTCTTGTCCAACTCAGCAGGGATGTTTCTACCAGGGAAAGAAGCTGCTTCTTCAAAAAAGAAAAAAGTTGGATAACTCTACAGCTGTGTAAATTCATGCTGGTGGGTAGAATGTTCTTAATTTCTGTCCCTCCCAAAGGATACGACTTGTTCTAAAGGTGCTGATAAATAGAATCTGCTTAAGAGGAGTAGATTAAGTGTTAGCTATTTTCTTTGTTTCTGTGAGAATGGAAGGTGGAGAATTGAGCTCTGAACCACTTCCTAGCTTTAACTAAACATATCCTTAATGCACTTCCAATCAAATTGATACGATTTTCATCATTTAGTATCCAGTGTTGTCGTTCCTTCTTAGTTGTTAGTTCCTTGTTAGTAATTCTAATTTTTATTGTCTCCCAACTGCCCAAGTCCCAAAAGAGAAGGACAGGCCTTTCTATATTTTGTTGCTATGTAACATGATATAAAACAACTTTGGAACATCTCCCTGAGTGCATGCCACTAAAAGGAGAGTCAAAATCCTTTCTGCTGCAGCTGCTGTCCATTAAATCACAAACCTGCTGTAGAAACCTCCTGCTAAACTATGTCAGAAGCTAGAGAACTGGATTTGTGTGACTACTAGAAAGAAATCCCTCCAAGGAATGTGATTACTTCTTAAATGACTTCCACTTTTTAAGTAAGACATTAACTGAAAAGAACAGCCAAAAGAAAGAGGTTATTTTTCCACAGTATATTATTGTATAAGGACAGAGATAGATTATGACAATAAATCTAACATTAATTACATCATTACAGAATGCACAATTACATTCTGCAGTTACTGAATTAATGAAATAATGAATCAGTGCTGATCACTGATTGAAGGTTGTAAATATCTTCTTTAATTAGCCATTTAATCAAATTTAACTTGGTAATCCAAACTGCTACTGAATCCAAACTACTACTGAAAACCAACTGAGGAATCATTGGATAAATGCTTATGTGTGGCATTGCAAAACACATTTGGCCTATAGAAGAGAATATTTCTGGTTCAGAGTTGAAATGAGAGGTCCTTAGTGCTCTCCGATCATGATTGTTTTCTTGCGGGTGTTGCATTACCCAACTAGGTAACATCACTGCTAGCACTGATGTTGTTACCTAGTTAGGTAATGAAATGTCTGCAAGGAAACAACCAAGCTCATAGAGCACCAAGGACGCCACATGTTTTGACCATTAATATTTTCTATGATAGCAGTAGCCTAAAAAGGTATTCCAGAGATGTCAAGAGTTCTCCTGAATCCAGAAAAACCTTAAACAATCTTTTTCTCAAAATATGTACATGGAACTTGAGCTGCTATCGTTACTTTCCAACCCTTGAGGTCAAAGGGAAAGAGGGGAAAGGAGAACAAACCTCCTTTCTCTATTCCTGTTGTCAGAAAACGAATAGATCTGAAAAAAAAGATCACCACAATTTCCAGTTCTCCAATTTAAATTGCTTTATAGACGCTTTAAAAGTTATAAAGTTACTGCATGTTATTTGACATTTCCATACAACCAGTTGTTGGAAGTTATGCTTTTGAATAAAAATATAATTTTGTTACATCTGGAAAAGCCATTTCTTAGTGATTTGATCTTCAATCTTTTAAGCATAATTGCTATTGGGATGAATATATTCATGTAGTTTTCTTAGCAATAACGCCTATATGGTCTGCCATTGACTCCCGGGATGCTTCTTTAATTTCTCAGTTTAGCTCATAGTTATAGTTTTTTTGTTTTTTTTACAAAAATACTAAGTAGGTCCAATTATGCTCAGCTTTTTAAGATCTGGGTAGACTTGTGATAACAATAGGTTCATTGCTAAAAGACATTTTTGTATTTGGATTGTCAAAGCAGCTCTAAAAAACCAGGGACCCTTTCAGATGAGGTTTTTTTTTGCCCACTTTGTTTATTCAATTATGTAGGGGATCTAGACAAAAATATCCTCCATCCATCCCATACTTCTTCCATGTCTTTTCTTTATACAACACAAACCATTAAGGGAATCACAGCACACCATCTTCTGAATGGCAATACTAGGAATTGTTCAGGTGGAAATATTATGTAGCTATGCTTCTTGTTAATTGAAAACTTTTATATAATTCAGGAGCTCACACTTTCTTGCCACAAGTTTATCAACGTTTATCAAGGTTTCCAGAAAATTAAAGCTACCGCCTGAAAACACCCACCCTGGTTATCTATAACTCTTCAGGGACTGGATGCCATTCATCATTCTGGTCAAGGAAATGCTCTTGAAAACTGCTTAGAGAGCAAGAGCTGATAGCATTTCATTCCTTCTTATCCTTCTAGAAAGAAAGGCCTACATACCAAGTATTCATTGGAAACATCTGCACAGTAGTTGTGTCAATCACTTTCTTGGCCCTTTTCAAGAGACAAACAAAATGTTATCAGCAAGGATTGTTTTCACCTAGATGAAAGAGACAGAACAAAGAAAGAGTCCTCTCTTCCCCCACCCCACCCCAAATGGCTCACAAGAGAAGCCATGTCCTCTCTTTTCCTAACTGATCAGCAGATTCTTCCTTTTTTGTATTGGTAAAACCTCACCATTGTCCAGCCAGCCTCTGCCTTGTCATCAGTCTTGTCTAACAAGATGCTTGATTTAGTCAAAGTGCATGGAAGAATAACAGTGCTATTCCAGCAAAGCCAGTGCACCAAAGAAAACTATCCCCATTTCTCCCCCTCCCCCACCTTCAATGCTTTGGGAAAGGGCCATCAGTTATGAGACAGCAGGTTCTTCATCCTCTTTGCCAAGACATTGATAACAATTAAGCATCCTCAGATGCATTTAAGATGAGACTTCCCCATCTGCTGCCCTCTATCTGTGTTGGACCACACAGATCCAGGCAGTGCCAGTGCACATGCTAGCTAAGGGTCATTGCAAGTGTAGTTCAATAAATTTGGAAACTTGGAAGGTTGGGAAAGGTTGAGCTAGGTTTTTCTCTATACTTAGCAATCTATTGTCAGTGTGTTAGATCAACTGTGGTATGTCCTAGAGCTATTTCATAGCTGGTGTTCTTCTTTTGTTGTTGTTGTTAGTTGCGAAATTGTGTCCGACCCATCGCGACCCCATGGACAATATTCCTCCAGGCCTTCCTCTCCTCTACCATTGCCTGGAGCAGGGGTCTCCAACCTTGGCAACTTTAAGACTTGTAGACTTAAACTCCCAGCTTTGGTGGCTGAGGAACTCTGAGAGTTGAAGTCCACAAGTCTTAAAGTTGCCAAGGTTGGAGACCCCTGCTCTGGAGTCCATTTAAGCTCATGCCGCCTGCTTCAGTGACTCCATCCAGCCAACTCATTCTCTGCTGTCCCCTTCTTCGTTTGCCCTCAATCTTTCCCAGCATTAGGCTCCAGTGAGTCCTTCCTTCTCATTAGGTGGCCAAAGTATTTGAGTGTTATCTTCAGGATCTGGTCTTCTAAAGAGCAGTCAGGGTTGTTCTCTTCTAGGACTGACCGGTTTGATCACCTTGCAGTCCAAGGGACTTGCAGGAGTCTTCTCCAGCACCATAGTTTAAAGGCCTCAATTCTTTGGCATTCAGCCTTTCTTATGGTCCAAATTTCACAGCCATACATTGCAACTGGGAACACCATAGCCTAGCCTAAAGCTAAACCTTCTTTAATAAACTTCATGATATTTTTCTTACATGAAGTTTATTAAAGAAGGTTTAGGTTAGCTCTGTTGTTACCCCATTTAATACCAATTCACACATTCCAGTTATTCATGTTTGCATTATTTTGTCTTAGTCCATTGTAAAAAATGTAAAAGAATCCCTGCAGATTTTACTTTGCTAGTCACTGCCGACTAGCGCTCAGTTCTGTTTCAAGGCCATTGAGCCAGCGCTGTCCAAAGATATTTCCGTGGTCATGTGGCTAGCATGACATCATGGAGTATTGTTACGGTGTTCCACCATAGAGGAACCTATTTATCTACTTTGAACAGCTAGGTTGGTAGGAGCTGAGGTGTGGACAGAACACACCCCATCACAGGGCACTCTGTCTCATACCTGGGCTGCCAGCTTTCCAGCTGACAAGCCTAGCATCTTAACCACTGAGCCACCATGCCTCCCAGTTCACTGTAAGGTTTTTCATTATTAATATTTTGGGGAAAGCTTGCTAAAACTTTAATACAGCTATATTAAACTACTGTGAGTTTCTGGAGTTCCCTACTTTGTTCCCTACTCAAGAAAATTAAAATTCCTAGGTTCGAATCTTATAGGCATAAGTCAACAAGTCATTGTTAATTCAAAAGTAACTGTAGGAAATCAACTAATATCAAGAATTAGTACATCATAATATGTCATTTTACTTCCACTACAGTCTCTCTCACTCACATACTCACACAAGTGCTTCTTGTTGCCAAAGGATAATCCATTGCAAATAGCCCAAATCCTACTGTTTTCCATAGCAATGACAGCTCCAATTTTTGCATTAAAAAACAGGGGGAAAGACATAATTGCCAGCCATGTCTTTCAATTAATACATAGTCTGAACTAAAATAAGTGAAGGAATGAGTGGTGTCATGTATAAATTACACAGTCTATTTATTGACATAGCGTATATAGATTACAGTGCTTTGTAATCTATATAGTAAAAATAAGGTTGACATTTAAAATACATACAAATGCAATTATTTCTAAAATAACCACTTGAATGGTATTAGAATCAATGTACTAAAGGATGCCCTGATCATCTTCGGTTGCCAGGCTCGCTTATAATAGGGCAGATCAAGCAGTTAATCAACATACCTGCTAATCCTTTTTCACATGTTCTGAGTAGCCAAAGTTAGTTCTCTAAACAAGTGTGTGTAACCAAGACTACAATCCTAATTGTTATAATAACTGGTTGCCAAGCACCCAAAATGCAATCACATGACTGGTGTGTATGTTTGTTCGTGTGATTGTCAAAACTCTGGATTGTTAAGTAGCTCTGGGGAGATCCATCATAACTTTGAATCGTTGCTCAGTGATTCGTTGTTAAGGGAGGACTACATATAGTTGCTACTTGGAAACAAACCCCATACTTATATCTTGTCCTCTCCATGTTAGAGGTAGTTCTTGACTTATGACCACAATTGAGCCCAAAATTTTTATTGCTAAGCATGACAGTTGTTAAGTGAGTTTTGCTTCATTTTATGACCTTTCTTGCCACAGTTGTTAAGTAAATTGCTGCAGTTGTTAAGTTAGTAACACAGTTCTAAAGTGAAACTGGCTTTCCCATTGATTTTGCTTGTCTGAAGATGGCAAAAAGTGATCACATGACTCTGGGACACTGCAATCGTCATAAATATGAATCAGTGGCCAAGCATCTGAATTTTGATCACATTACTCTGGGGATGCTGCAATAGTCATAAGGGTGAAAAACGGCCACAAGTCACTTTTTTTCAGTGCCTTTGTAACTTCGAACAATCACTAAACGAATGATTGTAAATCAAGGACTACCTGTCCTGGGGAGAAAGAATGCATATTCCAGCAATTCATGTTAATCCCCAGTCTATTCAAGAGCAATGAATTATGTATGATTTCCTCTGTGGTTCATTTATATTAAAGAACCTGTTGCCCTTTAGATGTTATTGACTATAACTCCCAGTGTCTCTTGCCAATAGCTGTCCTGAGAAGAAGTTTTCCACTCTAATTTACAGCAAAGTCCAACTGAACTCCAAGAGGGAGAAAGAAACTGACTACTGAATAAAGATATGTACAGGGACTCCAGGATCCATGAGGTCCTGATTGGTATATTGTGTATTTTCTTCCTTTTCTTCCTTTTTATCTCTGCCACCAGCCCCCTTTCCATCTGAAGATGTCCCTTCTTAGTTAAGGAGTTATATGAATAAATTCTTTGCATATCACAGTCTTTCTAATGGTCTTTTGGACAGTGGGTATTTAATTGCATTTTGGCAGTTTTCCTTCCTTCTTCCTACTGATGTGGAGTTGTCTATTATGATGAGAGCTTTGTTGTGGAGGGTTTTCCTGAAATATGAAGTCTTCAAACAATTTTTAAAAAGTCTTCAGAGTGTTTTGGTTCCATTGATCCCCCTCCAGCTATTTTTAAAATGTATTTTAAGTCTTGTTATGATCAAAAATATTCATCTGTGTAATAAATGACTAGAAATATATTCCTATAATAGAGCAGAAAACCCTTAAAAACTGTATACTACTAACTTTTATCTTCCACCCTCCTCACAACTGGCAGTACTAGATTTGCAATTCATGACATGAATCATCGTTTTTTTCATATTTTGTTCCAAATTAAATTCACGCTGTTAAGCAGGATCAATAAAAATCAGGTGTCCTCAAAGAATGAAAGAGATCCTGGGAACTTTGTCAATAATGTGCTCAAAATATCTCTACTCAATGATGGCATTTTGTTTTGATATTTTAAATGTGGACTACATTTATCAGAAGCATTGTTTTTATGAATCTTTCATTTGGGATTAATAAGGAAGAACAGGAAGTTTAGGGGGATTCTTTGATGATCGATAAAAGAATTGGTATTCAAAGTAACAAAACAAAGTAAAAACCATTTCCCGATGCCCCTGGGAAAATCCTGTGACATTTCTACTGACAGCAACTGAAGTAATTGCCTTTGTAGTTTTCCAGTACGAAGGCAATTTGCCACTTCATTCTCAATTTGATTGATGAGAATGGAGTCTTACCATTTCTGCCAACTGTTATGATTGTTAAATTGTGACCTCTTGGCTGATTCTGAGCTTCTTTCAAAAGAAACTCTAATATGCATGACAAAATGTTTATTCAACAAGATGACACTTAGAATCTCTGAAAGAAAACCCCCATTTTTGCAAAAGTCACCAAGATATCAGTGGTGGTGAGGGTGTTCTCTTCCATCTTTGAATGAAATAAAAATCAAAGCCTAGTTTATAGGGAAAATATTTTATTATTAGAAATTGCATGCATTTAAAGGTAGCTAAGCAAGAAATAATAATCCCCTTGTGGGTGTATCTTGCAGCACAACTAAGTACTATAGTTTCTTCAGTACTTAGTTGTGCTGCAAGATAACACTTCAGAAGTTTTAAAACCCACAAGGTGGTTATTACTTCATGAAGTGGAATGGCAAACTCAAAATATCACTCCATCATTCTAGTGCAATGCAGGATCTCCTATCCACATTTGCAACCTAATTTTTTAAATAAGTCCATCCTAGCTAAAGTAAACTGGAGAAATTGTTCTTCCTGATTCATTCATAGTTCACAACCATAAGTCAAGAAAAATGGACCTCATTGTTAGCACTTAAAAAGCAACTTTTATTAAACAGACATTCCCAATGAAGTCCTTCCTTCCTTCCTTCCTTCCTTCCTTCCTTCCTTCCTTCCTTCC